>OZ007571.1:63821866-63856866 GCA_963931925.1 Onchidella celtica
GGCGATATTGTTCGGTCATGATGTCCGTTTTAACGCAATGACGTTATAAATATTAGGGACAAGGCATGGTTCCTCATTCAGAACACCGAAGGACTTTTTCTGTATGGTCCAAAGAGCACTGACACAAGTCTCTTTTGCCTCGGTTTTGTGGACTATATAGTTAAACGTGACCTCGCTAACTAGTGATACTGAAACTAGTCTGTCTCGTTAACTGATTCAAAAGAAGTGTAAATCTGAGTCAAACCCGACGCCACAACAAGACTAGACTTTGCGTGTTGCAGACCAAGCATGTCAAAAGCGTAATTTTTTACCTGACACAATATTAGTTAGTTGTTCGGGGACCGTAGGAATATTGGTTGTTGTTAGGGGCCCGTGGTATTTCACATTATAGGCCATTACTGAACAGTGAAAACAACCCAGTATTTTATCTAATTGGCTTTGTAATTAGACTGCGCGCCTCTAACATAGCCATTACTTAACCCGAGGATAGGACAGCTCTGAGTCTACGGCACCATGCATTAGTTGTTTATGAACACCTGAAATCTGCGATAGATTGGACTGCAGAAGCTTTGGCAATGTTTGCCATGGGCAGATAATGGTAAAGTTAATAATGGGACATTTCTATAGCGCTTTCTCTAAACGGGCTCAGAAAACTTTACAATAACGATTGCGTCTCTTAAAAATAAACGTCAGCTACACTATATTATTATTACTACTAACAATTAAGCAACAGCTTAAAAATTACACATATTTTTTCAGACACATATGTTAACTGCGGGCCAGTAAAAAATTAATCGTGTGTCGAAGCACGTTTAAAACCATTGAAATCTCCGTCTCTTAAATACACTTTAATTCCCAAGTATTCACGACAGCATTCCTACATACAGATCAATCACCACCCCCCCCCCCCCAAAAGTAAATAAGTAATGAAGCCATTGGCAGACTTAGGAACGACAGAAAACGAATACATAAATAAACATAAATAAATAAATAAATAAGTCTCAAAAGCCTTATACTGCCAGGATCTTGCCTTAGCGTGAAAGCATGAAATATGATAGATTTCGCATGAATGCCTTCAGCGTTGGCCATCAGCAGTTCTATGCCTTCGTAAGACTTCCGAATATCAAGGGGTTGGAATCAGATAAAAAGAAATAAAAGTATGTTGTAAAGAAACAAAACAAAACACATAGAGAGAGGGAGAGAGAGAGAGAGAGAGAGAGAGAGAGAGAGAGAGAGAGAGAGAGAGAGAGAGAGAGAGAGAGAGAGAGAGAGAGAGAGAGAGAGAGAGAGAGAGAGAGAGAGAGAGAGAGAGAGAGAGAATATCGTCAACTGACACCATTTGCAGGGAACCATCAGGCAAGCAGAACTAGCACGGCAGAGCTCAGAAAACAAATCCACAGCACTCATCTTCATTGGCAAATTGATCGGTACTAGCAAACACCCAAATGGAATTCTCTCACCGGTTCTGTGGGGTAGGGAAACATTATACTCCAGAGCCACAGCCGACAAGGGGAGGGAAGTGAAAAAGGTGGGTTTTGTGGCGAGGGGGGTGGGGGTATAGAAAGATAATGGGTAGATTTGGGAAGTTGAGAGTTGGGGGGGGGGGGGTTGATAGAAAAAAAAAGTGGAGGGGTGGGGGAGGAAGGGAGGAAGATAGATTGTGAGGGAAAGAGAGCCACGTGAGAGTTAGACAGATAAACACATATACAGACAGATAGACAGACACAGAGAGACAGATAGATAGACAGAGAGATTGACAGATAAAAGATAGATAGATAGATAGATAGATAGATAGATAGATAGATAGATAGATAGATAGATAGATAGATAGATAGATAGATAGATAGGAACCTGACAGAACAGACAGCTGCTACAAAATGGAGACAAAATGCCAGTTAGGAAGTGAAAGAAAGAAGAGCTGCCCTAGGGAATGGCAGGTGACATAAAGTTTCGCCAGGTCTTAATGAGCAAATGCAACAGCTCCACCCCGGGTGGAAAGTTTAATATAAATGGGATGTATATGTTGATCTGGGACTGGTTTGATGGGGAGAAATAATGAATGTGGCACCAGTGGTATGCACTGTTTAGTGCAGCGTCGCGTTGTGTTTGGAGAGAAGGGTGGGAGGAGTAGAAGACAGAGTGGAATGGGTGAGGTGGAGAAAGAGAGGGAGAGAGAGAAAGAAGAATGTGTGTGTGTGTGAGACAGAGAGAGGGAAAGCGAGAATATGGGGGGATTGAAAAAGTTCTAATGACAGAAAGTAACTAAACGAGTGGGAGAGAGAAAGAGAGAGTGAGAGAAAGAAAGAGAAAGAGAGAGAGGAACTGAGAATGTTGGGGGATGGAAAGAGTTCTAATAACAGAAAGTAAGTAAGTAAACAAGAGAGAGAGAGAGAGAGAAAGAGAGAGAGAGAGAGAGAGAGAGAGAGAGAGAGAGAGAGAGAGGGTGGGGGGGTAGAGAGAGAGGAAGAGAGAAAGAAAGAGAAAGAGAGAGGAAGAGAGAAAGAAAGAGAAAGAGAGAGGAAGTGAGAATGGGGGGATAGAAAGAGTTCTAATGACAGAAAGTAAGTAAGTAAACAAATGGGAGAGAGAGAGGGAGGGAGAGAGAAAGAAAGAAAAAAAGAGAGAGGGAGTGAGAATGTGGGGGGGGGGGGTAGAAAGAGTTCTAATGACAGTAAGTAAGTAAGTAAACCAGTGGTAGAGAGAGAGATTGAGAGAGAGAGGGGGTGAGAGAGAGGGAGAGAGAGAGAGAGAGAGAGAAGGGGGCAGACAGACCGACAGAGGGAGAGAGAAAGAGAGAGAGAGAGAGAGAGAGAGAGAGAGAGAGAGAGAGAGAGAGAGAGAGAGAGGAGTGGCTGGTGTATGCTATATTAAAAATGCGAAACTACTTACAGGATATAATATGGAATGGGTGGTGGGGGTGGGGGGGGGGGGAGGAGAGAACACGGGAGGGGAAAGAGGAATAAAAATAAAAAAAAACAAACAAAAAAGTGAATGGAAAAGGAAGATGATAATATTATAAAAAATACTAATGATGAAACTTGTGAAAGGATGTATAGAGGCAAAGCAAACATTCGTCAAATAGACTATGACGCAAAACTGAGGCTATATCGGGTGCCGTTCTATTTGAGAGAACTCTCTGACCACTCACAGTGTTCAGCGATACACAATTACCGAGTGGCTTGAATCAACAGAGCCGACACAATGCAACTGTGTACAGGGTGGATGTTATACCCAGCTGTTAATTCCCAGACTCAAACACCCTGCAAGGCCAGAGATCTCTTTCAATTTTCTTGTTGTTGTATTCTCCGGGCTATCCGTTCGTTTTTCAAACAAGGTCTGGGAATTGCGAACTTTAAACATCTCGCTGATGTAAACGGATGGGGGGATTGACGGGAATAAAGGAGATGAGACAAACAGTTTTAACCCCTTTAGGTGTCGGGTGTTTATGTTCTGAAAGATAGAGATTTCACCGGGGCAGCTTTGTTTAATTTCTTTTATGCTGGAGGATGTTGTGATTTCATGGAGAATTATAATTTGCTGGAAGGTACGAGGATCGTGCCACGTTAAGATGTAATCCTATTACACAGTCCTGTTCTCATTTGCCAGCAGACAGCGTTTTGCATATTTTCACCGAATCCACCGGAAGAAAATCTTGTTTTTGACTTAGACTTTACTATGTACTGCAACCTCATAAATTAAATTATAACGATCACTCCCTAGTCCAAGGAAAAGTATTTGATGTTTTGATAAATATGGCATGGCGAACGGACAAACAGACCATAGAATATTCCAGTTAAAAGACAGAAGCAAAAACAAGGGAGGGGAGGGGTCTGGTATATTATATACATTGTGTACATTGTGTACATTGTGTACATTGTGTACATTGTGTACATTGTGTACATTGTGTACATGGTAGCAAAATTAAACAAACCCATTTCTTTACAAAACAACAGGGGAGGGGGGAGGCAGGTCCATTTTGTCCAACAAGAAACGAAGCCATCGGTAATTATATAGATCGACATAAGCCCGGTCAGACCCACTCAGATGCTGGCAGACAAGAAGTGCACGATATACTTTCTTATGTTTTGTTAGTAAATCCGGGAAAACCCTATCATTCTAAGCCCGGTCAGACACAGTCAGATTCTGCTACTTATCTCTTTGATGTACATTTTGTTAGCAGCACCTGACTGTGTCTGACCCTGGCTTAATCATGTGATACGTCCCTTATGCAGACACATCGAGGGGGGATACGAAGACATACAAACAGAGTAGGCCAAAGAACGGCCAAGCACTGGGAACAGACACAAAATTAGTTCCTGCCCAGTGATTAGGATTTGGGAAAGATGCGGCACGGCCAGGGGAAATCTAGTCCGTGGCACAGGAGTTCATCAACCTGATGGACAAGTCAACAGCTGATAATATATATACTGGGCCTGATTAAGTGCTTCATGGGACCAATCGATGGTGTTCCATTCAGACAGTTCCAAGTCCCCCAAAAAACCTGTGAAAAGCACGTCTGAAATAATGTTTTCTCCTGTCTGAACTACTCAATTTGGACACTCTAAGAACATCGACAATTTGGAACAGTGGAGAAATCGCTATTTCCGAATTGTGTGTTTAACAAGATGGCCGTTTTATCCAGAATTTTTTGGTCACAATTCGTCATCAAAACAACGCTTATCTTGTCACCGATGTCACTAAGAGTCAAAATATGCCAAACCGTACACAAAAACCGACTGCAGGAGCAGGAATTTACCATGGTGTCAGTCATTTCAGTGTTGACGGTGAAGTGTAAGAATATGATGCACGTTTCAGAATGTCATTGACATGTCTTTGAAATTTTAAATTACCCTTACTGTGACCACAATGGCCGCGGAACACTGCATGGCCGTCGACAGAATAATTTTAGTGACCCAAATGGAATATACCAGTATGGTCTGCTGTGCTGATGTAATTTCAACTTTTCGTTTCAAAAGGGTAGTAAAATATGGCAAAAACAAAACGTATTTTTTAAAATCAAAAATTAATAATAATAAAAAAATAAAATCTCAGTGACTTATTTTCGAACAATGTATTTCCGGAAGATACTTCAATGTGTGAAATGCAGTTTCTTTATTAATGTGTTTTACACTGGTATACAGAACCGGTGAAATATGATGATTGTGCATAAATGAAATTTTTAATGAATTTCGAAATTAAAAACTAAATCTAAAATAATATGTTTAAAAAATGCAGGTATAGCTCAATTTGTGACGTGAGCTTTCTTTTGCAGTGTGTTTTTACATTGGTACACAGAACCCGTAAAATTACGTGCAAAAAACAAAATGAATTTCTAAATTAAAAATCAAATCTGGAAAAATTTTTAAAAATGCAGGTAAAGATTTAGTTCAATGATCTAGTTCAATTTGTGACATGCGGTTTCTCCTTCAGCGGGAAAAACTCGTGTTATTCAGTTTGTACACAGAACCGGTGAAAGTGGCGATCAGTCCACGTCCTGAGAAAATATTCGGACACAAACGAAAGCAACGGTTTTAGAATAGGGAAACGCGATTCTAATTTCCATCCTGCTCATTGATCTTATCTGTGCTGTCAGAAGCCACACGTGGACTCTACCCAAGGCCATCTGCTGCAGGATTTGTAAATAACATCCGTTTGACGAGAGTTTCCAGGTCTGTGTTTCCTCTTACAAATCCCTGAAGGATCATCTCCCTTAACAAACAAGGTGCGTGAACCTTTCCCCAAGTTAACCTCCTATCGCCCCGATTTAGATGCTTAGAAAGCCTTATCCAAAACTTATGAAATAGGCAAAATCTATTCTTAAACCAGTCTAATAAAATGCAAAAATATCAAACTACACCGTGAAAACTCCGTTACTGGCAAATTAGAAATTGTATTTAAAAACAACCACAACAGAAAACTAGGTTACGTTACATGTTGTAAATATGGACCCAGTGGGCGATAGAAGGTATAACTTTCCTTTTCTTCATAATGAGCGTGCCTGATGCCTGTGTGTTTATATTATGTGCTGGTTCTATCATGAGTTTGAAGTTGAGTTTGAGTTTAACGGCACGATAACAGCAACTTTGCATCTGTCACGGTTGTTTTCGTAATCTCACGTTGGGCTAGCTTTCAGCCCTCAGCTTCCTATGAATAAGATCAAATAAAAGTGAAATTAAAAAGCCAACGGCCGTATCATGAAACGACCACATATTCGTAAAACTGCAGACAAACAGAGAAAGAGATACGAAGACAACATCACAGAGTAGACACTCGTGAACTCCAGTGACTCCCTAAGAAAGCCAGAGGGCAGAGAGAGGTGGAGGGGAATTGGTTACCAGGTCAGCAGTGGCGCCCTAATCGGTCAGTCGGACCACGTGATAGGCAAGACATAATGTGCAAAGGACCCCCCCCCCCCCACACACACACACACATACACACTTTTTTTCTCATCTTCTCCTTCTTCTTCAGCAAATCTTTTGCCAGAGACGCCGATGATCTAGTTTGATAAGACTAACAGCGCTGTCGATTTCCAGCCTACAGAATTTTTACAATGTTCCACCACCGCTCACTTTGAGGTCCTCTCTCGCAGTTTAAGTATGATATGACAAGGAAACCTGAAAAGTGGAGCCGTGGAAAGGGATGTTTATTTTTGTTTTTGTTTTTTGAATGCCATTGGCAGAAGCAGAAAATATACAACATGATACAAGAAATAGTAATAATGATACTTCTACTATTATTATATTATTACTACTACTTCTACTACTACTACTACTACTACTACCACTACTGCTACTGCTACTACTACTACCACTACAACTGCTACTACTTCTACTACTACTACTACTTCTACCACAACTACTATTACTACTATATATATGGCCTTTAGCGTCTTTACAGACGGTCTTAGCAGCCAGAATATTCACTTTCATTTTGACTGACAGCTTCTCTCGTGGCTTATTCTACCAATGTTTGACCCGAGAGTGCGATGGCAGTGATTGCAGGTCAGTCTTTTGGGTTCACTTTGGCGAGTGTTTTCATTCCGCCTCTGTCGTTTTGTTTCTTTTGCCTTGAAGTCTATTGCGAGCGTGCCACTGCGCAATTTTTGTCTCCATCTGCTTCGATCATTTGCAAGGTTCTCCCATTCATTGGGGTCGATGTTGAATGCTTTCATCGTGACCTTGCAAGTGTCTTTGAATCGCAGATGTGGCCTACCTCTGGGTCGGTTGCCAGTAGCAAGTTCCCCGTAGAGAATTTGTCTGGGGATGCGATCATTTTCCATACGGTGGAGATGTCCAAGCCACCGCAGTCTTTTTTTGCCTAGGAGAGCCTGAGTTGATGGAATGTTGGCTCGGCTCAGAACTTCGATATTTGAGATCCTGTCTTGCCACTTGATCTTGAGAATTTTGCGTAGGCAGCGCAGGTGGAAGGAGTTGAGGGATCTTTCATGTTTGGAGTAGGTTGTCCATGTCTCTGAGCCATACAGCAGGGTGCTTAGGACGCAAGTTTGGTACACGAGTACCTTTGTTTTGATGGTCAGCTTGCTATTGTTCCACACCCTTTTTGAGAGTTTGCCAAAAGCTGTGGCCGCCTTTCCTATTCTGGCATTTATTTCAGTTGTTATGTCTGTGCTACCACTGATGGTTGAACCTAGGTAGCAGAATTTTCCCACTTGCTCCAGAGGAGAGCCATTCAGCATGATTGGGTTGGGGTTTCTCAAGCCTTGTGTCAAAACTACAGTTTTTGAGACACTGATCTTTAGCATGAATTTGTCACAGGCTTTGGCAAGGCTATTGATGAGAGCCTGGAGCGTGGTTTCATCGTGGGCCACGATTGCAGCATCATCTGCGAAGAGGAGCTCTTGTAACATAATATGCTCTGTACGAGATTTTGCTTTTAGTCTGGCAACATTAAAAATGGAGCCGTCCACTCTGGTGTTACTATTACTACTACCACTACTATTACTACTACTACTACTACTACCACTACTGCTACTGCTACTACTACTACCACTACAACTGCTACTACTTCTACTACTACTACTACTTCTACTACTACTACTATTACTACTACCACTACGATTACTACTACTACTACTACTACCACTACTGCTACTGCTACTACTACTACCACTACAACTGCTACTACTTCTACTACTACTACTACTACCACTACTGCTACTGCTACTACTACTACCACTACAACTGCTACTACTTCTACTACTACTACTAATAATAATGAAAATCTTTGTGTTTTTTTATATGTTTCGCGCCCAATCCAAAAAATTTGCTTTGGACACTTTACAGAAAGTCTTGTTCTCTCCATCTGCAATTCACCCTCTCTCTTTCTAACTCTCTCTCTCTCTCTCTCTCTCTCTCTCTCTCTCTCTCTCTCCTTTCTCCCTCTCACGCACACAATCTATTGCATACATTCTTATGCAAGACATACATACACACACATAAAATAGGTACATAAAGATAAATAAGGCAGAAACTAAACAATAAAACGGCAAAAGGTAATATCGAGTACTCAACAAGAGTAGTGAAGATCGCCTGTCTTTAACACTAACGACCATGTGATAAATACTGAAATCTATTCATTCTACAATGCCAAAGTTTTGCCTCTGTTGGGCTAACAAATTGCAAGTCCCAAAATCAATACTGGCTTGATTGTCAAGGACAAAATTCACACCTGCCCGCAGGCAAAAAAGGACGTAATGACAACAATTTCATGCTGTGTCTCCGAAACAAAGGCCATCAAATTTACCGACAATTATTCCACCACCAATAAAACGTTCTTGTGCGGCGCACCCCACATGTTTTCAGTGATCAAACAAATTCCCAGGTCTTACAGTAGGACAACAAGGGAGAGTAACTGACGTTAACAACAATTTTCTCTATGAAACAGTCGATTTCTTCACTCCTTTTATGTAAGGAAAACTGCCAGTAATCTGCCCGCATCTTTTGAACGTTCGGTAGCATGACAGTAAATTGAAAATAATTGGCTGGGGACAAACGAGACCAAACACTTCTACACGTTGAGTTGGAAGCAAACTACCATAAAACATCCACTCTATTGACCATGAGATTCTGAAAGAACAGCTGTCGACAAAATTCAGAACAGTCGCGATATCTTTACGGTACATGAATCCTTTCATCTCAAACTTCTGTTCTCGGTAAGTGTAGCTGTCGTGGCCCTAGTAAATGCGCATCGATTTTTGTACTTGACGGTGCGCAAACAAACTGTCGTAAAAAACACATTGTTTTGCCATAACAGGCGACGTTACACGAATGCTGGGGCGAATAAAAATCATGTTTCGGAGCTTTTGTTCCCAAACTGTAATTCCAGAACGTTTGCTGTTTGTACAGTACAATGGACATGATTGGTCCACCAATTATTGACGTCACAAAAAAAAATGGCTGATCTTGTGTGTTTTGTTGTCCCGATCGTCATGAATGCTTGCCATAAATCTGATGTCGTCATTCGGATACATTTCAGGAAAGTTCACGCGGCACTCTCTCTCTCTCTCTCTCGCCGTCCCTCTTCTCCTTCCCTCGCTCCCTCTCTCTCTCTCTCTCTATCTCTCGCCGTCCCTCTTCTCCTTCCCTCGCTCCCTCTCTCTCTCTCTCTCGCCGTCCCTCTTCTCCTTCCTCCCTCCCTCCCTCTCTCTCCATCTCTCTCTCCACAAGCACACATGCACACCCGCGCGAGCGCACACACACACACACACACAGTTTTACAAAAGTTCAGCCAATCTTACTCAGTGGCTATGCCGAATCATTAAGATCATTACCCATATAAATGTCAGTACTAACGAAGAGTACGACCACTTTATGGGCCAACCATAAATTATGTACACTTGGTTTTGGGGGGAGGGCGGGGCTTTGTCTTCAACTATGGAAAGCGTAAAGCGTACATGCGGGGAAGGTGGGTTTTGGGAAGTGCCCTTACGCTTTTCAGTTATGGCCACCAACTGAAAGAATAATAACCACAGAACAGCCAAAGTAAGTTTTTGAGTTCTGTAAAAAATCTACTGTATCTAATGAAACAGTCAAACAGTCCACACAAAATGCCAGCCCAAACCTCAGAATATGAAAATCTTATCATGGACGTTCAAAATTCTATTTTGTTATACCTTCGTACAAGGCGGGAGACTGGCTGAAGCCAAGCGCATGAAAGGCGTACAGATCGGGTAAAATCGTCAAAATCAAGCGTACGGACTTCATAGATACCCCGATGCATAAATTTCACGTTATAGTGATGCTGTGCTGTTGTTTTTTTTTCGTCCTCTTGACGTGACCATCTCGCCTGATTGTTATCGTGCACTCTGTCTCCATCATTTTGCCAGCTGTGACTGAAGTTATCCCTGTTTTATGTGTGTATCGCTTTTCCTCCATCTGCATAGGTAATGTTTTGCTACGATGATGTACAGAAACGAGAGGAAAAAAACAACAAACAAACAAACAAAAACCCCAAAGCGAAAAAAGCATCGATGTTCCACATGATAAGCGCAAAGTCCACGCTATTTTGCAGTTTTGTTATGCGCAGCAGCAAGTACCCTGGTGAATGATTAAACAAATGCGCAAAAAATGTTTACACTTTCACTCACCGACAGAGCAACACTTCTATCAGTCTACGCTATACATTTAAAATCACATCGCGCTAACAACAACAACCAAAAAACCCTTTGTACCCAGTACCCCAATTTTAGACTTCTAAGACTTAGGCATGGTACAGAATGATCTCATCTCCTTCACGTTTGCTTCAACTGATAAGTTTTAAAGCCTGTACTACAAATTCTACTACAACCTACACCTTTTACATCCGTTTTTTAAACTACCGACCACTATCAGTTCATATTCGATTCGATTTGAGTTTGAGTTTTGGGTTTAACGACACCAGGGCACGATAATGGTCACTTTGCGCCTTGCAGGTTTTTTTTTTAGTTATCTCACTTTGAGCTAGCTTTCAGCTCTCAGATTCCTCTAAATAAGTCCAAGTAAAAGTGAAATTAAAACTAACGGGAAAAGGTCCGAACTGTCAAGTATGAAACTTGTAAATATGATCAATATCTGTTAATTTTAACTTGTAGCGTCCGGCCTCCTTCAGAAACGAAAATATTAATTATGCCCTGTGGGTCCAAGACAGAAAATAATTCTGTCATTCGATTCCATTAACACTACACTATACACTGTCTACTACAAATAACTACCTCCATTTCCACTCACATCACTGTTACATACCAAATCTCAGCCTCTTATCTTAAAACAGCCACGTCGGTCTATGGACCAATGGATATTACGTACTAGTAGCTAGCTTGTAGGAAATCATACTACTTTACAATGTGACAAGTAAGTGACCACCAGTTATTATCTTAGAAGCTAAAGAAACGACACCTATTACAGCCATCCGTGTAACTGCACCGATCATTACCCAGCACATCTTGTCATTATTTTCTGAAAGAGGCTAAGATCTACAACTTGACGTATAAACTTATATACATTACAAATTTACAAAACTCTTTTCAGATCTACACAGAACAACTTTTGAGAATTTTACAAATGTAATAAAATTTACGTTGGAACTATTTTATTCTCTGTGAAATTTCAGTTTACAAAGCTCTGGTCACCAAACATAATTAAAGTACCTAAATACACCGCTGGAAGCTCAAAGTGGCTGCTATCGTGCCCACCCGCCGTATAACCCAAAACTCAAACTCAAACTCTCTACAACATAGATTGGTACTACAAACTCTACTACAACTACATCTTTTTCCGTCCATGTCACTGTCAAAGCTACCAAACATCAACAGCTTGCCCTAAAAGCTACGTCGATCTTTGAACCACAAAACGATGGACTAGTACTACAAACTCGACTACAACTACCACAATTTTACATCAATGTTACACACCCAACAACAGTATCTTACCTTGAAAGGCACTTCTGTCTGTGATTCACAAGACAATGATTGTGGTGCCTAGCCTGAAGGAAATCAAGCTCACCCGGACTAATGCAAACAGTCACGAACTATTCCCTTCTCGCGTAGCCAAGATCGTGAGCGAAAAACTTTAGGGTTCTTCCCTATTTGGATCAATAGCGTGAGATGTAATTACCGGTACCTCTCTTCATTAGCGTCAAAACCTCCCTTAACATGTGTGGGAAAACTGACCCTTACTAATTCTAGTCTAACATGCAGGTTATGGTCTGTGTTGTTCTTGGTTAGAGAAAGAGTGAGAGAGAGCGAGAGAGAGAGAGAGAGAAAGAGAAAAAAAGAGAAAGAGAGACAGACAAAGAGAGAGAATGAGAGAGAGAGAGAGAGAGAGGGAGAGAGAGCAAAAGAAAAAGGAAAGAGAACGAGTGAAAGAGCGGAAGAGAAAGAAAGAGAAAGAGTGAGAGAGGAGAGTGAGATAGAGAAAGAGAGAGAGAGAGAGAGAGAAAGAGAGAGGCAGAGAGAGAGGAGAGAGAGAGAATGAGTGAGAAAGAGAAAGTGACACACGGACAGAAAGAGAGAGAGAAGGCGAGAGAGAGACAGAGACAGAGAGAGACAGGCAGACAGAGAGAAAGAGAGACAGGGCGCTCGCGCGCGCGCGAGAGAGAGAGAGAGAGAGAGAGAAAGAGAGAGAGAGAGAGAGAGAGAGAGAGGAAGAAACAGATATTACAATCGTATGACGAAGTTAATAAATTTTAAACTAAACACTTCAAAACGCAAAAACCTAACAGGACATGATTAATTTTAATCACCCGCAGGGAATCTCAGGTAGGACATTATTTACTGCTCTCGATCGGGAAATTGGAAAAGCATTTTGCCATTACTGTTCTAAATGGCACCAATTGTTCTCGAGTGTTCTTCAGCGGCGGACAATAATACTGACATTTTAAAAGACATTAAATTGTCTTTCCTCGTAAATAACGAGCATTTTACACACGCACATGCTCGTACAAGCATTAAATCAGAACATAACAATTAGAGAACTGAAAGATGGTTTATAGCTGTAAATGGAAGCTCTTGCGTGTACATCGCGTCTTAGCCTAGGCCTGCAATAATCAATTTATTGTTTTGATCGGTCGTCTCGTTGGCGGTGATGTCATGACTTTGAATGAGACCCCGCGCACAATCCGACTAGTTTTTTTTGTCCTCGTTGAAACTCAATCTCGTGACGTCACCATTTAACTTTGTCTCGGCCGATCAAACTCGGCTGTTGTGCGCGCCTAGGCTAAATCAGAGAGTATAGATATATAGAGAGGGTTCACTTCCGCCAAATCGCGAAACTAGGTCGCTGCGGTAAACCAGAAATTGAAAGAGACCTTCTTCACCAAAGATAGTGTGCATAACTAATCTGTTTACTGTGGTTTGTTCATATATTTTGGGCTGATTGAAGTTATTTAAAACCGTTTGTAAGCTCCTACGCCCCGTGGAAATGCACAAAAGGATACTGTTTACCGCAGCGACCTACTTTCCGCTCCATGCTAACAGTGGTTTCGCATAGCCTCCCGTGTCTCGCAGTGCAAATCGACCAATAGTGAACCCTCTCTATATATCTATACTCTCTGGCTAAATACTGTGACGTCACCTCCCAACTAACTGGCCAATCAAACTCGGCTGGTATACGCCTAGGTCAAGTCAACAGAATGCTAAAATTGAGATCTAGAGCTAGATCAGAAACAATCTTTGTGCTTCGTTTAAGGAAGATGAAGGACAATAGATAGACAAAACGCTGCACGGAATGGCAACCACGGACAGAATAAAAGAACACGAGGACGACCAGGAAGAAGATGACAGGATGATAGTAAAAAGAGAGCGGGGAACAAGATGGATGAGGAAGACATCAGACAGAAAAGAATGGAAGTCATTGTCAGAGGACTACATCCTGCAGTGGGTGGACAATGCCTGTTGAACGGTGAAAGGTGAATAAAGAGGCAGACGGAGAAAAAGACAGAGAAAGAGATGGGAGGACAACATCAGTGAATGGACTGGTTTCACACTCAGCAACTGTCCAAGAGTGTCTGAGAACGGGGCGAGGGAGGGGGGAGGGAGTGGAAGCCGGTTGCAAAGTCTTCCATATCTGTAGTTGTTGCTTTTTTTTTTTTTGGTATGTTTCACTATCTCTCCCCTTCCTCTCTTCTTTTCTTTTCTTTTCTCTTTCCTCTCTCTCTCTCTCAGAGACAGACAGTGAGAAAAGGGAGAAAGGAAGACACAGAAAGAGAGAAAAGGAAGAGAGAGGGAGAAAGAGAGTGAGAGAGAGAGAGGGAGAGAGACTGAGAAAGAGAGAAAGTGGAGAGATAGAGGGAGACCGAGAGAGCGCCATAAACATGCGTAACCACATAAAGACAGACAGACAGACAGACGAAAACAAACCAGAGAAAGAAAACAGAAGGTAAACAGCCTCCATTAGTGTCACTGTAATTGCTCTTCAGTTCCATCCATTTGAAACATGAGGTTTGTTGCAGTTATACAGGTCCTCTTTTAGGACAATGACACCACAGATAGGTCATCAGAAAAGAGGCTTAAGCCCATGTCATGCCAGCGACGAGTAAGTAGTGAATGGCTGTTATACGAATTGAAACTTGACAGTAAGAAAAATGATTCTGTGGTATTTTTCTGATTCTTTGGTTCCACTGAATTCTACTTTTTTTGTGATGTATCGGTCAGATGGTTTATCATTGTCGACCTGCGGGGTTAAACCATTCTATAGACTAATGTACTTTCAGGCTAAGTATTAGTGGTCTTTGTTATAACTGACAACTTATCCATCCGTTCGTCCATCCATCTATTCTGCCGTCCGTCCATCCCTCCTCCATCTATCTATCTACCCATTCATCTGCCTGCCTGCCTGCCTGCCTACCTACCTAACTACCTACCTGCCGGCCCTCCTGCCTACCTACCTACCAATCGACCTACCTGCCTACCTACCTACCTACCTACCTACCTACCTACCTACCTACCTACCTACCTACCTACCTACCTACCTACCTACCTACCTACCTATCTGTCTGTCTGTCTGTCTGTCTGTCTGTCTGCCTGCCTGTCTGTCTGTCTGTCTGTCTGTCTGTCTGTCTATCTATCTATCTATCTATCTGTCTGTCTATCTGTCCGTCTGTCTAGCTATCTATTTATCTATCTATCTGTCTGTCTGTCTATTTATCTGTCTGTCTATCTATCTATCTATCTATCTATCTATCTATCTATCTATCTATCTATCTATCTGTCTGTCTGTCTGTCTGTTTATCTGTCTACCAGTCTGTCTGCCTATTTGTATCTATTTATGCCTGGCATTTGTTTCCAAATCTGTTGGTTTGTCCATCTATTCTTTCACCCTACCACATTTTTGTATATATATATACATATTTCACTGACGTCATCAAGGTATTCGTCCATTGTATCAGTTACTGTACTAAGGAGCAGAGTCCTTCAGGCTTAGACAAAACACTGTTGCTAGGAGACGGAAGTCTAATTACAAAACCGAATAGAGAAAACACTTTTAGTTGTGTCCACTCTTCAGCTTAGAGCTTACCGTGTAAAATGCTACCATTTCTGACAAAAGCTTAAGAAATGAAACCGCTGGCTATGGAGTGGTCATTGTTTCACGAGAATCGATTTAAAGTCATTGAACTGATACAGTGATTGGACAAAGACATATTTCTATGACAGTAATGGAAATGAATATGATGTTAGAGTGTGGTCTACAAGGCCAACGGTGGAAGATTTTAATAGATAAAGTAACCAGGCAGATTCTGATATTGAGAAGATGGACGAGCTGGGCAGGTCGCCGGAGAGATGTTTATAGAGAAAGTTGGAAAGGATGGCGGATCGAACAAACTACGTGCTGACAAGCGGATACATGGATAGTCATACAGGTGGGCAAATGGGCAAGCAAACAAGGAAACAGTGATAGATAGATAGATAGATAGATAGATAGATAGATAGATAGATAGATAGATAGATAGATAGATAGATAGATAGATAGATAGATAGATAGATAGATAGATAGATAGATAGATAGATAGATAGATAGATGGATGGATGGATGGATGGATGGATGGATGGATGGATGGATGGATGGATGGATGGATGGATGGATGGATGGATGGATGGATGGATGGATGGATGGGAGGGAGAAACAGACAGACAGACGGACAGATAGACAGATGGATCGATAGATAAACAGATTGATAGATAGATAGATAGATGGATAGACAGACAGATATATAACAGACAGACAGACAAACAAACAGACAGAAAGGCAGGCAGACAGACAGACAGACAGGCAGGCAGACCAGACAGACAGAAAGACAGTTAGATAAATAGACAGACAGATAAACAGACAGAAAGACAAACAGACAGACAGGCCGGCAGACAGACAGACAGACAGACAGACAGATACACAGATAGATAGATAATCTTCTCGCTTGTAAGAACAGCAAATAAGGCCGAGGGGCGACAAGACCAATGTGAGGACCAGACCATACAAGGGCACTGACTCCTGTACTGGAACATTTTCCCAATAACATTGGGCTGTTTTCGTCAGTAAAAAGGAGATCAATGTCAGACCATGAAAAATCTCCATGCTTCTACTGAAAACAGCACAGACGTTTATATTCTGGGGCGTCCCCCTGGCCAATTCTGGTTAGTTCAATATTTTCAAGCTGAGATTCGCCAAGACATTTTGGAACGATCCTGAGCCAATAAACTGCCTTGCTTCTTCCTAGTCCAAGTTGACCTTTACCATATAGATTTGTTTTGTTTAAATTTTAAACTAGCCACCCCCCCCCCCGCCTCGCTCTCCCTGTTTCCCTCTAGTTCTCTGTCTCGCGATCTGTCTCTATGTCCAACTATTTCCTTTGTACGCTCTCTATCTCTTTGCCTATCTATCTATCTATCCATCCATCCATCCATCCATCCATCCATCCACCCATCCATCCATCCATCCATCCATCCATCCATCCATCCATCCATCCATCCATCCATCCATCCATCCATCCATCCATCCATCCATCCATCCATCCATCCATCCAACTAAAGGAGCCGACAGGTAGATCTAGGTGTTTAATCAACAACGACCACCCCGATCAATAGTCAATAGTTTTTGCCCACCTTTACTGGACAATGTCCTTGGTGAACTAGACTTAAGACCGCCGGAAGTGATGATGACCCATCCCGTTAGGTAGATTGCCAATGTCCTTACCATTCTCACCACCCCTACCCCCACCCCTACCCCCACCCCCTCCCTTCCTACGTCATTAACTGTCCTGTTAACCCTCTCTGAACGCCATACGGGGTCCATGACTGTAAATTCTGACATACGTTTATCATCACGGTTTATATTATATTAGATTTGTATTTTGTATTTGTATAGCTCTTTAATCCCATTAGGGAAATTTGCCTTTGTGCCATTGCAGCCCAGTTATAACTGGAGCAGGCAGGTCGTCGCCACAGTGCAGCGCCGGTCGGCGGGTTTTTTTTTTAGGGTGGTGGGGGAGATGGGGGAGGGGGGAGATGAGGGAGGGGAGGGAATGGTAGGGATGAATTTTTATTTAATTTTGCCCGGGCAGCGGCCTGCTCTTTTCAATTTCCAACTGCCAAGGTATCTTTAACGTGCGCAACGTGCACACAGGCCCTCCGAATTTTTTCGTCCTTATCCGAGAAGACTAGGTACTCGACCCTACCCCTCAATAGGATCAGGGACATGAAAATATGAGAAAAATCCCAAACTTCCAACATGCCTTCACCGGCCGGGTATTGAACCCGGGACCCTTGGCATGAGAGGCGAGCACCTTGCCTCTAGACCACCTTGTCCCGAGAGTAACAAGGTTTTCATCTGCCAGTTAAAACGTATATATTGCACAGAACCATGTTATTCTGCTATGCAATAGAAAAAGGAAGCATGTATCAAGAGCAAAGTTTTATGGGAGACGACAAACAAAAAAAGAAAAAATTCTACCACTCTTCATTTTTTTTCTTCCAATTCTGAGGTTGGAGAAAGCACACCGAAACACAAACTGTCGCACTGTGCTAGGACAAAGCAAGATGTTAGAGTAAAGCGGGACGATAGCTCTTGAGTTTGAGTTAAGGTTTCACGGCGCGTCGGCACAATAACGGCCACTTCGCGTCTACCACGGTCTGTTTCGTATGGAACTGAAAAGAGTTCTGCAAATGAGGATAGACGTTTTTAAATAAAGTTGTAGATCTTAGCCTCTTTCGGAAAGGACAAGATGCACTGTGGGTCCATTAGAAAATAATTCTCTTTCATCCTACCAGAAGCGCCCACCAATCACCAGCTTTCTGTTCAGTATGTCCATGTTGCAATGGGCCGAAAGAGACCATTAGTCGTCATAAATCATGACCCAGATGGCAAAATAGAGCTCGCTTTACTCAACAACATGATGTGAAAAAGTGGATTTCGTCATGGTGCTAACCTTTTTGCCTACGTCAGACATAGGCCAAAACAGAATGTACCTGTTACGTCATTGCCCTATCCATGGTGCATCTATTAATGTAAAAATCATTCAAAAGTGCCAAGCCATTATAAAGAAAATAAAGCTTTCTGTAACGGCCTAACTCATTCATAGACGTAGGCCATTTTGGTTATGGGGTTGTTTCAGCCCAACGTGGATTAAGGCCACTTTTACCTGGAGTCATTTTGACCTAAGTCTGACTGCATTGCAAAAGAATAAATACGTTTTTTGGCGATTTTCTCAGAAGTATGACTTAGGCCAAAAGATCAGCACCATGCCGATTTCTGATAAATGCTGTTGGTATAATTCAAACTGTTTTACAGTATACTCTACACACAACCCCCCCCCCTCCCCCACCACCACCACCAAATGAACATTACCATCTTGGAAAAAGTCAGTTTCCTGTTAAACCGATTATCAAGTTGTCCTCAGGCCATGAATGAGATTCTCATGGGTAAAAACAAATGTGTCCCCATAACATCACCATCGCTTGAAAACAAACACATAATAACTACACACATGAGTCAACCGCTCTTTCGTCAGGTTATTTATGTTGTCACGGAATTTTAGAAGCACTACATTGATATTAATCACTTAACACACACAATGGTTTGACACAAAAACATCGACCACGTCCCATTACCGGACCACAGCTGATTTAGTCCGGATACTCCACGTCCACATGTTTGTAATAAACAAAAAACATGACCATGACACCAAAACCTTGAACTCTGCACTATAAGGCCACACTTACCCACTAGCAGTCTCTTCTTTACAGGCTTTTCAAGGCTAGTGTACGTAGTTCATTCTGACGTGCTACGGAAAAAGACGGTATTTGTCAAACTAAATCAACTTCACTTTTTTAACATATTTTATAGAATGAATTCTGCTTATCTTTCTACTGGGTTCTAACTTTGTACGATTTGCCGTTGCTTTTGAGTATCACAAGGTGGAAACTGAACAAATACTAGGACAAAATGTTTTTGCGTGTGCTGTAAAGTTCGTTTTTTTTTTTTTTTTGGCGTTTACGGTGTTTTCTCATGCAACGGCAGTGTTGCACTAGTGACGTACGCACAGATATCAGATAACTTTGTACGTGTGTGTACGTCTTGTTTTGGAAAAGTTGCCCACCAAAAGTTCGTGGCCCCAATATAACACACTAACTGGCATGAAAATAAACCAAGATACGAAGAGAACACGAACGTTGCCAGTGGAAAAGGAGTCTATTTTGGGAAATGATGCAAGACTCAACAGATAACTCCAACTGATGACAAAAGAAGAAATAACAACACGGATTATCATCTATATGACAAACTTGATGGACCCACCTTATAGCTCTGCACGATGTTCACACACACTCAGAAGGGCTAACCACAGACAGTTCATCACAAATCCTGCTTCATGCTAAACACACTACATGAGTAGCACTGGATTATGAGATCTGCTAATAACAGACTGGTTGAAAATCCAAAAGTAAACCTTCTATATACTACTAAGCGCGAAGTTCATACTTTTACAAAAACATTTACAAAAACCTTTACTTAGTACCTTTTGTTCTGTAAATACTACACGATTTTCATCCGTATATTTTTTTAAGCACTTGGGCATCTTCGATTTTCAACAACTTGATAGGGACCAGAGATCACGAATTAGGTCAAATCACGACTTTTGATTTCCCGCCCCTACTCTATTCTCACAATGTTCAAAAAGGTTACGCTATCTCAGGTCAGAATGAACATTATCTCAGAGTAAAGGCGTTTATTAACAGCGTTAGCCCGAGCCAGATACAACCTGTCTTGGTGGAAATGATATTGCTTCTATCTTGCTGCCAGACCACGGGGATAAACACAGCCTTGCTGGCTGGTCCTATCATGAAACCACTCAAGTGTGAAGGGTCTAATTTTTCAGGAAAGGGAAAAAAACTTCTATTTGAAATGTATTCCTTATCAATACATTTTCCTGTGATACAATCATTTGAAATACACTGTATTGTATCCATAATACTTTATCCCCGATAATCGTTTTAAGGGGTTCATAATATTTGACACAAAAGAGTTATCACCTGTAGTTATGAGAATACACATGTGGGATTTCATGATAGCACATGGCCAGATTGACCCGTTTTCAATAATCCACTCTCCGGAAAGCTGGCTAATAGACAGATGAACGACAAACTCCGGTGAAATGTGGCATGAACAAACGTATTGTAGGTATGTCATCAGAGCTGTCATCAACCACTCACCACCACATGGGTCCATACAAATAGACTGTAAGATATAGACTAATGAGTGCAAGGGAGCCAGGGACCAAAACACTTGGGGGATCTCTTTCTCTGGACATCTCTTGTAGTTTCTGCTTAAATCGTTGAATTAATTGGACGTATTTAAAGCCCGCGTATCGTATTTAAGCTTGGCGTTTGCCCAAACATGAGAACAGCCACCCACTCACCCCAACCCCAAACAACCACATTTTATAACTCTATTCTTGCTTACTGACTGATAATCTCTACGACCCCAAGCTCCAAAGCAGCCTTTTTTCAGAGCAAAAACACACCTTTTCGGGCATAAAGCAGCCCTTTTCAGAGCTAACATGGACCTTTTCAGGCCTAAAGCAGCCCTTTCCAGGATTAACATGAGCCTTTTCAGGTCTAAAGCAGCCCTTTTCAGGGCTTACATGGACATTTACAACGTTAAAACTGATCTTTTCAGGACTAACACGGCCTTTTTGAGGACTCTAATAACGAGGAAGAAACAAGGGGAATAAAACCAGTGAAAACAAACGGAAACAATGTGAAGTAGTCTATGGCTAGAAGCTTCGATAAACAACCATCTCAAACAAAAAGCTCATAGTGACCATTTCCCGAAGGTTCTTGCTAGAGGACCGTGGCATGTTACATAGCAATCTATAGCACAGCTGTGAACATAGCTCAATATTTTCTCTCTTTGGCTTTGTAATTACAATACGTTCACCTAACAACAACCTTTTTCCGGATTCGTGGGGGGGGGGGGGGATTTGGAGGTTGGGATGGGGATAGAAAGGTAGGTAGGAGAAACAGTTAAATGCCCCCAGCTGTGAGAATGGGAAAGAAATGTCTTCCATCATAATCAGCCTCCACCAGAAATAACGCAGGAACAATTTGGTTCGGCTAATTTTGGAGTCTATTAACCCTCAATGGATTTAGCACACTCCGTCTTGTCCTTGCATCTGTGTTGTAAAAACGTTGCACTAACTTGCAAAAAAAGCAATTCAGCTGGTTTAAATGCACTGTTTAAGTTAACATTTTGGATCATTTTCGTTCATTCAACTGATGCACTGTTAAAGTTAAGCAACCTGAATCACCTTCGTTCAGGACAGAAAACCACCGCTATGAACTCGTGACGAAGCTCATTAGTGATCTACAGGTTCCTGTACTTCTGGCATGTTTTGGCCCCCCTGTGTCTACATAAATATAGAAGCGGCATACTTGTTTGTAGTTGGCGCATGTGTTTGTATAGCAGGGTTTTAATGATGGGACGAAAAGCTTTCTTTCGTACCTGTGCTCAACGCACGTGTGTAGATGGATAAATAGATTGTAAATCTAAACTGCGTGCTTCTCCTCCCTCGTTGGAGAAATCGAACGCATCGAAATAGAGAAAAGATCGATTATCTGATATCAAATTTGTTGTAGTGACCATCAGGTCAATTTAGTAGCATTTCACAGACAAGTTAACGTCGACTGCATAATATTTTGGACTGGCTGTCTGTCTGTATCTCATTCACAAATTCTTTCGTTTTCTCCCTCACTCACCTTCTCTCTCTCCCTCACAGATCCTCTCCCTTTTTTTCACTCACTCATTCACTCACTTAATCACTCCATGTCCCTCTAAAACACACATAAACACCATCTCAGTTCAGGATGTATAACAATCACTGTGCTGTTACAATACAATTTATAGAATCACCACATTATAGTCCGTAATGTAAAGGATACGCTGTGCTCCAGCGTTAAAAAACCCATCTTTTGCAAGAACACACACCTACGGCGAGCATACCCTACCACAATTCAGGCCATGCCAATAATATTTACATGCCTGCAGGACTGAGAGATACGCTTGAAGCCGACAGTATCTGACGAGTGCCAAAACAATTTCCCATACAAAACGCTCGCACATCATAGTCAGCTCCAGTGACGTGGACAGACCTTGTCAAAACAATTAATCTCCTTGACTCATCGCTCCACAATCTGGCAAACATAAACATGTTCTAGTTCTGTTCTCTCTTGTACCCAGAAACAAATTTTACTCATACCTGTATGGCTTTACCAGAATGTGCCAAGGAGGACTACCTTGTTCTTCTTATTTCTAATGGAGTATTGTTTCTCATACTTATTTTTTTTTATTTATGATGATAAGAAAGGCCCAAAGTAACTGTATAACCCAAGGGATTAGTGATACCATGCGTCCTCTTAGAATGACAAGTTTTTAACTCCCTTCCATCAACTTTTGAGAAATTGATGATTGAACTTTCACCTGCTCATAGTTTTCAGAGATATTTTTCTTTTTAGCAATATTTACAAATTACACACCGAACCTGCTTGACGAGGAAGACCTGTACAAGTAGTGTGTAGTGTGTAACTCAGATCAGCCAAAAAAGTGGAAATGGAACCGTGTCATTTTAAGAGGACTCATGCCTAAGTCCACAAAAACACTGAATAGATAGTGCATGAAGATGAGCGAGTGTATTGTCTTCTGCATAAAGCACACTGATCCAGGACTGTTGTTATTATTAGAGTGGGACGAATTGAAAGAGGCGAAGGTTTTAGAGTCACACCACGCACAAACTCACTTTTTGCTCAATATTTTACTTTTTGCTTTTTGTGAATTTGGCTCGTTTCATTGCCAATAGGTAAAAAATTCAATATGCCCTGTCTTTAAAATATTACTCCAAATTAAGAGTGATTTTAGCAAGTTTTGGCGTTCTATTTGGATTAACAACCGGCACCTTCGATCTGGTATTTTGGCTCGAGAGCACAAGGGAAGGGAGCGGTTTTGCATTTCCTGGCCTGATCGACAAACAAGGAAATCAACTTGGCAAAACTGCTGGGAGATAAACAAATTAAAGGCAGGATAATGGCTTCAAGCTGACTTTTTCCCCCTCGTATAACAAGCTCGGGGATCTATGCCTCGCTTCCACGCCAAATATATTCGTGGGTGGGGTTGGATGTCTTGAACTGAAGCATTATTTTTCAACCTGCTAAACGTTGGTAGAATGGTGTTGTTCAAGGAAAGGAGTTAGGGGACGTTAGTTCTCTAAGCCCGGTACGTAACAGCCAGTTGCTGCCAGCAAAATGTACATCCAAGAAATAGTGGCAGAAGCTGACCGTGTATGATCGGGCTTAAAACGATAGGGTCTTCCCGGATTTACTAAGAAAATAGGAAATTATGGTGTGCACTTCTTGACTGTGCCGTTCCGGCCTTAGTATGATACCTCCCTTAGAGAGGGAGACGGAGAAGGGGATGGGAAAACAACACCACAGGGAGGATGGGCATGAAGGGTCAGTGACTCTCTCAGAAAATCAACAGTACCAAGATGGATGGATGGAGGGTACTGGTTACCGGGTCATCCAACGGTCAGACAGACTGTGAGACAGACAAGACAACACAAGACAAGACAAAATTGCTGCAAATGGGGGAAATCTGAGAATTCTGGGCTGCATGTCAAATGGAAAAACAAAGCTCTGGGCTAAACTCATGCTGGAACAGGAGAGACTAATAAGTTTGAGCTTGAGTCTGGAGAAAGGACCTCTACCGGGTAATGGTCACATTGTGCTAGAAAAAAAAACACCAGGGACATAGAATATAGCAGAACCACAGGACAGAAGGAGACACTACCAGAATCACCCACAATCCATCTACGACTACCAAGAATAGGAAACCACAAAAAAAGCGCATTGGTGAAAACTCTCTTGCACACAGGACCAAAATACAACACAAGGACGAACAACAACAAAAAAGTACCGCGTTCGGTGAAAAAAATGTCCCAAAAATGTACCGTGTTCATTTTGTCAAAAGCTAGGATCCTAACCCTAACCCTCTATCTGCCCCGTCAAAAATATCATAGTGTAAAAATAGTACGCAATTCGACCGCATTACTCAATGAGTCACCCTGTAATATTATTTAAGATAGATCTTTGGCCGTGATCATAGGCCAGGTTGTCAAAGTAAGGTATGTCACATGTTCTCGAGACAAAGAAACGCAAGTCTATAATGGCCAAATAATTGGAGACGTGCTTGCTGCTTTCTTCCAGGGAGCTGAGTCTCAGCCCAGACGGTGGTAAAATATTGGAGACTTTAGAGAGCTCGTCAGAGAAAGTTCAAGGTTCGGAAATATAACATGGACCATTTATCTGTCATTATCTGTGGCCCCCAGACTGTTTATTACAGACTACGGTATGCAATTACAGACTTATCCTGCTGGGTGGCTGGCGAGGAATCACGACCGATGAAGGAGAAGGCGACATTAGTGTAGTTTTTCGTCCTCTCCTTCACCGATCCCCAAAGTTTTAGAGCAGAGTTTCTCAAGGTTTCTCATCGGCAGCATCTGCAACCATGACTTATAATCCCGGGAAAACCCAAAGATCACACAACAGATTATGATTCTGAACACAACCCAACAAGTCACCCTTGCATAATCGACGATTATTTATTCGTTGTTTTCTGAAAAAAGGTGAAACACACGCAAAGCTAGATAACAGAATAGATAATGATACATAATAATGGTCGGTAAAAAACCACCGCCTGTGTTCTGAACAGACACTTCCATAATTATCTGACGAAGGGACTCTGGGGCCCTTATCGCACCGGTGGCGTAACTGCACAGCCACGTACTTCTATACCCCCCCCCCCCCTGAATCAAATTTGGCACGCCCCTCTAGACCATTTTGTCTTAACCAAACACAAAAAAAACAAAAGCTGCTGGGTAACATGCATCTCACCTGTTACCAATTTTAGTTCAAAGTTATCAAGTTATCTCTTTACATATCAGTACTGCAATTTAAATGAGATTTTTATGTCACACAGAATGGTTTAAATGGCCATAACAAAATTAATCTGGATGCGCGGATTAACCAAAGGGCAAAGTTGTCTTGAAACAACATTACTTTATTTATTTTCCCGTTGACAATAATGGAACTCGGGAAAATCTTCCACACTCAGGAATACTATTGCTTACGTGCGCTTGACAACTTCAGTCCAAAGTAATCCTCTTGAAAATGTAATTACAATGGTAGACAAATCCATTCAGAAGAACGCAGGCGCAGTTTGTCTTTTTGGTGGTTGGCAATATCGATCTTAAACACTTCTTCCCGAGCCGCAATTGGACGAACAGTAATTGCCCGCAGTAACTTAACTCTTTCATTGACATTAACCCCTTCACCACCATGCCTTGAAGATTTCAGGACCAAGTTTGCATATGATACTCCTGTGGCCTGGAGAACCTCTGAACCTTTGAAAAAAAATCCTTTTGGGGGGGGGGGGGGCACCTAAATAGGTGTGACTACGGACAAGACCAGATTTATTAAAATAACTGGAAAGAATTATATTTGAAAAGCTGCTATGTGGAATTTTATGACAATTCTCCCATTTTACAAACAAACCCCAATTTGCTCACAGGGCCTAAGCAGTTTCTCCTTAATGTTTCTGAGAACTAGGTGAACTAATTGCAAAGGATGCACATGGTCCCATTTCACGGCCAGAGTATTAATTTGTTTATCAAGGAGTTGTGGTGAACCTTATAGGTTCTAATGTCTGTCGTCGCTCAGCTCGGATATATGGGCTTTCATAATTGGCTGAGACATGACACATTCGCCTGCTGAGGTCGTTCGGAAGCATCAGTAACTGCACATTAAGTAATACCTGAAATCCACTACAGCGATAATAGTTGACATGCAATGGGGAACTGTACATAAAGATACTATAAAGCCAAACTGAAGCACTGGTAGGATGTGTACTCTGATAAATAAGCTATTCCAGGGTGAAATCTGGCCAAAAATTTTATTTATTGGCTAATCTGTAAAACTCGACAACCCATCCATCACTAATTCGGTACACTGGTAAGAATATCCGTAAGAATGGGTATAGAACCTGAAGCTGGCGGCATAGTACAATGTAATCTGTAAAATAGAAACCGAAAAGAAGTCCGTACGTTCCGATCACCCAGTCAAGACCATCTTAACCATAACCCTAATCATATATTCCAATCCTAATATTATCCCTATCTCTAAACCTAATATTATCCCCAATCCTAAACCTAGTAGCATTCCTAATCCTAAACCCAATATTATCCCTAACCCTAATATTATTCCTACCCTAACCCTAATATTATTCCGACCCTAAGCCTAATATTATTCCTACCCTAAGCCTAATATTATCCCTCACCATGGCCCTAATATTATCCCTAACCCTAATAAACCTAACACTATCCCCAACCCCAACGTAGATCTTATTCTTAACCCAAAATCCAATCCCTAACCCAGCCCTTCACCTTTCCGACCAGAACACAAAAAGAAAACCTCAAAAGAACTGTAAACGTTCAAAGTGGTCGGGACGTACCGAATTCTTTTTCACAATTCATTAGAGCTAACTATTCAGTCTAACCGCTCGTCTGGCACATTGGAAAACTGCCAACCATTTAGGCTACAATATGCAGACATGGATTTTATCACACTAATGAAACCTTTAACAGATAGCACAATTTGATATAATTACCGATGGGTAAATTTTTTCCTCCCACTCTGGATTTCCGCACAGTAGAGGCACGCCGAAATTGGCTGATGTAACTGTGGTTCGTGGAATGATTCATTGCCAATGACTTACGTATTATTTATAGTCACCGACTTACTACAAGGAAGCTAACCTTCCCCTGATTGCTGTAACTTCACTGGTAACTTTAAAGGATTGCCGACTCCAGCAAACTGCTATCTCAAGAAGACAAAACTCTAGAGGAAGAGTTCTATTTTAACAGGGTTATGTCCTGTTTCCAGTGCTAATCGAAGAGCTGCTCGTTAACTATATAAAGATCCGGGAGGGGTTCCATTGGAGGCACCTAACTGGGATACTGCAAGGACGCTACTTCAAGCGTCCGTCCGTGGGAGTGTGGTCGCTGGGGCAGCGAATTAGTCGTCAAGATGGATGTTTTTGCAGGAAATGCAAGACTCGGCGATCAACATTCACTATATGAAATAGGTACCCGAATAAAGTTCTGTAACTCATAGAATGATCCTTCCAAAGATCCACCTAGACGAGTAACTGGCTGCCACCTTCTGTTTCATCCGCGGAAAGCCCTTTTGGGGGTTAAAGAGGCCGTGAAAGGAGGTCCTCCGCCCGTCTGCGCCAGTCAAGCAAACACAAAAGGTTGGGTTTAGTATTTATATGGGACAAAGAAAGAAGAAAGAAAGAACGAAAGCGCGGGTTAGGGGAGATCTTCATCATATTTATGTTTGTTAACTTTTTGGTAAGTGGCGCGGACGGGGGGAAGACCTTCCGCCGTGAAGATGAGATGAGCAAAGTGAGCCCTCTTAAGGGCTACCAAAGCCAAGAACCAAGAAAACAACATAGATAGACAGAGAGACAGACAGGCAGCCAACAGAGATTGAGATCTAGGGAGATGGATAGACAGACAGACAGACAGTCATGCAAATAGACAGACGGGTAGATAGATAGATAGATAGATAGATAGATAGATAGATAGATAGATAGATAGATAGATAGACAGACAGATAGATAGACGGACAGACAGATAGACAGATAGATAGATAGACAGACAGATAGACAGACGGACAGACAGATAGAAAGAGGGAGGACTTCCGAATGCGTTCCATAACTCGACAAGTGCATAGAGGCACTGTCAGATTGATATGTAACGACGTGAGGGTCTAGTCAGTTTGTATCATCAAGGCCGTAGGCCGATGTTCGTCTGGGCAGTAGTCAGATTGACATACCAGGGAAAGCCGCCGGGGTAGCTATGTATTGTTTTCACTCGGGCTATGGAACGCATTCGGAAGTCCTTCCAGATAGACAGACAGACAAATAGACAGATAGATACATAGAGATACGTAGACTACTCGTTAAACTCCAACGTTGCTTTGCCTTAAAAAAATAAATTATTCTAAACACCAGTACATTACCTCTCGGAAATGGAATACTCCCACAGGTAGGCTATAATCCGTTTGAAGACCTTAGACAAACAAAACACAAAATAATGCAACTAAACTACATACAGCTGCAACAGGCTCAGATGAAGACTTTGGCACAAGAAAGATCAATCATTATTTTCATAATTATCTCCTGTCGTAATGAACTGCCAATGTAGTAAATAATCCCTTTGGCAAATGAAAAAAAACAAAAACAACTTCAAAACGTGTGTGAACTCGTGCTTTGTTTTGAGTACATCTCACTGAAGTCCCCCACCACCACCAATTACTGTAAGTATTAATGTGTTCGTTTTTTTTTCTTTTCTTTTCTTTTTCTTACTTTGTTACTGCAAAAGTAACACACCTGCCCTTCATCAGACATCAGTCTATAATTTCCGTGCTCGCCACTGAAGACCTCTGCCATATTACGTAAAAACACAGTACACGCATTATCTAGGTCAATGTCACTTTTTAACATCATTTTGTACAATTAAAATAATGAGCTCTATCGTTCTTTGTGGGTTGTAAATTTTGTACGGTTGGTCATCACAATATAGAAAATAGAAATTGAACAGAGAATAGAGAAGGGTGCAATGCCAAATGCTATTCTGGGTCTCTTAAAAAAAAAGGTTTTTGGGTTTTTGTGCAATGCCAAATGCTATTCTGGGTCTCTTAAAAAAATTTTTTGGGTTTTTGTGCAATGCCAAATGCTATTTTGGGTTTCTTAAAAAAAAAAGAAGGTTTTTTGGGGTTTTATGCAATGTCAAATGCTATTCTGGGTCTCTTTAAAAAAAAAAGAAGGTTTTTTTTGGGTTTTATGCAATGTCAAATGCTATTCATCTCTTTAAAAAAAAGGTTTTTGGGTTTTTGTGCAATGCCAAATGCTATTCTGGGTCTCTTAAAAAAAGGTTTTTTGGGGTTTTATGCAATGTCAAATGCTATTCTGGGTCTCTTTAAACAAAAAAGAAGGTTTTTTTGGGGTTTTATGCAATGTCAAATGCTATTCATCTCTTTAAAAAAAAGGTTTTTGGGTTTTTGTGCAATGCCAAATGCTATTCTGGGTCTCTTAAAAAAAGGTTTTTTGGGGTTTTATGCAATGTCAAATGCTATTCTGGGTCTCTGGAAAAAAATGTTTTTGGGGTCTTTACGTTCTTTTTTCATAGCACGGCAAATATAATTGTCTTCAAGCAGTGCCAAGGAAAATAGAAAGCAGACACAATGGGCGATTCTATTACGAGTAGGTATTCTTGTGTGGTGGTCGATGCCAAACGGTGCTGAGAGGCGCATTCGAACAAACAAACTGACGGATACACACTGACAGGTCGAGGTGATTGATGGGTAAAAAGAAATTTGAAAAACAGAAACTAGATAGATAGATGGATAGATAGATAGATAGGTAGATAGATAGATAGATAGATAGATAGATAGATAGATAGACAGATAAAAAGCCACATAGATGTAAATAAAAAATAGATATTTCCTCTCCATTCTAACCACATTATAACTTTGTACTTAGCTCTGCTGCGACCCCACAGGTCTTCTCCCCCCCCCCCCACCCCCCACTTGATTTGTTTATTACGTCCCGCCAGGTACGGGCGTGTTCCAGACCTCACCGACAGGGTAGAATATTGAATGCTACACCTGTCACAGACAATCAGGCTGGAAGATGAACCTGGCGCTACCCGGAGTATCGAGCAGGTAAGGGGGTAATCTGTCAACGTGTACAGGGTGGGGAGGGGAAATGGGGGGATGGGGTGGGGGAGGTGCATCCAGGGTATGAAAAGGGTACATTTGGGGAAAAGGAGGGACGGCTCGATTCTGTGGGGCTGGGGTGGGGGCGGGGGGGGGGCAGGGTTGGGGCATATATAGGCGGTTCAACTATTGTTAACGAATTGAAAATAGGTAGCAAAATGGAGAGATGGAGAAAAAAAACGAGAGGAAGAAAATGAAGAGGAAGAAGATGAAGAAGAAATACATCTAAGATAAGATAAGATAAGATAAGATAAGATAAGATAAGAATCGCTTTATTATCCCATGAGAGACATTCACTTTCACAGAGCGTTTACGTGCACATACGTGGAATACACAGCTTATGCATTACATTTGAGTTGTGTGTTGTGTGAACTGATGTGAGTTGTGAACTGCTGTGAGTTGTGAACTGTTGTGAGTTGCGAACTGCGCCTAAGGCCCAGTTTACATAGGACGACACGCGAAACGAGAAACGCGAAACAGGTAACGCCTCATGCCTGAGTAGGCCTAGTCATGCTCTCGCGTTTCTGGCGTGTCGTTACCTCCTATGTGCACATTGCCGTTTAAATCATTGTTACCACTTTTGTTCTCACGCATGAGGCGTTACCTGTTTCGCGTTTCTCGTTTCGCGTGTCGTCCTATGTAAACAAGGCCTAACAGGCAGCGTTACAATTTGCTCTGAGATAGAGAGAGAGAGAGAGAGAGTGAGCGAGACAGGGAGAGAGAAAGAAGCAGTGCAGTGTGTTGAGCGCTTCGCCGGCAGCTCCATTCTGCTCTGTGGTTGACATGTTGTTTCTGTAAAGCGCATAGAGCATTTTAAATGGATATGCGCTATATAAGTGCTATACATTATTATACATTATTATTACATAAACATAGTATCATATCTCAATACCAGGCGTATTACATGAGGTAACATATCATGGAACCTTGGTAAAATATGGCCTACAGCTAGCTTTGTTAAGGCAAATTGGGGAGGGCAAGAAAGGATCTTCTGTATCTTTCTCTGTTTGCTTTCATGTGTATTATTCTGTTGCTCCTGGATGATCTAGAGATTTGATGAACTGGGGGGAGGGGGGGGGGGGATTTCAAATCAGATACAAAGTTACAAAGATGAAGTAATCAGTGAGACCATGCTGGAAGTATTTGAAGTGTTGGGATATCAAGGCTGTGTCACGGACATTCGCCATTTCCAATGGTCGTACGGTCATACAAGGGGCAGGGGAAATACAGTGAACGTCTCTTATGGACGGCCCCTTCAGGTAACCAGCCTGAATGCCACCCGTGATTGATAGGGTGCAAGGTCAAGGTGAAGGGTTATATACATTTCTTACCGAAGGGGGTTGGGGGGGGAGGGGAGGCATCGGCCGGGTGGCAGGAATCAGGTAATGAAAGTGTCTGTGTGGAGGAAGGGGGGGGGGGGAGTTAAAAGGCTGCGATCCACAGCGTCTTTTTAAAAATTTTTGGGGGGTGGGTGGTGGATGAGTTTTCGGGTAATGTGTGCTTGGGCCGGATTGTAGGGACGTGTCATGGAGTAAACAGATGAAATCTACGTTTTAGTTTTTAATTATTTGTGTGTCTGGGAGCAGAAACGGCTTCGGATATAATCATTACAGTAATGACGCGGCGGAATGGTTCGTCATCAGACGTTATAAATTGGAAATAGAGGACTGGCTTTACTACAGTTAATAAAACTATGACCTAAAACAAAAAACAAACAAACAAAAATGTTGTGTTTCGCAATTTCGGAAAGCGCCACTTTACCTACCATGAAATTGACGAAATGAATTCCAAAATAATAATAAAAAAGTAACATTTAAAAAAAAAGGAGTACTGAGGAAGCCTCCACTGTCTAAAGGCTTTCATCTGATTTAAATAACAATGAAAAAAATGATTAAAAAAAAAAAATAACAACGATAACTACAAATGGAAATGGTTAAAAACATTTTAAAGAATTTGAAAAATCAAACATCAATACCAAAGGTAGCTTATACCTAGAGTGCACTGGGATGATGATGTTCATAATAATTGGCCTGCACCACAGACTAATCGAATACACAGACTGGATGATCCCACTGTGTGACGTCACAAAACAGCGAAAGGTCATGAACCATCCGCCACATTAGGTTTACGGTTGCGACCGACGCTTCAGCATAGCTACAATGCAGCGGCCGTTAAAAGTCCAGACGGTCATCATTTATAACAATAACAAAAAAGGCAGCTGTAGACAATAAAATGAAAGGATAGGCAAGTTAATGCATTATTAATACATGTACAACCAATCTTGACAAATAAAAAGAAATTTCTACTGCAGATAGAACTAGAATCGGAATTTCCCGAGCGGCGGCCACGTTGGTTATACGGCCGCATCTCATTAACTTCCGTAAAAAACGACACAGCCCGAAGCTCGTGTTCCCAGTCTGGCTGATTTATTAGTCTATGGTCTGCACGTGGTTTTTTTCCCCATTTTTCCCATTTAAACACAACAACAATCAGCAACAACAGCAAACATGTCACACGTCAACTTTAAACAAGTTGAGACTAAATTATTGGCCGTTCGTTGGACTCATCAACTTCCCATTCGAATGTTCAGGCTAAACAAAGAAAAAAAAAAAGAAATATCACCCAGGAGGCAGATGAACGATAGCAGGAGAAAGTGAAGGAAAAGCGACTAGGATACCGAATGGCAAGACAGTTGGTGGAGGAATAGGCAAAATAATTATCGTTTTGTTTGTTCTTCATTAGTGAACAGGAAGAAATTAAACCTAAGAATGAAGGTGGATATGCCGTGTTCTGCATCAAACAGACAGATAGACAGACATCTGTGAATCAATCTCTGTCTTTCACCCAGCCTCTCTCTCTCTCTCTCTCTGCTTTAACCCTATCTCTTCTCTCTCTCTCTCTCTGCTTTAACCCTATCTCTTCTCTCTCTCTCCACTTTCTTTTACTCTCTCTCTCTCGTCTCTTTCTCTCTCTCTCTCTCTCCTTCCCCTGCATCTCTTTAGCCCTTTCTAGTCACTCTCATACTGAAACAAAACAGAAGCCTCCCGTGGACAAGACGGCACATAATTCAATACAGAGTTTCTATTCAAGTACTCACTGCGGAGCTGATACAGAGGATGACTGCTGCAAGGGAAACAACCTAGTCTTATGTTGAGCATCCCCAACATTTTAAAGAGTAAACGGACTTGCTTGTAGCAAAGATTGATAATAATGGCCGTTAGATGTTGCTTTTGTTTCTCAAGTAGTTTGGGCGAGCAGATTTAAGAAAAAAAAATGGAATACACGAAAAAAAAAATGGTATGGGAAGAGACAGAATACAGATCGACGGACAAAGAACCAGGCAGACTTAAGTAGATAGATAGATAGATAGACTGACAGATTCGTGCAAAGGCGCAAACAGATGAACAAGGAAGCGATTGGTTAGATCAACAGAAAAACAGCCAGGCTGCCAGTCAGACACGAGGTGTAAATGCCAAGGGCAGCGAACCTCCTAAAATAAAGACCTCAAACCTGCCAGTCAGACAGATAGACAAGGTGGTCTAGAGGCAAGGTGCTCGCCTCTCATGCCAAGGGTCCCGGGTTCTAAACCCGGGCAGTGCAGGCATGTTGGAAAGTGGATTTTTCTCATATTTTCAAGTCCCTGGTCCTATTGGGGGGTAGGATCGAGTAGTTCTTGGAAATTGGATTTTTCTCATATTTTCAAGTCCCTGGTCCTATTGGGGGGTAGGATCGAGTACCTAGTCTTCTCGGATAAGGACGAAAAAATTCGGAGGGCCCGTGTGCACGTTGCGCACGTTAAAGATACCTTGGCAGTTGGAAATCGTAAAGAGCAGGCCGAAAGGCCGCTGCCCGAGGCAAAATTGAAATTAATAGATTAAAATTTATCCATATCATCTTCCCCCCCCCCCCCCACCCCCCCCCCCCGCCGGAACAAGAAATAACAAAACAAGTTAAGTGAGGTGTAAATGCCAAGGGCAGCGAACCTCCTAAAATATAGACCTCAAATCAGTCAGACAGATAGAAGGAGGGGCAGACAGAAGGCAACAGACAGATGGACAGACAGACAGACAGAAAGATATAAAGATAGATGGACAGACAGATAAAAGATAGATAGATAGATATCAGGCGGACAAAGATACTGACAGACAAATAGGTATAGATAGATAAATCTATTCCGTTGCTCCTTGGACTTTTTGACAATATGCCATTCTTATCTACCAGAATTTCTACACATTCCGGCAAACTGAAATCTGATCTTTTATCATTTTCTCTCCTCACCTCTCCTAGCCTCCCCCCCACCCCCCTTTCCCAAAATAATAACAAAAGTAATTAACAACAACAATAATTCACGTGCAACATTTTATTATGTTTTTTTCCTTTCATAATGCCCACTAAACCTCTCACCAAACCGCCCTTCTCATCAAATATGCCGGCGTTAATTCCTCGTCTGGTTTCACTTATCTACCTGCACCTGGCATAAAGGTCAGTGCGCTGAAAGGTGGAATGAATGGAGATATGCCAGCTGGCACTCACCACATAATCTGGCTTGACGAAAGCTGTGGTTCGGCTAGGTGTGAGCGGGGAAGTAGATAAAGGTAAGGAGGAGAAAGAAAAAAATGGGTGGGGGGGG
>OZ007571.1:63859366-63951866 GCA_963931925.1 Onchidella celtica
TTCTGGTTGAGAGTCCCCGTTAAAGATCCGCGCCTCAGAGTTGTGTGTACAAGGACAGCCTTGTCTCCTAGCAGAGTATTCTGGCTAAGCAATGTGATTACTTTTGGCTAGGAAAAAAAGGCTTGGCAGAAATGTAAGGGAAACAACACCCCGTCTTGCTAAGTAACGGGATGAATTATTGCGATAGCGTCCCCTAGAAATAGCTTTAACTTTAGCATTTTACCCGAATACACACGTTTGATAACGAAACAGCACACCCCAAAAACAGTAGCAATATCAACGATAAGTAATGAGACTACGAATGACAAACAAGTAGGACAACAATTTATCACTGACGACATGTAACGTACGTTTACAAAACAAAACCACAATGCACCAAATAAAACCACAGTGCGTACGAGGAAACAAACGTGTACAGATAACCTCTGACAATGACAAAAGCCACAGTGGCACAAAAGGATCCCCAGCTCGACAAGAGCTTGGGTCCAGTGACAAACTAATGTACCGTAACACAAACTTCTAATCTCTCTCCGGTCCGTGTCCCTAAATTTCAAAGAAAATGGACGAAGCTGAGTTAAAATAATATAATTACTGCAAAGCTCGCGTTTTCTTACTGTTCCATTCTCAAATCTACCACATAAATTACATTTTTTCATTTCAGTGAAAGACAAAACATCAAAATATTGGTCAAAAGCTGCAATAGATTTGAGATTTTGTACCTCTACGAATAAATGTCCTGGTATAAATTTTCTGCCGCCAACACAAACTCGGAAATACAAAATTGCACCAACATGACAATGACATTTATTTTCAAAAAAATATTGTTTTCAGCTGTATTATCTTTAGAATAAAACAATTAAGTAAATAATTAAATGAATAAATAAATAAATAAATAAATAAATGTACAAATACATAAATGAATAAAATAAATAAATAAATACCGAAATAATCGTGATGTTAGTGCAATTTTATGTTCCACTGCGAATTTCATGATAATAATCATATAAATGTATGACTCCACACTGATACTTGTAATGAGTTGAGTACTCACTGTGTGGCCTCGCTCTGCATAGATGAGTGACGGGACATGGACTTGGGCGACAGTTCATAGTCGCTGTCCGAGCGGTACAGAAAGGACTCCCTGCGCTGGGGAAGGTTCTGGAGGACCAGAGCTGAGGAAGGGCTCCCACCTTCCAGAGGGGATCGCCCCGGACCCCCGGGCCCATTTTCAACGTCAAAGCTGGAAATACAGAAAGAAAGGAAAATACAATTTACTCAAGTGGTTAATTAAGCTAGAAATAAATTCAAAACTCTTTTCTTGACGTCGACTTCACCCGTTTTATTTCCAAAAGGGCAAGTTGTTAGGGGACCGTAGTGTAATAACAAAGCCAAATAGAGAAAATACTGAGCTGTGTTCACTGCTCGTCTACTGATTACTCTGCCGGGCACGACCTAAAAAGAAAAGAACAAGAAAGAAAAAAAAAGAAAGAAATCGGTGAATGGGATATAATGATGATGATGATGATGATGATGATGATGATGATGATGATGATGATGATGATGATGATGATGATGATGATGATGATGATGATGATGATGATGATGATGATGATGATGATGATGATAATGATGATGATGACGATGATGATGATGATGATGATGATGATGATGATGATGATGATGATGATGATGATGATGAAGTGTCCTAAAACAAACGCCTTTAGTTGGTGGACGCTTCTGGAAGGACCTTCCCCCTTCTGTCCAGTATCATTCTGTCATAGTATTCTGTCTATCGTCTTGCTTTCTCCTGGTGCTACGGGACCGTTATCGCATCGACGTGCGTTCTCCAAACTTTAACCCTCAAAACAACCTAAAATTAACACGTTTCCTCATGTGAACAGCCAGAGAACAGCGAGATTGCACCACGACATCAATGAATAACCCTTGCACAATTTCACTGTGACAATAGTAAAATACACAGACAGACACTGAACAGGACATGAAAAGATATTATAATAAATAATACAGCATTTCAGAAGGAAAGATGTTCATGAAAAAAACAAAATGTTATAAAGAGAGAAAAGAGGGCAATGGGAAAAAAGCACAAGCGAAGCCTGCAGTAAAATCGAAGAAAATGGAAAAGTAAATCAGGACCGCTGAAAAGTTTAAATTATACGCTTATGAACACGATACATGTATACAAGGCAATAAGATACAACAACAAAAACCACAGCATCAACAACAATGATAACGAACTGGCAAAGAAAAAGCATAATTATTATTAACCTATCAAAATAACCACACACTGTGTAATGAAATTGGAAGCAACATCCAATATCAACGAGCATGTTTTAGTGTGAAAATGGCCGCCCATAGTTCAATATTTACCGTTGCACTAATGACCATGTCTAATGAGGGAGGTCCTCTCTACATGCGAAAAATGAACCTCCACTCTCTTCACGGTAAACTATCAGGTTAACCTCCATCCTCGTTTATGTCAACATCATCATGAAACGATGAGATGAACGTATTCAGAACGACATATTACACACTTGAAGGTTAAACAAAGACTGACTTCTACCATCTAGTATCTTTGGTTATACAAACTGGCAGTCGCGTCCTCTCTATGCTGTGCTCACGCAGAAGTTTTGCAAGCGACGTAGAAAACGAAATTAATGTGTGCACACAAGGTTAGCTACCTAAAACAATGTAGATATTAATCATTTACTTGTTAATAACTAATTACCGATTTATTTCGACATAACATAAAAGAAAAGGTTTACAAATCATAGTAGCAGAGGTCGTTGGTTCGAATCTCTTAAACACATGGGAGCGGGGGAGGGGGGGGGGTGGTGGGGCAGGAAGAGGGCAATCAAACTGTGTTCTCAGAGAATCCGTATGAGAAGCCTCAGCTTACTACCTGACACAGCAGCATTGTGCTGAACCTGGACGTGAAACCTCAACCCAGCAGCAACAACAACAGCAACAACAACGATAACAACAACTGCAACACATATTTAAAATGCATTTCGTTAAAAGTCAGTTTAAAGTAAGGTAAAAGAAAAGAAATCAAAAACAACACCAACAACAAACAGAAAGATATAGAACATTTGCTTTGGCCCTCCGCAATTCGCCTCAACATCGTGATCATTAGATGCGTGCCTAGGTACCAGACCATGTTACCTTATGTAGTAAGCCTGTTATTGTGTTATTATGTTTATGTAATGATCCGTAACATGTGTATACTATGTATATGCTCTTAAACACTTTGTGAAAGTGGATTTCCTCCAGGGGATAATAGAGCAATTATCTTATCTTAGTTTTCCTAGGAAGGACACCAAGTACGGCAGAAATGATAAAGTTTTTGATAAAACATGAAGCAAACAATGTCACTATCATCATCATTTCGATTATTATATTCTCATAGAAAACATAGTTGGACTAGCCCCATTGTTATAGCCATAATAATTATTATTACTCCTCAGCTTGCCCCTGTCAACCTGTTTGAATCTGCGATAACCACAATCAGGGATTTTAATTTGAGCAAAAGCGTCTAAATAATTATTCTAGTTCTATGTCTGTGTCCGCAAACAATGCTTGGAAATGCTAGGTATGTTTGTGTTGACGGTGACTCATTGCGCAGACATAAAACAGCCAAGTCTCCGAGTTGGCATAGTCAGAACTAGGCAGTGCAAGAGTTTTCAATCTGGCAGTCATGACCTCAATGTTTGGGAGGGGGGGGGGGTTAGAGGAAGAGATATGCTGGGGGGTCGTAAGCCCAAAAAGCAAGAACGTAGCTTTCCCTCTTACTCTGCTTTATGTGCTGTGTTTCCCTCATTGTGTCTATCCCTCTCTCTCTTCGTCTCTCTCTCTCTCTCTCTCTCACACACACACACTCTCAATTGATGTGGGCATGTGCGAATTTCTCTCACTGTCTGTCCATCTCTCTTTCTACCCCTCTCCTTGTGTGCATGTTGGTATTTGTGTGTGCGTGTGTGTATGTGAGAGAGCACATTAACAGAGGTGAGAGGGAGAGAGAGAGAGAGAGAAAGTGAGCAAGAGAGAACAAGACAGAGACAAAGAGAGAGAGAGAGCGAGAGAATGAGGGAGGGAGAGACAGCGAAAGAAAGAGTGTGTGTGTGAGAGAGAGCGCGCAAGAGAGAACAAGAGAGAGACGGTGAGAGAGACAAAGAGAGAGAGAGAGGGAGAGACAGCGAAAGAGTATGTGAGTGTGAATGTGTGTGTGTGTGTGTGTGTGTGAGAGAGAGAGAGAGAGAGAGAGAGAGAGAGAGAGAGAGAGAGAGAGAGAGGGAGAGAGCAATAGAGAACAAGGGAGAGACAGTGACAGAGGTCACATTATTGGCAGATGAGGGTCGCGAAGCAAGAAAAAGAAAACAAAAACCTCTGAAAGCTCGTGCCAAGCACAGTGGAGGTAAACATCATCCCGTATTTTGTACATCTCTTAAGTTTATTTAGAGGAAGCAATTGCCAGGCCTTAGGGCTCTTCAAGTAAAACAGTATTTTTCTCTCTCTCGTGTACAATCAGGTCTTACGCACTTATGCGGTTTCATGATAGTACCGGCAGTGCGAGAAAGAGAGAATTATTATTGTGAATAGAAGAAAAGTAGCATTGCTACCTCTTTAATAGACAGATACTTACAGGCAAAGCACGCCACCAGACCAATCCTCTGCTCATCGACTTCCGACTGTCCCCCCGGGGAGACTCAGACAATACTATCAGATTATTCCAATCGACAAGATTTCTGATTAAATAAACGGAGTGTTACTTTCTCCCTTCCCTTTCCTTCAGTAAGTAGTCTCGTATTTGGTAGATTGTAAAGGTGGCTCTAGGGAGGAGTTGAGATTATTGGATAATGAATCAATTATTATCAGTGTAATATTGGGGGGCCGCTGCTGTCTCCTCGCTTGAGAAGGACAAATCTTTCCCGTATTTTTACAAAGGGCATTAATTTTACTATACTATATGGATGGCCGTTTTCACGGAGTATGTAAAAGAGAGAGTGAGACAGACAGACAGACAGACAGATAAATACACAGGCAAACAGACAGGCAAACAGACAGACAGCAGATAGACAGACAAAAAGAAAGATGGATAGATAGATAGATAGATAGATAGATAGATAGATAGATAGATAGTGTGGGGAGGGGGACAGAAAGAGAGAATGAGACAGGAAGTCAGGAAGTGAGAAAAAGAAAGAGAGCGAGAAAGAGAGAAAGAGAGAAAGAGAGAGAGTGAGAGAGAGAGAGAGAGAGAGAGAGAGAGAGAGAGAGAGAGAGAGACATACAGACAGAGAGAGAGAGAGAAGGGGGGAGAGAAAATACCCCCTTTTTCCCGAGAAAAAGGCAACAAAAACCACATACGACTTTGTACACGTGGTGGAATTAGTCAAAGAAAAACACATGAATTTTTTTCCCGCAGAAGACAAGGAATGTGCTGTCTACTTGAAAAGCACTTGAGAAGCTTGAACAATTTACCCATCATATTCAAACAAGAACAACGGCATTGAGTGAACTGAAGGGTTGCCAAAAAGTGTGGCCGGGGAAGGGAAAGGTTTGGACAAGGTTAGCACTGCAGAAAACTGGTGCACCGATCAATGACAACCAGGCAGTGCAAACATATGTTTCCCTACCCTGCAAAGGTTACCCGGGTTACCTAGCGGCTTGGCTGCACTTTTTTTTGTTGTTTTTTTTCTTGTGCCTCAATTCTCTCCCCTTTCCTATAACGCGTCTCATTTTGTTTCGATTCTCATTTCTTACCTAGACATTCTTTCTCTCTTTCTCTCTCTCTCTGTCTCTCTTTCACTCTCTCTGTGTCTCTCTCTCTCTGTGTGTCTCTTTCTTTCTCTGTCTATCTCAGTCTTTCTCTTTGTCTCTCTCTCCCTCTGTCTGTCTGTCTGTCTCCCCCTGTCGGTGGGTCTATAATAATCATGTCTCTCAAGTACCTCCGTATTTTGCTGCTTGTCCGTACATGTACATCGACTTTTTTCTCTCTGCCTCCATCTCTCTTTCTCTCTGTTTGTCTGTCTGTCTGTCTCTCTCCCTGCCACTACGTATTGCTCTGCCTCTCTCCCTATCCCCTTCTCTCACTCCAATAGAACTCATAAATCATATTAAACAGAAGACACGCAAAATGAGATCTATGAACTCCCTGAGTTGCAAACATTTCATTTAGCGACAGAACGAAATAACTCGCTTAAAAAAAATATGAGTAAAAACATGAGACTGAAATGGAAAAAGTTGAAAACGATACATTCGCCCTAGGCTAGAAATCTCCTTGAGACGTCAGGCATTACTATAAAAAGTACCGCATAAATCGAACACTCCAAACTGGCACACTGAAACACATTTCAAAGTTTGGCTTGAAGGCACACAGCTCGTCCTACCATCATAAAACCCGCACAAACACGAAGAACCTAATTTTACTAGACGGGAAAGAAAAGAAAAGGGAACAAATCTGAAATAAATTCTTGACTTGAGAAATCGTTTTATATCAGGCTGGAGTTAAGAGACCGTAGACGAATTCTTCTTTTAGTTCAAGTGCCGGATCTGGAACAGATATCGACGATCAAGGTTCGCCACTCATTCCTCCGCTCGGATGCTCTCAAAAAGCCCATATTGTTCTGGTTTTTCCCTGTCGCCCATCTGTTCAAACTCTCTAGATATGTTATTCTTTGTCTACCTCTGCTTTTTTTTTTTTGCCCTCTATTTTTCCAGTTAGAGCAAGGTGTTCAAGACCTTTGTTTTCGATTCAGGTGTCCCATGAACTGCAATTGCCTTCTCCAAATTAGTCTAATTACACAACCAAATAGCGAAAAGACGGAGTTGTGTTCACAGCTCAGCTATTGCTTACTATGTTCAATACTATGGGCCCCTAGCAAAATCCGTAATATTATGTATAAAAACTTGAAATACTGTGCTCTCCACTATTCCATAATAAAACTAACAACAACAAAAAATTCATTCTAGGAGTTCATAGAATATTGACCTAAAAAACAAAACCCGTTGGCATCTACAAGTGTGTCAATCTACGACTTTGAACGTTCTCTTGATAGGGCCAGCGCTGCTGTTCAATGTTGGCACTGATAATTGCTGGAAGCCCGTGGAACGGGCGTCTGTTAATCATATCAGGCTACGCTAAAGAGATTACTACTTTACAGTCATGAAATCGTGTCATATTGGTACTATTTACACGGGAAGGAGCGCGTGTTTGGTCGGACTTCATTTGTCTGAAAATGTCAGGTGGAGGCCGTAAAAATTACCAAAACCTTTAACTCATTGTTGATCATGACTTGATTCTTAACTCATTTCGTACGGTAACCCTTGTTGGTGAGGACGGAAACTCGCAACACTATCCAGTTTGAAATTTAGAGGTGGTTCAAAGATGTTTTTTCTTTCACTCCCTATGAACAAAAGACATATTATCACACATCAAAGTAAAGGAAAATCAATGAACCAGGATAGGACTGGCTTAGAATCAATGTTGGAAAACCTGTGTCCACTCGAGCCGAATATTCGGATTTCCGTAACGAAGCAAAAACCTGCGAGCCTCTGGGACTCGTCCCCGCTCTCCCATCTCCCATCAAACAACAACAACGACAACAACAACAACAACAGATCAAAACAAATCCAACCCGGCCATCCGATTCAGTCAACCAGTCGTTCGCGTTGTTAAACGAACGATTAAATTTATATGAGCCTAACCGGTTTAAATCAGGTGCTGACATACCATTATTTACTGTGAGTAGCAGGACCGTCTTAACATCACATTGAGTCCCTGGGGCAAAGCAAGAGGCTGCGGCCCGCCCCCCTACGCAAATACTCAGAAACGAGTTTCAAACAACAGTTTCAAAAGCCAATGTAAATTTGCATGCATGGGGCCCACTAAACCCTTGCGGCCCTCGGGGCAACTGTCCAGTGTGCCCATGCGTTTGGATGGCTCTGGTCAGTAGTAAAAATAGATCACATCATTAACTGCGTTAGAGGCTTTAAAAGAGCACCAACAAAACAACAATAACAGTACTGTAATTCTTCTCGAGGCTGGAGAAAGCACGTCGACTCTGCTGATTTACACACTACACACCAATTTTAAGTGCCTTCTTCACTGCGTCTTACAGTATCAAGCGGATTTGGTGTGTAATTTGTAAGTGTTGCTGAAAAAAATAAAATAAAAACCCACTTCTCTAAAAACCATGAGTACATGAAGCTTTAATCATCATTTTCTCAAAAGTTGATGGAAGGGAGTTAGAACCGTGTCATTCTAAGAGGAGGAACTGCCATATTGTGCTAGGAAGAAGCAACACGATGGACAGAATAGAACAGAATGATAGGGCAAGAGGAGACACTACCAGAAAAGCCTATCAAATCACCCACTCATTCACTGTAATAAAACTTTGAACTCTATTTTTGCCTATGGATCAGGACTTTTGAAACGCCTTGTATAATTATTTCATATGTTACATAAAAAGCAGGAACAAAATGTAATAATTTTCTTGCAAAAACATTACTTTTTCTATGTTTCTTCCAGCGTTTTAGAGGATAATGTGTCATCTTCCCCGTCCATACAAAGTCACTTTTTCAACAAGACCAATTACAGGAGTTTTCTCCCCTGAGGGCTACAGGCAAGGGGACCTAATCACGACGATACACGGAGGGTAATTGAGGAGAAAATGTCAGTCCTCTTTGAGTCCGGTCAGCAGCCGTTCAAGTGCAGCAAAGAGAGAGAGAGAAAGGGTTAACGACGGACAGTGTGAAAGAGAGAAAGAGGTAGGGTAGATGGGAATATCGATGGCAAAAGGTTTCAGTGGTTGTGTTATTGGCTGCTTTAGTAGGTGGGGGGGGGGCAGGGGGGTGGGGGGTGTTCATGATCTAGAAGTCTTATAAACAGATAGCAGATAGATGGATAGTTAGATAAATAGATAGAAAGACGACAGACAGACAGACGGAAGGACAGTTGAACAGGGACTGACAGATGCGTGGGTGGATGGATACATGTTTAGATTGGTGGATCTTAGATAGATAGATAGATACACAGACAGACAATTAGACAGATAGATGGACAGACAGACAGGCAGACAGACAGACAGACAGACAGACAGACAGACAGACAGACAGATAGATAGACAGACAGATCAACAAACATCAGACATGAAAGGTTACCCAAGAAGACCAGAAACAACACGGCTTCTCTGATCAATAAACAACTGGCAGTATTGATTCCACGTGAACAGTTCAGGAGCTGAGGATCTGAGGACACAGTTTGGCGCAAGGAGAAACGGCGCAGAGGAAGATGTCAACATTAAAGGGGAGAGCGATGTCAGTTAAAATTGATGATTTGAATTCTGGGGTGGGACGGGGAAGCCGTGAGAATTGATAGGGGGGGGGGGTTGCTTTTCATCCAGGAGAGAGATCGAGGACGGGTCGCTCCAGCTAGAAGACACAAAGTTAGAACTGGGGGTTTTAAGGCGCGTGTTATTACCAAAAAAGAAAGTGATTGGCTGATAACCCACACGCATGCGCGCACTTGCACACACACACACACACCAATAAACGCAGAAGAAGGAAGGAGTAAAGGGACATATTATAAGGATGGAGAGATCGAGGAAGAGGAAAGAAAAAAAAAATAGAAGAAAATATCAGCTACTCATTTTTGAGATATTGTTTGTCAATTCTTTGAATTAAGTCTACATTCAAACAAGGAAGTACTGTGGAGAGATGTTGGAAATTGTAAATTGTTCTGAAATTCAAGAAGGCACTTAGGCCTGGTTTCGAATTATTTATTCATTGTTTTCGTTTAGCATCAAGAGCAGAATTTCTATGGAAGACCTAACGTGTTTTTTTTTTTCTCGGTCCAAGCATAAACACCTGAGTCCAGGTTAGCTCAATATCTTTGTTTGCAAAACTGTTTCTGCAGTGTATTGTCACAATATAAAAAAAACTCATTTGCTATCGCACCAGCCATTTTTTCTTTTGTTAATACTACTGTTGTTCTATTTATAATGCTGATACTGTTTCAAGAACCAAACTGGAATTTTCGGTAGCAAATATTTTTGCTTTAAGTCAGGGTTGTCCGTTTTTTGTTGCTTTTCTAACGAGGGTCACAGCTACAAGTTTTCGTCTCAACGCAGCTGCAGGTAACTCAAATTTAGCGGTTAATATTACACCACGGGAGATTTGATGGAGTTAACAACAGTATTTTCAAGATTTAAAGAAAATATTTATTACATTTGTTTGCAAAAACAGAGGAGACTTGTTGGGTTGGCTGGGCCGGATAAAGTCCTCAGTGGGCTGGGTTGTGGTCCGCGGGCCGTGAGTTGGTTTTAAACACAATGCCAGAAATCAGTAAGCAGAACGCAGAGACCAGATAACAGGATCTGTTCAGTAATTATGCATGAACCCTGCAATGGAGCCTTTGGTGAAAAAGGAATAGCATATTACTTCAATAACCATAAAGTTTTGTCATTAAGGCTTCCACACAGCGCCAACATACAAGTAGACTTAAAAGCAATCACGCCCCATAGACACAGGAACACAGATACGGGGGCACTAATGATAACAGGCGAATAAGCGGGGAAGATGGGGAGAAAGAGGAAAATATACTGCTGTATATTTCATCTTAATCTTCAGTGTACAAACTGTAGGACTATTCAAAGAACTTCACTCATTCTTGGCTTCTTTACTTCTCTAAGTCTTCATGGGAAAATGTTGAGTTTCTCGAGTATTTACGGAAAGTCTTCATTTTCATGACTTCAATCTCTAGGATTTTCAATGAAAAATCTCCATGTGAAACCTTCTCACTTCCCTAAATTTCCATAGAATATCATCATTTTCACAGGAAATCTTCCTTTTTTATGATTGTGATGTATTGATTTCTCTGCAGGTATTCATAAAAAATCTCATTTCTTTTATGTGAAACCTTCATTGATTTTCTATACCTTTTCATAGACAATCTTCAATTCCCTAAGTATTCACAGAAAACCAAATCCTCGCTTCTCTGGGTATTCGTGGAAAACCTTCACTTGTCTGAGTATGCATGTGAAACAATCTTTTCTCTTGCTATTCATTGCAAACCTTCACTTGTTTCAGTAGTCATGTCAAACCTTCAATTCTTTAGGCTTTCATGGAAAAACCTTCCTTGTCAAAGTATTCGTGTGAAACCTTCACTTCTCCTAGGTATTCCTGGAAAAACAAAAGGACACAAAAAACAACCTAGGGTAGCTGCCAGGCGTCACGTTAATCTTCGCGTGTCAAGTCCAGCCCGCCAGTCGGATCCTGTCTTACTTCTACTTAAAGCTCCTTTCAGACCAGTGCTAATCCCTTCACAGGGACACCAAGCCACCCTGAAAACAATCTCTCTCAGTTTCTTTATCTCCTATGCTAGTCTCATCTCCTGATAGGTTTTAGTTTTCCATAAAAAGAAAGTAAGAAAGAAAGAAAAGAAAGAAAGAAAGACAGACAGAAAGAAAGAAAAAACAATCACATCTGCCTTTATATTATTTTTCAAAGTATCGTAGATGTTTTTTTTGTTGTTGTTTTATTATTATTATTATTATTGTTATAGTGGTAATGCTATTTCAAATATGAGATAAGTCATCGTCACTATCGGCCACATCTCTCTTGGCAGAGTTATCCAAGTGTTTTTGTACATTCTGAACGAGTTTGACTTTGGATCTGAAGGCGCGTCGGTAGGATAACGACCATTTTGCGCCTTACATGGATTTTTTGGGTCCTTTAGCTTGATTCTCAGAGCTTGATCAATCAGCTTATCACAACAACAACAAGAGAATAGCTGTACACTTCTTGACCGAAATGACAGTTTCGAATGCAGTATATTCCTCTAATCTCCAAACACAACTATTACCGTATGTCTTGGAGCCCCGGTGCATTTAAGCATGGTACAGAAGTAACCAAATGACAGTTTTGAAGGCAGTATATCCCCCCTAATCTCAATGCACAATTACAGGGTTTGTTTTGGAACCCAGGACTGGTGCACTTAGGCATAGGCATGGCACTGAACTAACCCAATAGCAGTTTTGAAGGCAGTATATTCCTTTAATCTTCGTGCATAATTATATGGTTTCTTTTGGAACCCCAGGTGCATTTAGGCATGGTATTGAACTAACCAATGACAGTTTTGAAGGCACTATATTCCCTCTCATCTTGACGCAAATATTATACAGTTTGTTTAGGAACCCAGATGAACTACGAGGCATGGTACAAAACTAACGGGTGGAATTTTCCCAGTCTGTTCGATCTTTCACCATTCTGCTCCTATTACCAACCATGCCCTAAATATCTTTCCAGGCATCTCAGGCCAATGGCAGAGAGATCTGTCAATAATCACTGTGTCGGAATGTACCAAAGTTCTATCTGTAGATCTACAAAACACTCTCTACTTCTCTTATGTTCTTCGCATCTCCTGTTAGTTAATTTTTAGTTCTTCTACCACAAAAACAATCAGAAAAAATAATGACAAGCTCAGGATCCTTCGGTAAAATTTCGAGAATTTTTTTTTTTCATCTAATCGTGAATCTACCGAATGAAACGAATGGGTTTGCTTTCCCACTGTGATTAGAATCCTGACAGATTGGATTAATCATGCCAATACTGCAGCATCTAGGATTTACTTGTCCAATGTCTGCAGCAGAAAATGTCGTTGTCTGCGTACTGGTGGAGATAGTCTAAATCTGGAATGAACATAATGGAAGGTGTCGAATGTCCAGACCATTCTTGTATTAGGGAGTTGGGGACTGTGTTATTTGCGTACATGGAATACGATTCAAAATGAGTCGCCCAGGGAGGGAGGAGGGGGTCGGCAGGGAGGGGGAAGAGGAGGGACAGACCGACAGACAGACAAGCAGAGAGAGGTGCAGAATACAGGAAGGGAGAAGGCAGAGGGAGACAGAGTCTCAGAGAGAGAGAGGGAGAGAAACAGAGAGAGAGAGAGAGAGAGAGAGAGAGAGAGAGGACAGGCAGACAGACAAAGAAAAACAAAGAGACAGACATAGAGACATACAGTGATACAGACATAGATAGTTTCGAGAGAACCAGAAAGCACACAGAAAGACATACAGAGAGAAAAAGATAGGCAGAAACAGAAAGACAAAAAAACAACAACAAAAAAACACAAGACACTAACAAAAACTGAGAGAGTGGGAGACAAAGATAGACAGACATAAAGAAACAGGCAGTCACACGGAGAAAAAGGCAGACCGAAAGAGACTGGAAGACAACTAGACAAAAATACAGACAGAAAGAGTCAGGCAGACATATAGACTGGAACAGGCAGACACAGAGAGAAATTAATAGCCCCTGCCACTCTCTCATACTGTGTGAAGGCAGCCAATGGCTTCTAGAGACAATCAATAGCGATTACTAGAACAAATAACCAGTATACAACAACAGGAGAGAGAGAAAGAGAGAGAGAGAGAAAGAGAGAGAGAGAGAGAGAGAGAGAGAGAAGAGAGAAGAGAGAAGAGAGAGAGAGAGAGAGAGGGAGAGAGAGAGAGAGAGATATTTGTTATATAGCACTGCTCAGAGTGGGCTTCGAATCTGGTACCTCTCCCATACGGGTGATGCGCTCTAACCACTGTGCCACTGGAACTTCAAGTGTCCTGGCATCATTGTCTCCACGACCTCAACTGCTGTATCGTCATCATCATCAGCAGCAACGGCGTTATCTTCATAGAATTATTTAATGATAGAAAGGAGAGGCGGAGAGAGAGAGAGAGAGAGAGAAAGAGAGCAAAAGAGAGAAAGAGAGAGAAAGAAAGAGTGAGTGTGTGAGAGAAAGAGAAAAGAAGAGGGAGAAAGAGAGGGAGAAAGAGAGGGAGAAAGGGAGAGAGAGTGACAGAGAAAAGAAGAGGGAGAGAGAGGGAGGGAAAGAGAGAGAGAATGAGAGAGAGGGGGAATAGAAGAGTGAGAGAAAATACAAAAGAATAATTATATATAAAATGCATCCGCAAAAAACACCATGAATTTCAAAATGTAATTAGGCCTTTCTATGTGTGCGTGTGTCTATGTAATTATGAGAAACGGGAGCCGCCGTCTAATAATAACTTTTTTCATCGAAAACCTTAATAACATGCAGTACATCAACTCCAGCGATGTTTCATCGTCGTGCGTAGGTGTATACGGGTTAACTGGCTGTTTCGTGTCAGCGGCGGCGACAAGAGGGGAAACACAAACAAAAGTTATTCTAATTATCATTGGCCTTTCAGGCGTTAGAAGGTTAATATACAACTTACTGAGTGCAAAATTCATACTTTGTTATAAAAGTTATTTTTTGCAGCGGATATTTAAATTAAATTAAACAATTAATGTGATTTTCTTCTGTATTTTTTTTTTAACAATGAGGCACCTTCGATTTCGAACATTTCGAAGCGCATGGTAGCATCTGGAACCGACCTTCTATAGGTCACAGATCGCTAATTAAGTAAATTTACTACCTAAATAGGATTTATCCAACTCCTCGTATTCATTCATCGCTTTGTCGCAAAAGTGAAATTATATCTTGAGTAGTAAATTTACATATTGGCAATCACACTAGAATTACGCAATTATGGTGCGTATCATGCTATGACCGGACCTTCAAACAGACTCATCATTTTTGAGTGAAGGAAAATCGGGAGAAAAAGACAGCGGTTAGTACAGAAAGAGAAAATCAAGACCTCGCGTTTGGCACAACTGAGAAACTCGACTTTAAACGTTTGTGGCTTTAGTTATTATGATAATGAGTTAGAATAAATTGGAACTGTGAAACAGCTTGATAAGTGCCACAACGCATTTTAAATAATTGTCAAAGTGTGCATTTGTTATACTTCTTCTACATACTAAAATAGCTCCAGTTTTTCAGAAAACGGAGATACGACAAACAAGAACTAAAATCGCCAAAAGGCCAATGTGAGGGAAATAGAGTGGATATTGCAATCCTCACGAATACTATAGCTTTGGTAGCCATACTGACATTTTTTAGGATTTTGTGCTTGCTGAGACTGGTTGCGCACTTGGCCAACCCAGGTTTGTCTCGGTTTTAGAATGAAATGTGAACTATGGAATTAAACGTGAACTAGCGCATTGTCGAGAACTGAATTAAGCCTGTCTCACCAGTTGAGGCGCGTCAAGATTGTCTTGAGTCCGCTGGCCGATAGAGAGGCCTCACGGACTGAGACAAAATAGATGCAAAATAAGACTTGACTGAGTGCCCCCCACCAGCCTAACTAGCAGAGATCTCCATGAATCTTTGATGGAAATTCAATTCCTGTTCTCTGTTACTGAAAAATCATTGCACCATTTGGAGAGTTACGTGATAGCAACGCATTTGAGCAAACGCAAAGTTATCGGCGTTCCCCGTTCTCATTCCTGCTCCACTCCCAACCCCTCATGAACTGGGCAAATGACATAACATGGGGAAAACGGGACAATGTCAATCATAAACGTTCGATAGACAGAACCCGCCGGAATAAAACATACAAGAAAGGCGTGGTTTTGGCTTTCACTAAAATTGAAAGTACAGCAAGGGGAGGGGGGGGTGGGAGGGGTGTTACATGTCTGAGTCTGAGTTTGGAGATAGCACGTCGACTAGAATGATGACGGTCACACTGAACTGGGAGGAAGCAAGACGATAGAGAAAACATAACAGAAATGGTAGGACAGAAGCTCTTCACACTTGACCTTAGATCTTGTACCAGAGACATATTCTGAAGGCTTGGCATGCAGTAGTAGTAACGGAATTTAGGCAGAGAAACATTTCTCAGATGTCTCTTTACTACTAGCAACGTTTGGAGACGTAAACAACGGGGCTTGAACTTGTAAGAAATTCATCTCGGGGAGTTAGTGCAATCATAATCATTTACAAAAGAAACAAAAACAAACAATCTTTAATTCAGTTCAAAATCAAGCAATATCGAGGGCCACATGGTAACCTATAGTACACTCCACCTTTTCAAACACTGTTTTTGTGTGCATGATTCCATTAACATCTACATCACAATGCCAACCAAATGCAATACGGCAAGACCCACTGTGCTTTCAAGATTTGTTTCATCTCCATTTCAAGGACCAAGCGTGTGCACTTCATAGTATCCAAATCCAATTCACAATAAACAACACAGTAATTCTGTACCGTTTAACGTCGCTCGAGTGGAAACATTCTCACCAAATGTGACATCCACAGCAACAAAACAACGTCTTGATAAGAAGACGGGCATGAAAGATATTCTATGCTCTTACCGGCTGATGTTAGGGGACCGTAGTGTTTTACACAGTATGCTATAGATGAGCAGTGAACACAGCTTAGTATTTTCTCTGTGCGGCTTTGTAATTACAGTACGGTCCCCTAACAACAACCGTTTTGGTGATAAATTAATGTTTTTATATATATTGTATCAAGTCCACAGTCCCATCAAACTCATTAAAAAACAACAACAACAACAACAACTCTCCCTTGTTAATATTAGTTCGGACGGTTCAGTACCTGCAACCCTAGACACAGAATATCGAGATTGACCATTCCTTCTTTCACTATGTATATGTCCACGACTTGCGCGCGTATAAACACGGTGTACTACTCACAGAGCTCTATGGTACTAGCTTTTTTTCGTTCAACTATGAAGGGATGTGGTGCAAATTGTTACATTGTTGACATGGAGGGTACGCGCGCAAATCGACGGACGGAATTTGGCGAACTGAACCGTTTCAGAATCCTATGACTCGGGTGCAACAATAATCCATATATTATGCAGTGTGACTCACGAGAACAATATACAAGTCCTGAGCTGAACAATAAATGATTATGTGCAAAACATTCTTAACAAGAAAGGCTTATTTTTCGTCGATGAAAGCAGCTGCAACAATAAACATTCTACAAACCACATCCATCTAAACACAGGTAACCCGTGATTTAGACACGGCTGAACACAAAAGTTTCTTTATGAAGGCACAGCACGAGACTTGTCTTTCGTCATTAAATTAATCACTGACTACTTTCCTAAGAAAAACAAAAATGACGTCTTTCACACTGTTGTATTTACCATGCACAATCGAAACCTATAGCTGCTAAAATCAAGTGGCGATTTCTCACTGTTCTATTATGTACCGTGGACGGTCAAAGTGTATAACTATTAAAACCAAAGTGTGAATATCATACTGTTGTATGTGAGAATCTCCCACTGTTATGTTATGTACCATGGGCAGTCAAAGCGTATAGCTTTTGAAACCAAAATGGTGTATTCACACTGCTGTATGTACTGCGGACGATTAAAGCGTATAAGCAATAAGTTAAATATTTTATAAGTTCACAACACTGTGAAGGTTCACTTCGGAAAATAATAATAATTAAAAAAAATACAACAACCAAATAACAAAATGCTTTGACGACATCGAGCAGTGCTGAACACGAGTGAGACAACACCCATTACCTTGGCTCCTCGACATTCTCCTGCTCCTCTTTCTTATCCTCTTTCTTTTCCGCTGTTACTTTCTTCCTTTTCACGGAGATCCTCCTGGTCACACCCCAGAGGTTGGTCGGTTTACGCAGTTTGGATCCACTTCCCGAGGGTTTGTCTGAACCCAAGGCGCCAGTGCTGGCAATACTGGCGTTGCTGCTGGAGGAGTTGGTCGTTCTGCGGGTGGTCAGATGCAGGTCATCCTTACAAATGTAGGTCTCACTGCGACTGGTGATTTCCACCAACGTGTTGGACACAGACCGAGAACAAAACACTGAATCGTCGATGGCTTCAATGTTGAGGACAATTGGACGTGTCCCGGGGCTAAAATCCCGGGCCGCACGTTTCCGACGCTCCCAGATGCTCATCTCTTCTGCGTCCTCCCTGCGGAAGGTCTCGCAAGATTTGGTACGAGATATCGAAAGCTCGTCCGTGTCGCCGGGTTTCCCGTCTTTCTGGCCGCTCAAAATGGTGAGAAATCGCTCGAAATTGCTCTGTTCCTTCGTGATATTCAAGGTAGGAATAATTGACGGCCTCCTCTCGTGATCGGTGTCTCTCCTGATTGGAACAGCGTCCGAGTCCTCCACTCTGCTGTCATAGACGCCTGAAGTAACAGCCTCCTTATTAAATTCGCCCGCCGTCTCTCCTAGTCCAGTTTCGCATTCATCAACAATAATTTTCTCGTTTTTCTCTGATCTGTCCACACCGGCGTCTCCTTCCGCTGATTTCTGCTCCTGTTCTACCGAGTTGCCCCTAGCAACTGAACGTGACACGCCTTCAAATCCAGAGATCCTCAGCGTATACGAAGTTCGCTTCGCCGCGATTGCACCTCTGAACTCCGTATCAATGTCAGCTGTGACGTCTTCTTCCGTATCAGACACAGGATCCTGGCGTTCTTCCGATTCCGAGACGTTCTGAAGGTAATTCGCACCAAATTTTGGCGTAATTGAAGTCGCATTGGACGCCACTGTGTTGGCGAGATTGATTTCTATGCCGCTATCCTCTCGAGAGGGCACTTTACACAATGACCGCGCGTCCTTTTGTCCGCGCGATCCTGCCGACGAGACAGCGACTTCGTCTTCCCTTGTGGATTGCTCCTTAATACCCAACAAATTCACCGTCTCCCACTTACACAAACGCTTACCGGGAGAGAAAAGAGAAGGCTCTGCTCTCGACGACCTACGGCTTTCAGTGTGAAATAGGGAATAGTTTTTCGAGTCGTCCGAGAAACCTTTTCTCAACACGATACCTCGAAGCCCCGTGTCAGAATCCTTTCTGCGCATGCTCTCGTCCCAAGAACTCCTAGTTTCCGGAATAGGTCTGCCATGGTCAGGTGCCAGGTTTGATCTTTTCACCCAGCTGTGCGTTTTGCCACCGCCAAAGTTCGGAAAAACACTCCCACGTCGGCCGGCGGCCTCACTGGCCGTCACCTTCTTCTCCTCTTCATCCTCCTTCCCGTCTTTCCGAATCACCGGCTGAATACTGTATCTTCTCTCCATCTTTCATCGAATGTAAACACACTCACCGAGTCTACAAACACACTGTCCGACAGTAAACAGAGGAAAAAAAAACCGGAGCCAGGAACTGAAAACATAAGCAAACAGAATAGAACCCTGATGTAAAACGCTATAAACACTATCGGGGGCCCCGAGAGAAAACAGCATGAAAGACATTAAAACAAAAGAGAGGAAAGAGTCAAGGGCTCAGGTATGTCTCCGACAAGGTGTTGGGGATGAAACTATAGGAAAGCCAAATCACCAACAAGGTGTTTCGGTAAATCCGGTGAAGGAGAGAATGCCTGTTTACGTAACTGCGATTATAAAAAGTGGAAATGGGAAAAAACTACGTACAGGAATATGCAGGGTAATAGGTAGAACTGGGATGTGGGGGGGGGGGGGAGAAAGGGCACAGCAGGAGAACAAAACATCAGATGTAAAGAGCTGGGACAAACCACGGGTGAGGTTGGGAATGTAGAGAGAGAGAGAATGAGGTGGTGTAGTGAGCTCAACACTTTTCATCAGACGCCTAAAGAAAAGAAAGAAAGGCCAAAAGAAAGAAAGGAAGGAAAGAAAGAAAGAAAGAAAGAAAAAGAAAGAAACGGCAAGAAAGTAAGTAAGAAAAAAAAAAAAGAGAGAAAAAGAAATGTAAACACCAAACAGCTGGGGGGAAAGTGGGTCATGGAGAGCAAACGAAAAGAACAGTGAGTTACAGATAGACAGACAGACAGACAGATGCCGCAGGGAGAGAAAAGAGAAAAAGGAGGAATTCGTTACGTCATGTCATACTTGAGTTAGGCAGACAGAAAACTGGTGAGGGGGGTCTGCAGGCCGCGATTCCTGTCTAGTAACATTTGCGTGATCTGGGAATCAAAGTGAACCATTTTGATATGGGTGCGCGGAGCAAAAGATACGTCTCACATAGACTACAGGCAGTGCGTGAGACTTCACTGACGAGGTCCAGACTACTGATGGAGTTAATGCGTGGATTTTACGCCATCTACAGCTAGTTAATAAAATGCGTAAATCTAATGTGTTTTTTTTTTTTCCTCCTTTTTGCGTGTCGTCACTGCTGTACGTTAGTGGTGTATTATGTCGTTTTTGACACCCATGAGATATTAAGAAAAAACTGTTTCTTTTAATTCCTGTCATTTGATGACTTGTGACATTATGATTCTGGTGGATTATTACGTTTTCCTATATGTTGGCGCATTTCTGTTTCGATAACGTTATAATCTGATAGCCCTCATGCTCAAGAATGCAATGGACCATCAGTTGCCTTTTGGCCTAAGTCTGACATTACACCATTATCGTAGAGCAGTAACCATGTATGTAATTTGTATAGACGGATAGCTGACTAATCGAACATTTCCTAAAACCTCTCTGAAACCTTCAGAAATAGTGGTGGGAACTGACCATAACATGGCAATTGTAAAACCTGTGAAGCTCTCTGACAATAGAGATAATGGAACAAAAATCATAAAATTCTTAAAACAATCGATCGCTTCACCTATAGTTCACAAGAGATATCCACGGAAAATGTTCATCTCGGGCACATTAATAATAGAATGTTATTAAATCTCAGTGCAGAAACAAAAAAGTTAAAATCCACTCAAAATGATGAAATTACCATAAAACGAATGATAACACAATTTTTCCGATGTCGTTTAAATGCACTGCACTTATCAGATTATGGCATGCGTGAAGAAAGACCACTTTGGAGGAAACTTAGCAGACGCACTGTCGTATCAAAACTGGATCCGAATTTGAAGAACAATCAAATCTACAAATTTTAACAAAGAAAATCGATGACTTTTACTGTCGCCGCGATGTCATTCTTTTTACAATAAGTAAATATACCTCTAAAACATTCACAACACTCCGTGACACCATTCATCTAGTATGTAAATGGAGTGCCAAAACGCTCACAAAAAGAAATTTCAATTCGCGTAAATTGAACTCCTCTGTTTGACACTAGAAATACGTCATGTCAGAACGTGCCCAGTGCAGGTGACAAAGATTTAAGATCACCAAGAATCTAGCATGAAAACTCACTTTTCAAACACCCACAATAATAATGCTAAAATGTGGGAAAGAAAATGTCATATGACGCAAATCGCCACCGTAGGATTAAAAAAATAGAGAAACGTTACGCAATAAATTAGAAAATAATTATAAATAAAAAAGTTCATATTACGCAAACTTTTAGTCATCAAAGACATTCTTCAAGCAAAAAAGGAAAATGCACCTGAAATAATGTTCTAAAAAAACATTCAAAAGAAAGGTCTTTCAATCCAAGCTCTGCTCCAGCCCTCTACACATTTTCTAAACTCTTTTTTTTCCACAAGAAAACTAACACATGTCAAACGTTTAGTCTAAATGACAAAATTTAACATCAGGAGAAATTCCCACAGATCTGATATCGAACAACGCCAAGAACACACATAACATAACACACTGGCAAGACGACCTCGCAAGGCCTCTATTATCTTGTCCCAGCTTGGCAGTGAAAATTATATCAATATCCTTCTCTGCCAACCGGTCATTAAAGAATGGGATCGCTGGGAGTTGAGAGTAATGTGTACTGCTCACGTTACCAGCAAGATAGATTCGGAGACACCAAAACCCCGGGACGCTCGAGAACACACTCTCATGTATTGATGGCCGGATTGATGATCCAACTTGATGCCAAGAAAGGGTTATGCCCGGGCTTTTCGTGTAACGAGGGGGAAATAAAAAACAATAATACGAAAAAATAATATTGTTAAAATTTTTTTGTACAGATTTCTATTCTGAGAAAATCTCTTGCTCCGGGAATATAATAATCTATCATTATGCAGCATGTAGGCGGGTTGCATGCAGGGTCATGGCATAAACAGTACGCATGATATTGAAATCTATTTTCAGGCGATGTTATCCGCAGACGGTCAATATCAGACAAAATATAGCTCAGGAGGAACGGACATCGGTGAGAGTCTATTTCTGCTCCACGCCAAACTCGATTAAAATTTGCTGTGTTTCTAAAGCAAACAGTTCAAGTTTAATACAGCTCGTTTTACGCATCAACGATGAACATTCTGCAAATTTTCACATCTGCGGTCGTTCTGTTTTTTTTTTTTTTTTATAACCGACAACACAATGAGCCAGTGGATAATACATGTTCAGTAGTAGAGCACTCAGTCAAGTCTGTTTTGTGTGGGGTTTTGTCTCAGATTGGAACTCCCTTTGACTCAACTAACGACACAGACTTGTTTTAGTCTCACTAATGCGCGAAGTCACATTTAATTCTATAGTCCACAAACCCAAGGCATATGAGACTCACAGCACTATGGTCCGAGACAGATTTGATGAAAACTTTGTAGTCCCAACTGCCATCTTCTTAATATGAAAAAGGAGTTCTAACTTATCAAACTAAAAGACCCTCGTCTAGTGAAACAGATGTTTCAGTTTCACTAATGCGTGAGGTCCCGTGTAATTCCATAGTCCGCCAAACCGAAGCAAAGCAGACAAAACAGTGCTAAAGGCCGGACAGATTTGATGAAAAACTTTTTAGTCCCAACTTTCCCAATTCACCCAGGCGTTGTCCACCCACTGCAGGACGTAGCCCTTCGACAATGACTTCCATTCCTTTCTGTCTGATGTCTTCATCATCCATGTTGTTCCCCGCTCTCTTTTGAATATCATCCTGCCATCTTCTTCCTGGTCGCCCTTGTGTTCTTTTTCCTGTCCATGACTGCCACTCGGTGCAACGTTTTGTCCATCTATTGTCATTCATCTTTCCCACATGTCAGGCCCAATTTCACTCTTGTTGTAGCATGAATGTTACTGTGTCGAACTACCCACTTCTTAATATGAAAGAGGAGTTACAGCTTATCAAACGAAGTACCCTGGGACATGGTTTTAATTGAGAATATCACTAAAGAGATATGGCAGGTACTGTCATTCAATCAGAATTCACAATGCAAAATTCAGAATCAAACTGACTTGCTAATGGAATGGTAGTGTTTTGATGGAGTCCATAAGAATGTGATCTATGTTTCTGGGCTGTGAAGATCCCTTAGCTTTCTGAGTTACTTCATACTGGGGACAGAGAGAGAGGGGGTGGGGGGGGGGGAGAGAGAAAGAGAGAGAGGGAGAGAAGGGGTGGGACAGAGAGAGACATAGAGAGAGAGAGAGAGAGAGAGAGAGAGAGAGAGAGAGAGAGAGAGAGAGAGAGAGAGAAGAGTTAACTCCAGAAAGAGAAAGAAAGAGGCAGAGAGAGAGAACGAGAGACAGAAAGAGAGGAAGGAGAGAGAGAGACAGAGAGAGAGAGAGAAGGAGACAGAGAGAAGGAGACAGAGAGAATGAGAGAGACAAAGAGAGATGAGCATAGAAAAGACACAGGCCAAACACCCTCAGAAAGTAAATAAAGAAATATCCCCCAAAATCTCCGCAGATTTTCCATTGAAAGATGTCAAGATGAATACATCATTAGCTTACGTAGTCATCAGACATCATTAGTTCCGCGTCATGATCTCCAGGAAGTGCGCATGCTTCTGTTACCCAACACAGGAGATCTAACTATGAAATTACAGCGAGTGCAACATCAATGGACACTTAAATTTCGAATCTAAAAATTTACGACTGTGTAAACGGCGCGAAATTTCTTCGTCTTATTTTTATTTTCGCCATGATCAAAATGAAATGTTGTTAATTAAATTGGATCACAGAATGTTAGGTTCTAATGTCTGTTCTTGTTCTTCCTGTCTGAGTGGGGAGAACATTTTTTTTTTCTTAGCGCGGATGCATTTATACGTCCTACATCGTAACTGAGACTCAAGTAAGCGGTGTATATCACTGGTCCTATCACAAAACCGGATAAGTGCAAATGATCTAATTTTACAGAAGCGGGAAAAACAATGTTACCTGAGTTGCACTGATCATTTTAGATACATTTTAGTTATATAAATTGATATTTGAAATATTGAAATATTAATCAGCACTGGAAATAAAATTCCTTCAAGAAATTCACATATCAGTTTGGTAAAACAAAGTCGTCATCCGCAGCTGAGCGAACGCATTTACAACGTTTCTTAATTGGACCAGCGATATCTCTCTCTCGCTATTCTATCCATGCATATCTCCCTATCTCGATCCACCAATCCACAGCCACCCATCCACTCACCTACCTACCTACCTATCCATCTACCCTCCTAGCTACAAATCCGGAGTGTGTCTTTTCAAATGTACAAACAAGGAGATTAAACAATATAATGTGAGAAAATGTTACTGAGTTTGCATATGTAAGCATGTACGCTGGAAAGTAAATCCGATGCCCCCCCCCCCTTACAATCCACCTCACACAAACACAAATACACGCTCTCTCTCTCTCTCTCTCTCTCTCCCCCTCACTTCCTCTCCCTCCCTTCCACGCTCTTGAATTTCTGTGAAAAATTTCAACCCCGAAGTTGTTTGCCACATGTTCTGATTCCATTTTCTTTTCCTTATTCCAGAAACAAAAAAATTATGATAACCCGTTATTAGCTTACCAGATTTCCAAATGAAGACGAATGGCATGGGAAGCCACTGTCAAGAAGAAATTAATGTATTCGTGAGGCCCTCCATGCTCTCATGAACATTAAGTGATGTTGAACATCACCTGAGACCCACCAGCCTCTATCATGAAACCAGATTGTCAAAAGAGTCGTCAGTCTAACAGTGTGACATTCACATAAGTATTTAGTTTTGTTAACAAATGAAACAAAACTATAAATGCCCATCTTTCCCAAGGCAAGTCCAGGCAATCAGTAAGCTACAACACAGGCATAATTGACATCAAACCAATTTTATTTGGCAACATGGAAAAGCGGCTATTAACATACAGTGTGTCAATATTCGCAATTAAATAGTTCTGTCACACTGTTTGATCCTAAGTACTTCTGAACTGCCGATGACAACATTATTATACATTAGAAGGAACCACGAACTGCGTTCAAAGAAACAAATACTTCATAGCATCAGAGTGTATTTGGTCACTTGAAAGAATAATGACAAGACACATAAAGAACACAGTGAAATATGGCCTTTCAGTTCAACCTTGCCTATGTCCTATAACGACGTAACTAACGTTTTTCTAATTTCCAGTCAAAATCCTCGATGCACAGCTGAAAAAGATCTAATTCTACTACGTTCAAGCTTATTTGACACTTTCAGTTCAACCCCGTCTATGTTCTATAACGATGTAACTAACATTTCCTTACTTTCCAGTCCCAGCCCTAGAAGCTGACAACAAAACCCAAAAAACCTAACACTAAAACATCAAAGCTTATTTTATTCCACAGATAATCCATCCGGACACATACAAAATGTAGCTATTTCAGTACAATCAATTTCAAAATAACGTGGAAACGCAACACTTCCTCATACCGATTTGATCCACACTTTCTATTACAAGTATTATGTGACCCACACTAAACCATGTCGTGACAAACAATAGCGTCCGTTCATAAGACTAGAATTGTGTGAATCGGGCGCCAGCAATAGAAATGAAATATTACACCCAGAATTAAAAAAAAAGAGAAAAGATTAAATTCATGAGTTTCCAAATAAAATTCGGATCCTGAATATTCACGTTCCTATGTACCAGTGACTGGCAAACACCAGGGAAAAGGACGGAAAATTTCTAATCACATTTTAAAGGAAGTAAAAGACCTAAAATGTAACAACGAATGGCTTTGTAATCAATGAGCCTTGTATTCTAAATATCACAACGCGCATAGAAAGAGGTAAAGGTGCACGTCAATACGGTCTTGAAGTTCGCTGTATTTTTTATGTTTTCGTCACAGCTGAGTTGAACAGAACTACGTGTTTCCACATTTTGAACCGAAAAACAACGACAACAACAACGCATTTTCTTTAAGTACTGGCAGAATTAAAAAGTATGACAGGAAATTTCGTTCTGCAGCTCAATTAACATATTGGCAATCAAAACTCAACTTTAAATCAACTAGTGGAAACAAATTATTCTACCACAAAGGACAGCCGCCAATTTTGCTCGCTAGCTTAGAGTTCCATTGCGCTTCCTGGTAGAACAAACTAAAATATGTTATAATTATTCGGTTCTTATCACCGTGGCCGAACAAACTCCAGAAACAAAGACAGAAATCCTCCGATGAAGACAAAGATTTTACCGACAAAATAATGACAACAGAATTTGTTCACAAGCGCAGAGCTCCGTCGCACACACATAATAAGCACCAACCGAGCGAGTACACTGTTGATCTAGTAGCCTCGTGCTGCTCACCTCCATCGAAACCCAAGCATCAAATACTAAACAGAAAGTCTCGAAATCAATGGGTTCGTCATAACTATCATTATCATCCTCTTACTTAGAGCGAAACTATCCTATCTTTCGACTCCACCCCGCTCCTAATCCTCGATTTCTGCTCTGCTACTAAAACGTGAAAAATAATGCAAAATAACACGCATTCCTTCTATGGCGTACACTAGCATAACACATCGTTTGATGACTTTGAGTCGTTTCTAGAAAGTGTCTTTTACCATCTTTTTTTCATTGAAGACAGCACGTTTTGACAGTGATTTACTGCTGTCATCGACAAACGCTGTCTCACTGCACCCGTCATTATTAGACTTACAGGGAAGGAATGATATCAGATTATGTGTGCATGATATCATAGGTGTACATGTTGCATTTTCGCCGTCACTTCCAGGTAACGTTCGTAACTGCACGCATTTTTCATCCCCTCGTCTCTTTTCTCCATCGATGAGGGAAATATTTATCTGCGTGAATTACCCGCTTGTTCCACTTATTGAACGGAGATACCCTGAAGCTTCGGGGTGTGAGCGGTGACCCTGGAAATGAACGTTTGCTTTAGCTGTTGGAGGAGAAACAGCCAAAATAAAAGCAATCACAACAGCCAGGATGAAAACAAACGACACTGGCTGAAGGTGGTCATAAAAAGCTGTTGTTACGCGACCGTAGTATTTAACATAGTAATCTATAGCTGAACAGTGAACACAATTCTGTGCTTTCTCTCTTCGGCTTTGTAATTACACTACGGCCCCGTAACACCAACCTAAAGATAAACAATGGGGTGACTGTTTCCGCTATGTGATCAAACAGGATTAAGGTTCCACATCAAATTCTTGGGAAGGTTTTAGGGTTAGGATTAGGATTAGAACTGTTTTGGTGGAATTCTTCAGGTTAGAGTTAAGGTTCACATTTAGTTAATTAGACACAACTTTTTCTGTCACGACCTCAAGATCACAACATCTGTTTTTCCGAAATTGGCCACAAGTAGATGAGAAAAAAATTTGTTCTGAGTATTCATTTTTGACGGCTTGACTCGGCCAAATAGCCTCTTCCTAAAAGAAAGTGTCGTGTTAAACACCTTCCTCTTGGCTACAAACACGAAGGTTCAACTTAATACCAACATGGAAGGTTTACCCTATTTTAATTACACTGTTGTCGGCTTCATTCCAAAATTGGAGCACAAAATCGTCCTGTTCACAGTCATGTCAGATATCTGTTCTCCTTTCTTATTGACGCGCCTGGACTTAAAAACTGGAACGCTGTTATGTCTAATCTGTTGTAATTATACAGGGTTCTCATGTTTACACGGTTCTCCAATACTTACAGACAAGATTTGTTTAATCAATAAAAGGTATTTTCTTCCCCATCCACAAGTCACGCCTCACTCTGACCTACTTTCTCCGCGCGACCTTTTGAGCAGGTGATGGTACATTAATTAGTCTGTCAGAGCAAGGCTGTTTGACATGGGCTATTATTTCTGTGCGTTAAAAACAACAGCTATCAAAATAATCCAACATAAGATTTGTTAAGCCGGGCCTGGACCACATTTAAACTGTGGCCACAACAACAACAACAACAACAACAACAACAAGCACTACTACAACAAGCACTACTACAACAACGGCAACAACAACGACTAGTACAACAAACAACAACGTCTAGAACAACAACAACAACAACAGCAACAGGGACCACTACAGCAACAGCAACAATAACGACGACTACAACAACAACAACGTCTACAACAACAACAACGTCTACAACGACAACAACGGCAACAACAACAACAAGAACCACAAAAGTTGTATGCTACAGAGCCCCGCGTTGGAAACAAGTAAGAATAAAACCACAGAATAAATCACACAAGAATTAGAAAGGAAAAGGAAGGCAGGAAGACATACAGAAGCGTTCCGCCCCTAAACAACCCTCCTCAGGCAAAAACAAACTAGTACAACTGAAACATTATCCAAAAAACAAACGAACCAAAAACAAAAGCATTAAAGATCAACAAAACAGCCACTTAACGCAAAATCATCTCTGCAGAGACTGAAGAAAAAGTTTTCAAGAATACATCATCTGCACAGGATCATTTAGATTTAACTGACAGGTCCACGTAAATACAGAGAATTTGCAGTTTCCTCTTTCCATAATTATGCAAATGTATTGTCGAACATAAAAGCAATGAAGAAAAATAATTGCACATCCCGCTGGCGATGTCATAAAATCGATTTCAACAAAGAAACACGCTGACCTGGCTCCAAGAATTGTCTTCAGTAATTGTTTTTGTCAGAACATCAAGTTGCACTCTTATGAACCGCTTTCTAGAAAATACAACAGTGGTGGAGGTTAAGAAACTCGTCAGGTGGAGCCAGACAAATGACGATCTTTAGACGAAGAGTGGATTCTTTCAATAGGTGTTTTGGCCTTTATCTTCCTGACATCTTCTAGAACCTCGTCCGCACCGAGGTCATCGCTCTCGGCGTTCGTCACTCATCTTTTTAGAAACACAGAATACACAGACACCCAAACAAATAAACAAACAAATATAGCTTCACGCCACCCCTTCCCAAAAAGAACAAAAAAGCTGCTTCCAGGTAGCTGAAAAGCCTATCGTATAATGAGATGTTCCGGCTGAAACATTTTACTTCAATACCAGTGTAGAATGTTTGCTGTGAAATCCGCAAAATATTCCACAATTTGGCATAATTTTATGACCATCCAAACCCTCGTATTGATTTTGTGCAACATAACATTGTGTTACACGCAATAATGTCAATACTCAGAGGACTTGACAAGCTCTGCTAGGATAACAGATATTCACGATTTCAAATATGACAAGGAATTCTCCCTGCTGTGGCATGAAGCCAGGTACTCTACAAATTGCCGGTTTGTCAAAGCTGGGTCAAATGCAATTTATTTATTTTACTTCTCAGGACCACAAAATGGAATACCCGTGGCATTTTGCAGCTGACAGGGATTTAGCAGACCAAAGCAGACCAGACCAACATTTCAGTAAAGGTCCCTGGGGAGGGGAAGGGGGGGGGGGGCAATCGTCAAACAGATCTCATTACATGGGCCAGAATATCAGGTTAGGATCACACCCAAGCACGTCCATCGACCAGCCAATTATTTCGGCGTTCCGTTCCGATACTATAATCGAGAGCTGTCTCCAGCTAATACAGCCTGCCCTCCTCCCCCGGGTCCCCAGGCTGTAGACACGGTGTTCTGGGATAGAACTGAAAGTTGACAGAACTCTGCATGCAAATATAGAAAGGTCAAGTTGACAAAACTTTAACTCTTGAAATGCCTGTTCCATAGAGATGTAACGCTCAAAGGATTTCAACGCCTTTGCGAGATGTTGTTAGGGGAACGTGGTATTTCACATCTTACGCTGTCGCTGAACAGTGATTTGTACTATTTCCTTTTTTCGGCGGTGTGATTAGACTACGATTGCGCGTCTCTTTTACATGCGCACACCAAATAGTCACCGCAAGGAAGGCCGCCATGACATTCTCTTGCTGGGCAAACATTACAGTTCTACGCAACTAAATTAACAACCAATTAACCAGTCCTTGGGCATCCACCACTGTCACTCTCTGGGATATTAATTTGTTTAGTAGACTCAATATTTTGAAGCAGAAACTTCTGAATTTTCCAAACTATAATGGCGGCCGATGCATCATTCAACTGTGATCACGTCCCGTGATTCCCTGGTGGGGTATTGGCCTGCTCCGTACAAATGTGAACAGCCTCGTGTTCCGGCAACTATTTCAGGTATTTTCCAGTTCTGCTTGAAAAATATTATTAAACGAAAAAAGGATCACACCCCAAAATATGTGGGATCTCAGCAAAGGCTTGAAACAAAGTCAAAATATGGCAAAAAGAAAAGAAGTTGAATGTTGCCAAGGCTCGCATAAGAAATAAATACAGAAACGTACTATAATTGCAAAGGAAAAGAATCAAGCTTTCGGTCAACTGTTCATTAACTCCATTTTTTTCTGTTGATTATCTGACATTACAAGCAATATTATTTCATATTATCTGGATGAAAATGTCCCATTTACGAAACACGCACGAATTTCGGAACAAAAAAAAAAATCACAGTTTTACATCACCGGGGATGAAAGGGTTAACGAAAATTGCGGTTTCACTAACTACAGCTATCTTTTCATGGCTTATTATTTTATGGATTCAATACTCATGCGTGTTCTCATAGCTGGGGAGAGTTTCAAATTAGCTACAGTGTGCAAAGTTGATGTACAATCGACCTGGAAATTGCTGGAAAATTTGTCAGGAAAATTCTGTTAAAATACCAAAATTATGCCGATGCTCTGCCAATCTCTGGTGCGTGTTACCATAATTCGTTAATGACTGTTGAATCTTTGAAATGTGTTTTGTTCAAAATCTGTAAATGTTTAACGAGGCAGGCTTTCAAGAAAAACAACACGAAGAAGGATTAAAAAACATGAATGGCGTAAACATATTATATTTTTTTTTCCGAAACAAACTTAGTATGCACGGTAGGCTTAATAGTATCGACCTACGTAAGCAAATAATGTAATTTTCCTCTTAACCATATTCAGGGAGTCAAGAAAAGTGAAGAGGTGGCTGTTTAAGAAATCAGTTCAAACGATAAGACTATGAAATAAAAGTGCTAGTTTTGCTATAAAATTGTCTTTACTGTTTTGCCGTATTATTTCCCAATTAGAATTACACGACCTTAGACCTTCTTTGTTCCAACTCTACTTTTTGCACAACTGAGAAATTCCACGCTACACGTTTTGCATCTTCAGTATTATGATAAAGAGTTAGATCGGAACTGTGAAACAGCTTGATAAGTGCCGCATGGCATTTTAAACACGTGTCAAAGTGTGCATATGTTATAGCTCTTCTACATACTAAAAGATCTCCAGTTTTTCAGAAAATGGAGATAGAACAAAACGAGAACTTAGGTCGCGATCAATCCACACATACACTGGGTTTTTGTTCTAATTTCTTGCTCCCCGGGAATGAAAGTGACACAGAAATGACTAGTAAACCCAGTAACCAAGAGTACCTTCGCTTTACCGCGCGTTAACACCCAAGTCGGCCCAGCCAGGATTTTCTTCTTCTTCTCGGCTGAGAGCTATTATGACATGTAGGTTTAATGTCGGAAACCTCGGCTACACAGTGATGTATTGCTCATGCAGATAACAGAAAGGCTGGTCGGTGTGTGTGTGTATGTGAGAGAGAGAGGCAGAGAGAGAGAGAGAGAGAGAGAAAGAGAGAGAGAGAGAGAAGAGAGAGAGAGAGAGAGAGAGAGAGAGAGAGAGAGAGAGAGAGAGAGAGAGAGAGAGAGGTTCCTGCTTTATTGTAGAGCGCTTTTGGGTCCACTATGTAAATAAGCTTCATCATTATTATTGTTGTTATTATTATTATTTATTATTACTACTAAAATTGAAGAAGCGAGGTACGGGCTGAACGAAGGTGGGCCGGGCTGGGTTGGGCTGGGCTGGGCTGGTTTGGGCTGGGAGGACTTTGGTGGAAACGTAACATTAGACAGACATTATTGCCTAAGAAATGGGACACACACGCACACACACTGAGAGATGCCAACACCAACTCTATTAGCGCCATTAGCAAGTTGGTCTTGTTTCAGCAACGTGAAGCGCTCCAGGGGACACAACTCATGATTTTCTTCCAACCCGCTAAGCCTAGAGCCAGTGATGCGCCGGTGTGTGAATCGTTTCACAATATAGACCAGGTGAGCTGAAAAAGGGGACACGCGACAGCTTGAATTCTCTTACAACAGTGGTCCTCAACAAAGTGTGAGTCACGAAGTTAGGTCGGCAATGGATCGCGGACATACCCCATTTTATTATTTTCTCATCTTGAAATGTATTGGAATCTTTCTGTTCTTGATTTGTTGATATAAAATAAAAAGAAAATATAAATAAATATAATAATCTATTATAAAAAAAAACTCGCTTTTGTTTTTAAAGCCGTAGCTCGGCTATCTGTGCACCAATCGAGCTCAAATTTTGCATACAAATTTCTTTTGGTCTGAAGTTGATTCCTTGCTACACTCATTGCTGAACACTCTCCGTAAGTATTTTTTTGAACTACGCAAATTTGCATTTGTTCCAAATAAATACCATCCGGGCGTGAGTTTTTATGTGGCATGACGTCACTGAATTTGCGGTCCACCGTGCGATCTCAACATCCGGTCCCCCAAATTTGAAACCGTGCTTCCGAGTCCATCCATAACATTCGTGGTTCTTGCTGCACTTTGCTGTGCCAACGGTCAAGTAATGCTCCCTCCATTGCAGCCACCCCCAGACCTACTCACAACACTTTTCACTCCCCCCCGCCCCCCCCCCCCCGCGAATTTCGCGGGTTCAATACTTGTAATGAAAAAAAATACTGAAACCCCAGATTTCTCGAACATAATTACAACAATGTGGTTCACCTGGTAAAATCGACTATTAAGTAGACGAGTTACCCGGCATTATCCGGGATAAACCTGTGAACCCTGAACCTACCGTGCTATCTCTCCCTGTATTTGGACTAGAAAGCTTCCCATATTCTACAGTCTTACTACAGATTTCATGCGCACTAAAGCACTACGCACCCATTTCTGGTAGAGAAATTGTGCACACGGAATTGAACGCGTACTAAAATCGTTTCCGGTGCGGTGGGTCTATAGCAGGGAGCCAAAACAAAGATCATTGTATTTTACATTTTTACAAATTTTTATTTCAAAATACCTGAAACTTTAATCAACGCAATCGGCCGATACAAATGCGATTGGGCTGGACTAGTTGACACTTAAGAAAATTAATATTATAATTTTTGAAACTGTCATTCCAAAAAAAAAAAAAATAATGCACCACAAAGAATTACTCCCGCCATTATTATTATTATTTTTTATTGGTAATAAGATTTGCTCCTATTTTGGAGTCACATTTAACTCTTTTAGGTATTTAATTTAATATTCATGATAGACATAACATTATTTTTTATATACACGCAGAAGAGCAACAGAGGAATCATTCTCGATTAAAACCTCAGTTACGACCATACTGGTCCTGAAATTATGTAAATTACCGTTTTTCCCGTGGCTTAACTCTTCTGCTACATAATTACTGTTTTGAGACACCGGGTCACATTTTTTTAAAATACCAAATTGGGTGGGACATGTGGAAGGACGAATGACAATAGACGGACAAACCGCTGCAGTGAAAGGCTGTCGTGGATGGGAGAAAGAACACGAGTACGACCAGGAAGTAAATGGCAGGATGATATTAAAAAGAAAGAGGGGGGGGGGGAGGGCAACATGGATGATGAAGACATCAGACAGAAAGGAATGGAAGTCATTGTAGGAGGGATACATCCTGCAGTGGGTGGGCAATGCTTATGTGAAAGGTGAAAATTATCAGTTCATTATTTATATATGTATTCATTCATTTGTTCATTTATTTATCTGATAATACTTCTAAAAAAAAGTACTATTATAGTTCTGAATGTGTTAAACACTCATAATTACATCTCTTTTCAAATGTAGTCCTGATTACTAGTAGTAATAAATTAGTGTCAAGGCTGTCACATTTGCGGACAGGATGGGTGGCGGCTGTAACAGTTATGCATGCACTTTTAAGCGCATCTCAAAAGAGAGAGAAAAAAAGGAAAGGTTTGAGAACACATACATTTAACAATAAAGAACTGAACTCCACAAGAACTGGGATGAGACCTGTGGCTTAAATTTAACAATAAACAGAACCGACAAGGAATTCGTTGCACGCTGAACGCGGCAGGAGGCTTAGTTAGTTCTGAACTAAGGAAATGCGGTGAACCCGATCAATGCTCTCAGAACGAGTAGGAACAATTCGTTATTCCTGGAGCTCGCTGTGAAAGTACGGAGACCACAAAGTACAAGATGCTGTGTAATAATGGGATGGAACTAATAGTTCTGAATTAGTAATCTATCTGTGGGTTGTCGGGAAACTGATGTGTAAAGAAAAAAATGGGAAGGAGAGAGAGCGAGAGAGAGGACGGAAGGAGGAGAGAGAGAAGGGGAGAGAGAAAGGGAGAGAGAGAGTGAGTGATAGAGAAAGAGAGAGAGAGAGAGAGAGAGGGGCAGGGAGAGAGAGAAGGAGGGAGAGGGAGAGGGAGAGAGAGAGAGAGAGAGAGAGAGAGAGAGAGAGAGAGAGAGAGAGATGCGGCAACCAGTCAGACATAAAGGCAGAATGACAGACAGACAGACAGACAGACAAAGTCACATGGTCAGCAGATCCAGAGAAAGGAAGCCCAAAGGCAGAAATAACCAAACAACAAACAAATGACCAAACCACCCACACAACAAGTAGACGTACACATTTGAGCTCTAAAAAACTGAAGAAAAATCACAGGTATTAGCCTTACAGGAAGACACAACCAAATAACCAACCATACACTTACATAATACAAAAAGCCATTGATTTTAGTAAAAAAGCCCCCGAACAACTACAAAATGAATTACACACCTGAAAAGAAACATTTTTTTTAGTCTAATAGTGAAAAAACAACTCACAAAGAAGTATACACTTGACTACTGCACAGAAACTACCGATGTTAGACTAACAGCCAAATACGATTGCCCAATGAGTCCACGCGTCAGCACTAATAGAACTACTGATATTAATCTCACAGGGAAAAAAAACAACACACCCACACAGCAGAGTGTACATTTAAGCACTGAACAAAAATTCAAATGTCAGTCTAATATCAAAAAAGAACCCCAGACACCGAAGTATGCACTTGAGCACTGAAAAAAAACTTTTAAAAGTTAGTCTAACCGCCAAAAACAACCCATACACAGAGAATACACTTGAGCACCGAACAGAATTATTGATATTAGTCTAAATAGCCAAAGACATCCACAATAGGGTGTACACACTTGAACACTGAAAACAACCACGGGTCATCAGGGAATAACTAGTGGTCAGAAATAACTACGCAACGAAATGATTACACTTCAGCTGGTACCATCAGATATTGGCCAAATGCAGATATACAGCGCAGTCTATATTTGAGCGCGGAAGAGTATCACAGATTGTCAGAAATAAGTACCCAATGAATTATACACTTGGCCACTGAACAGAACCACTCATATTCATCTCCGAGCAGAACAGAATCGTACACTATACACGCAGAAAATTCTGGGATCTGTTCTGTCCACTAATCATAACGTTAATTAAATCCATGGGTACACGGGATGACGCTGGGAGACGCTGGGGTGGTTAGGGAAAAGGTCAGGCTGATTTGGCAATGCAAGCGGGGACTCTGGCGAGCTAGAGAATGACCTACATGACATTTTGTGACCATGCCTTCTGGGCGCCAGAGATGTCTTCCTCTGGAGATGTCAGTTCTGAGATGTGGCAAGAATGCCCCCTTTCCCCCCTTTTTTTTTCTCACCATCTTAGAGAAACTGTTATAACATTGCCCATAATTCCATTTTTCCGTTCCTACCGATGTTAAAATGTGACGGCAAGAAAAAAAAAAAAAATCAACATCCGACAAAAAGGTGTATTTTGAAAATCCCAGTCATAGAGACAAACGGTAGAAAAAGTATGTCTGAGCTTGGAGACAGCACGTTGACACGATAGCAGTCTTATTAAGCTGGGAAGAAAATTACAATAGAATGATAGGGCAGACGGAAACCCTACCAAAAGAAACTATACAATATATAAACAGTTACCGATAGAGTTTGCAAAGGCTCTTCGTGTAACAACAACAACAGCAACAACAATAACAACAACAGCAACAACAAGAAAACTATAATTATACATGCACATATCGATGGCCTCGGGCACAAACCGTCTAAGTCCGGACAACTCTTTAAATGCTTTATACCTTAAAATAGATTGATAAAAAACTAATTCATAATGAACTAAACCAGTCTAGCATACAGTCCTAGAGATGATATCCATCAAATAGGCAAAACTTCTAAATAGCTATAAGAGAATAGTTATGGTTAAATCAGTTTTTTCCTTCCTCTGAAAAATGTTTGTTTACGGACTTCGATGGTTTGTGCCCGAGGCCATCGATATAGTTCTAGCATGGTCACCCATTCCATCAACGGGAAAACTCGGATCTGTGCGGTATGCTACGAGCTTAGTACATGTACCAGTATAATGCGGCCCGTTGTTATATTTCCTGTAAAACAGAAAGATAGACAGACAGACACACAAACACTCAGGCAGACAGATAGATAGATAGAGAGATAGATAGAGAGATAGATAGATAGATGGATAGATAGACAGACAGATTGAAAGGGCAGACAAGACAGACAGAAATACGGACAGAACTATTCGTTTGAGACAATTCCGACCCTGTGCAGACAACTGGTTTATTTAGAGAGCATCAACACAATGGAGAAGGGATCACTAACATCAAAGACTCCGTTATCCAAAATTTCCCAATAATAATCTGATCTTCGACCCGCTTGTTGAATGTTACTTCCACTCCCCAATGCCAATGTCAAGAGTAAACATTAGAACAGACAAACATGGACAAACGGCTCACCATAATTACACAACCAAATGACAATGAGTCTGTCTGGCAAAGAGCCCCACCTTCTCACACCCCCCCCCCCCAATAGATATGGTATCGTCAAAATCAGTGGTTTCTTCGCTCTTTGAAGCCTCTACTGCCACCCCCCTCTCCCCGCGCCCACCTGTTCATTTCTGTCTCTCTCGTGGTGTTTTTTTTAATTCTCCAATTAACCGTCTGCGGTTCTAACCCTGCTACAGCCTTCAGTCGATTAGATCAACCAATTTTTTTCTAACGCCGAGCTGCCAGAGCCAGTGAAATCAGCTTTCGAGGAGTGTACCGTTCATTGGGACTTCCAGATCCCAGTAACGGCCCAAAATATAGCATACTTAACATTATGACGTTCAAGCAGTTCAGAAACCATTGGTAGAGCATGGCAGTGTCCCCTTCTGTCCTGTCATCCTGCTATATATTCTGTCTATCGTCTTGCTCAAATTCAAAACTCGCCCTAGCAGCATGAGCGGTACAGAACATTTCCCTTCGTTTCCTCTATATCTTTAACTTTCGCTAGTATTTAAAACTGTAGGAGGGGAAGGCTTGGGATAGGGGATTTTTTTTTTTTTTTTTTTAAGATTTTGGAATATCTTGTATTAAAAGTCTTTTTTATTTTGGAATGTCTGTTTTTTTCTTTACCTCTGAATATTACCAATTTTTTTACGAGTTTTTTTTTCTCGAATTAACAATACTGACAGGGAAAACCCGTAGCAATCTAATTAAAAGGAACAGAGATTGCGCTAAACTTATGAAGGAATTCTCATATAGGCACTTTGGAACAAGACAACTAAAATTGACACTGTACGCGTCCATGCACTGCCAAACTATGAGAAAAGACAGTACGCACCAAAAACCAAAAAAGGCTGTTGCTAGGGGAACGTGGTATTTTACATAGAAACTGAGCACAACTCAGTATTTTCTCTATTCGGCTTTGTAATTAGACTACGGTCCCCTAACAAAAGCCCAAAGCAGAATTGTACAGGAGATGGTAAAATGTAATTTGTGGCGTTATGCACGGCTTTCGTCTTGGTTCAATTCCCATTTTTCAGTGATAACCAACAGAGAGTAGTAGTAGTACTAAAATATAAGCTTAGGCCAGATAGAAAGAGTACATTTCGCTCGATGAAATGATGTTAAAATGTGATTTTGGCTTATGCAGTCTTTTGTCCGAGACACAGCAGTATTGGGTGTATTTTTGTTGGTAGGGGATCTGACGAAATCAGGCTTATTAAGGTGACAGACAGACAGACAGACAGATAGATAGATAGTTAGATAGATAGACAGACAGGCAGACAGACAGACATCAGACAGACAGTCGAACAGACAGACAGACTGACAGACAGGTAGATAGATAGATAGATAGGCAGATAGGTAGATAGATAGGTAGATAGATAAATAGATAGATAGATAGATAGATAGATAGATAGATAGATAGATAGATAGATAGATAGATAGATAGATAGATAGATAGATAGACAGATAGGGAGATAGATAGATAGATAGATAGACAGATAGATAGAAAGACAGACAAATAGACAGATAGATCGATCGATCAGCAAATAGGTAGGCAGACAGATGCGATAAAGTAAGACACATAAATCTGCTTTAGATAACTATGTTAACCGTAACATGGCGGTGTGTACACGATTTAGTACGGCAATAACATTTTACACAGCCTACAAAGAAAGTTATCAGTTCCACGGGGGTTGGTTGGAATTCGTTGCCAGATAAGCGGTAACTAGGCAAGTAAAAAAAAACAAAAAAAAACTGACGAAGAAAAAAAAAGAGACGAAACAAAAATACACATCTATCTCAGTGGGTCATGACGTAGTTCACTGTCTTAAAATGTTCTTTTTAAGACAGCAGCCTGATAATAAATCTTCCCTACACCTTTGGTGAGCTATGTGTGCGTATTCTGACGGTGCATGTAGATAGGTGTAGCTGTAGGCTCGTGAGTCTATAATGTGTATGTGTGTTTGTGCCCGTTTGGCCGAAAAACAGTGGATATTTGTGAAAGATTCGTAGGCAACTTGCTGCCTTAAAAATATTACAGACAAATAGCCAAGCAGATACACAGGCAAAGAGAGACCATAGTATCTGAGGCAGGTGCAGATAGATAGATAGATAGATAGATAGATAGATAGATAGATAGATAGGTAGATACACAGGCAAAGAGAGACCATAGTATCTGAGGCAGGTGCAGATAGATAGATAGATAGATAGATAGATAGATAGATAGATAGATAGATAGATAGAAGGAAGGAAAGATAGATAGATAGATAGACAGACAGACAGACAGACAGACAGACAGACAGACAGACAGATAGATAGATAGATAGATAGATAGATAGATAGATAGCCAGGCAGACAGAGACAACAGTATACGAGACAGACGTAGACAGATAGACAGATAATAAATAGACAAGACAAGCAGACAGATAGACAAACAGACACAATAGTATTGGAGGCAGATGTAGACAGATAATGAACAGACAGACAGGCAGGTAGACAGACAGACATAGATAAATTAGGCATGCTGGCAGTAAAGAAAACAGACGGGGAAGCTTAACCACAAGGGCTAGATAAAAAACAAAGTGGGGGGTGGGGGGGGGGGGGAGGGGAGTTCAATTCACCGCAGAAAATAAAAAGAAATTCTACAGCTGTTAAAATAGGAAGACAGAATAATGCTTTGCAGAAAACACACTTCATTACATAATCTAAACGTGTTTCACCTTTTCGTACCGTATACCCCTAATAAATACCCTCCACCCCCCTCCGATTTTCTCAACACACTAACCTCCCCCCCCCCCCCTTCTCCGACCCATCTCTGTGTTACCTGTCTTCAAGTTCTCGCAAAAATTCGGTAGCCCCACGCGCAAAGCACACACATACAACACAGCAGAGCCGCACACGCACTGCCAGAGCTTCCCCAGTAATAATTAGCGTGCCAATTCCACAATAAATAACGGCATTTGACGCAAACATGAACCGCCAGAATTGCGGCTGCTGTCGGCCAGAATAAGAGTAATGATGTGGTAATGATGAGCTGTGACAAAAGAAAATGGTGAAGAAGCAGCAGGAGATGTCACAGATGAACAGCAGAGGTTAGAAATAGCTGCAATAACTGTTTTTAGGGGGCTGCTGGCGAGAGTAACGAAATATTGTAAAAACTACACAAAATCTGCGCTGTGGCAGCAAAGCTTCAAGTAAAGTCAAAATAATGGCAAAACAGAAATGGCTGTGTAGCAAAGCTTCGCAAGAGAAATAATACAGAAACCCTACACTAAGACGACCTTGAGCCGCTATACATTGACAAACGTACCCCCCTACGAAAATCAAAGTCTGGTCTCGCAGCTAAATACTCGTTTTGGTTTAACATTCTGTACATTTTATTTGTTCAATTGTTTCATTGGTTCAATTTAACGTCCTGTAACATTTTTTCCCCCTATGAAGATTTATCTACCAAAAGCTTGATTTGCCTTCCCGTTTTTTAATATTATATGAACCACAGAAAAATTGTGGGGTCATTTTCTGTCTTCCCTGTTAGTTTGCTTTTTGTGGTATCGTTTGATTATCATTTGTCACGCGAGGCTTTAAATTTGCTACATACGACGTTTTCTTTTTTTGCCAATTTTTTACTTCCCTTTTTCAGGTGCGACTTATTGTATCGTTTCTGTATCATTTCTCACGCCAGTGCATTGCTATGCTATATTTTTCAGCAAATTTCCCAAAATGGGATTCAAGACGTATACAAAAATATATACAACCTTTTCTTTTAGGCACACTTTGACTTTACAGAGATTGACAAGCAGTGCAGTGGCCAGAAAATAAGGAAAGGTAACATTTCGCTGGCTTTTCAAAATGCAACGAATCAAACATTTTTTTTTACAGGAGATGGAAAAATCCCGACTGTTTTACGAGTGTTTAGTGTGTTCCTGGTCTTAAATACATTTTTAGGTAGTATATTGGTAAACATAAAGTTTAAAATATCTCGCGCTCCCTTAATCAACAGAAAACAATGGTATTCATTCCAGAATCTCACCAAATATTATTTGTCCCACAGACTTTTGAGTTTCGAATTTTGAATCTGGAGAAAGCACGTGGACACGATAGCGGCCACATCGTGCTAGGGAGAAGCAAGACGATAGACAGAATAAGAGAACGATAGACAGAAGGAGATCCTGCCATGCCAGTCCGAGTTTGGAGAAAGCACGTTGACATCATTACGGCTACACTGTACAAGGCAAAAAACAAGGCGATAGACAGAATGTACCAGAACGATAGGACAGAAGAAGGCCCTACGAGGGGTGGGGGGGGGGGGCAGGGGCACCAACCACCAGCGTCCCCCCGACAACAACAACAACAACATCAACAACAACAACAACATCAACAACAACATCAACAACAACAACAACAAAACTAGCATCTGCTACTGTGCAAAAACCGCTTGTGCTAATTTTGCGATATCACTAGCCGCTTCATTTTACTGTATTGTTTTAACGTTTGGATACCTGTTCGCGGTAGAAAAATACTGTTCACGTTAGGACCACCTGCCCTCGTAAAGACACAAGACACAAGACACACGGCCCTTCCAGCTAGTTTGATCAATGTACGCTGCAAAGGTTGGTTTTGCCCCGGTGTGCAGCGAGCCTAAACTCCTCATTATCGCTGGGAGATGGGAAATGGGAAATGGGGAAAGGGGGGGGGGGGGGGGAGTCCCGTGATCAGCAAACCCAGAATCGATCAGAGAAAAAGTCGTCATAACAGGGCGATCTGGTGAATAATTCGATTTTCTGTACGGGTCGTGTCCAGTCGGCTTGTGCTGTGTCTTCGATGTCAGGACTCACAGTGAAACACGCAGATTCGGGGGGAGGGAGGGCAAGATTGACCCTCAGAGATGGATATTAGAAGAAGCAATGGAGAGACGCATGCTGTCTCAGGATAGATAGATCGATAGACAGATAGACAGGACGATAAACAGACAGAAAAAGAAGGGGAGATGGAAAGGATGGATATAGTCGACGGATGGTTGGCTGACTAGATAGATAGATAGACAGACAGACAGACAGACAGACAGACAGACAGACAGACAGACAGGCAGACAGACAGACAGGCAGACAGACAGACAGATAGACAGATAGATAGATAGATAGATAGATAGATAGATAGATAGATAGATAGATAGATAGATAGATAGATAGATAGATAGATAGATAGATAGACAGAAAGACGGATTGACGGAACGTGGTGGGATGGATTGACAAACAAATAGACGGGTGATTGGGCGGGTGGATGGAGATAAATGAATGTTTGGATGGATGGATGGACGGATAGATGGAGGGACGGATGGATAACTAGACGGATGGATGGATGAATTGACAAACTGACCGACAGGTTCGCTGATTATTTACCATGAATAACTAACAGTTCAAGCAAGTTAAAGGGTAAAAATAACTGCAGTTATTTCCATTACCACAAAATGATGATCATAGATAGTGAGCACTGTGAAACAAGGCTCAGCACTGATGCAAGAAAACAGATACTTTACAAGGAAAGTGCAAACACGGCTTCCCACGATCGAAGTCCAGCCTAAATTGCGGCTCTTCTTTCTGAGCTATTTGTCTTTGATGTCTGAAACAACATAAATCCGGCGGAAACTAATGGGGGTCACAAGCGGCGGACGCTCACCTTGAAATCTGTTGTTGGTCTTAAGTCAGCGGTTCTCAACGTGGGAGATATTGCCCCCCAGGGGCGATTTTGATTTCCAGGTAGGGGCCAAAACGAGGAAAGGGGGTGCCAGGGGAGCGGAAACAGTCATGAATGGAGGGCGAATTTGGGGTCAAATACAGGGGGGGCAACCATTGACTTGTTCCACAGCCCGCGTAGATAGGTTTATGGACAGAAAAGGTCTTTTTTTTAAAAGTGCATTTAAATTTGATAAAGAATGCTTTCTGTTTTATAATGAACTAGCTGAGGCACCCGGCGTTATCTGGGTAAACATGTGAACCCACCGTTCTTTCTCTCTCTCTCTCTCTCTCTCTTCGGTCTAGAAAACTTCCCATATCCTAGACCATTACTACAGATTTCATGCGCACCAGCACACAGCGCACTCATTTCTGGTAGGGATTTGCACTTTCGCTGTCTTTCAGTTTCAACTTCGAAACAAACATAATGCGCATGCGCAGATTCAATGAAACCTTAAAATGGTGAACCATGACTTGAAATAGATCTAAAATTGGGGAAACAATAAATTTCCAATAAAAAAAAAACTACACCGATTTGAGACTTCTATTAAAAACTGTGCACCCTTACATCCATTCTGATGCACCATATAAAATTTGAAGTCTGAGTGCTGAGTGGTTCAGAAGCCTTTAGCAACGAAAAATCTCAAGTCCACAAATATATATAGTATAGATAGATAATCAACACGCTCATTGGCATTAATAAAGGTGTGAAAAACTTAACATCATGCTTTGTGTGTTGTGTGTCTTCTTGTGAAATGTATCTGTTGAATTTGAGAAAGGATTATTTTCTTTGGGTTGGGGAGGGGGGGGGGGGTCGATGAAAGAAAATTTGGAGCCTAAGGGGGCCGATTGCCTAAGAAAGGTTGAAAACCACTGGTCTAAATGCTAGTGAAATTTTTTGCCGGGTTTAAACCCTGGATCCTCTCTATAAAAGGTATATATTACTTTATTTCTGGGCTTTCAGGAAGGAACCAATATTGTATTAGAAATTGGATTTAATAGTGTTCGGAGCATATTGAACAGTTTTATTTGTTTATAGACATGTCAAGTGTCCTTAGATTAATCATATCTGTGTCTCCTCTTTCCCCTAAGGGTCTCATCCTCCCCAGCCAACATGCCTACGTCCATCCGACGTAGATTTGTACAGCACTTTCGTAGCATTGGTAGTATTAAAGCAGGTGCTGGTTCCGTATTTCAAACAGACGTCATAACGAGCCGATCTATGTAGGAACAACGTCATTCTTATGAGCAAACTCAAACTCAGTCACATTCGTCGGATTTTCGTACTGTTCCTGACCGGGTCCGTCCGTCCTTTCGTCCATCCATGCTGCCGTCCATGCCTACCTCCCTCCATCTATCTATCCAGTCTCCCTTTATCCATCCAACTCACCCTCGTGTCCTCGGTTCTCTATTCATCCATCCAGCCATGTATTTCACTTCCTTCCCTCTTCATCCATCTATCATAAACTTCCCGTATCTTCCCTTTCATCCATGTAAATCTCTATCTATCCAGCCTTCACCCGCCCTTCACCCTCTTTCTGCTTGTCTTTCTAGCATGTACCAAACAGCTACCAATTCTATCCACAAATCCCTCCCTAGTATAAGTATGGAAAGTCAAAACTACACAAAACGTAGAAATTTCTAACCTCTCCAAACCTATGGAAGCCTAATCAATCAGAAATATTGCTTTTGTCATTTTCAACATTTCTCTCTGATTGCTTCCATTTCAAGCATTACCACCCGCTGATATTTTTGGCATCACCGACGAAAACAAGAGACGATGTAACATCTCCTGACCAGGAAAAACAACAACAACAATAAAAAAAGATATGTTCCACGTTTCTGGTACGGAGCTACCCAGGTTCCTGTCTAGGGGCCATCTATAGAGCTCAATTTTTGGCAAGTTTTAGGGGCCGTTGTTAAGGGAACATGGTCTCATTATAAGCTGAATAGAGAAACATTAATACTGACTTGGGTTCACTGTTCAGCTATAGTTTACTATGCAAAATACTACTACGGTCCCGTAATAACAAACATTTTAACCATCCCTCCCCCAGTATACACTTTTCATACTCTTGGTTCCAACGCAACAATCCCCCCCCCCCAACCCACCCTCCCCGCACACACACACACACACATTCCCATCCGCTCTTGAACGAGCATTCGACTGTTGATTACAGAATTAATAATGAAGGGCTTGCTGTTCTGAAACTTGACGTAGCATTTTTTGGAATTGACAATTTGACTGTTTCATTTGAAAGAAATAATAATATACCCCAGATTCCATTTTGATGTAATTCGTAATTATAACTCGCTTTTTTTGAAAAAGTTAAATAAAATGAAATGACATAAAAATAAAAATAAAATACATGTAAAATGAAAATATAATGAATCAAAATCAACCATCTTGATTAATTATCATTATTGAAAAACGTACATACCCCCCCCCCCCCAAAAAATAAAAATAAAAAATAAATAAATAACAACAACAAAACATTGCACAATTCCAGACACGCCCCTCCCCCCCCACCCCAACCCTCCCAATTCCAAACAAAAGTAAAATAAAATGAAATACAATAAAAATAAAATAAAAGATAAAGCGCACTATAACCCGCCCACTATCTTGATTTAATTACCACTATTGAAAAGCGTACACGCGCTCCCAACCCCCCTCTCCAAATGTACAATTTCTATAATATGCTATACCCCTTCCCCCATGTCCAAATCCGAGTATACAGTCATGTTTTTACAGAAGGCCCCTTGCGAGACTGAAATAGAGCTAAGCCCGTCCTTTTGAACAGGTGAGAATTCTTTTAGAGCTGCTGAATACTTCCGGTTCAACAAAAACTCGAGCAAATTGGCTCATGACGTACATTTGGCTGATGAAACAGATTACCCATTACGCCAAATGTTACATTATGACACTATAATTTTTTTGGTGCTATAAATATATTTTCAGAACAGTTTTCAAGAGCACTCGAAATTTTATATTATTATGATGCGATAATTCTTTTGTCTATTTTGGCTTTTACCTATGTTCTCCAAACCACCCGGCCTTGTTCGCGTCAGTAGAGTGCGCATAGTTTGACTGAAGGCCAGAGAAAACAAACAAACAAACAAAGACAGCAATAACAACAAACAGACGAAAAGTAGCAAAATTCTTCTTAAGCCTCATGACACATTCCATCAAAATGTCATCAAATTTTGTACTTACATTCTTATCGTATGACAGCAAAAATAGACATTAATATCTGTGTATCTGTCTACCTATCTGTTTTTCTACCTGCCTGCCTGCCTGTCTATCTGTCTGTCTGTTCATCTGCCCGTCTGTATATCTGTCTGTCTGCCTGTCTACATGTTGGTCCGTCTGTGTGTCTGTCTTGTCCGTCCAGTTGCCTGTGTTTTTCTATCTGTTCGACTGTCTGCCTATCCGTCCATCCGTCTGTTTCTCTATCCGGCTCTATCTGTCTGTCTGTGTTTCCGCCCGTTTGTCCGTCTGTCTGTTTGTCCGCCTGTCTCTCTATCTTATCTGTCCAGTTGCCTGTGCTTTTCTATCCGTTCGTCCGTCTGCCTGTCCGTCCATCCGTCTGTTTCTCCATCTGTCTGTTTGTCTGTCTTCTACCATTCACCATGTTAAAGAAATGCTAATCGTTGGGTTACAAAGCCATACTGATATAAACAATAGTGACTAAACATTTCCACGAAGACCATTTTTGATTCTTCACTACTACCACCAGTTCAGTACGACCAACCACTTTTGAAGGGCACGGCACAGATTTCAGTGCAAGAAAATGACGGCAATTAACTGAGGAAATGACACTTAAATACGGCGAAAACCGATCGGGTCACGTACGTCATTCGTCATTCGTCTAAGTTCCAGACGCCGGACCAAGAGAAAGGTGGTAATTTAATAATAACTTTTAAAATTCACAGACTGTGTTGTAATTTTCACTGTTCAGTCTTTTGTGACGTTTAGCCTTTCTTATGAACGAGTAAGTTCAGACCAGAGTCCTTTTTTTTTTTTTTAATGAATATGCAGCTATGAGGTTACTGAAAATTCCATGAGGGAGATGCCATTAAGAGGGGAGGAATAAAAAACATCATATTTAAATAAATGGCTGAAATTCGAAATATTGGTTAGTGGTGGATTTCATTGTGTGGTGTTCAACTCCTGAGACAACTTAGTGAACCCATGGACCCCTTGAAGTTTTTTGTCTTTTTTTAAAAATAATTTTTGGTTGGTTAAGAGGAAGTGTAATAGTATAGTTCAAATAGGTTAAAACAAAGTATTTAAGATAAGGGATATAATTATTTCAAGTAAAACAGGATTTTTTTTTCCATCGTTAAAAAAAAAAATCAGATCATTAGCACTTCTGCAGTAAATTCATAAATTGGCCACCAGCGATATAATATCTTAAAGAGCGTCTTTCTTGTCATTGTAGCGTTCAGCCAAGTTTAAAGGAAAAATCTGAAAATTTCTAAAGAAAACCACAAAAGAAAAAAGAAAGTGTAGGTAACTAAACATCATCTGGTTCCATTTTACTTGCAGGTGGAACTTATTTTTTAGGGAAAAACACATTCCTTTCTCTGCTCCGCCACCATTCCACAGAATGAAATAATCAAAGTGACGTCTTTCTGAACGTTACTTTACCCATCTGTCTTTCCGTCTCTCAATCTCAAATGCATTTCATTTTACTAGGAATTTCCCATAATATCTTAAAAGATCATGTTTGCATCTTGAATACCTGCAAATTCTGAGGCGGTCGAACCAAATACATTAAATTTATTTTTCTTTGGGACGTGGATTTATAAATGATTCCAAAACTTGCCTTTTATCAGATACAGAAGCTGGTGTGGAAATCCGGCAGTGGAATGAGAAAAGGCCGTATTTCATCATTAAAGCCAAATTTTACTATCATATACATCAGGTCCCTGTATCCTAGAAATAGATGTTTTTTCTATATTCTGGAAAAATAGAAAGCATTTATTCTTTTCTCCCATTTTGCCATTTGCCCAGAGGAATTCAAAAGATGTTCAGGAACCGAGCGAAGGGATTTTTAGTGGTACCAGACTGGTCGACACAGCTCTGGTTTCTGGTTTTTCCCCTCTGCTTTAGTATTTGACCAATGTCCATTTGTTCATGACCAAAAATAAACTATCAGCCTTGCAACATTTATACCCAGATAGAAGAATAGAGTATAATTATTTCATTCTGGTAGAAAGATGAAGCACATTTCGCTGGACATATGATGAAACCGCCTAGTATTTTCCACAACTTCAGATGCCAGTTCCTTTTTGTTGTTGTTAAACATAATATGAACATCTTGAAGGAGCTCGTTTTTTTTACCAAAAACGTTGATTAAAACGAAGTGCAGCTGGCCAGTTTCAAATGTTTGCAAGTAAAAATGTAATTAAGGTAAGGAATGTTATTATATTTCAAGTAAACCAATATGTTCCTAACTTGTAAAATTAGATCCTTCAAAATTTGTGCGGTATTTTACTTGGAATTTTCCATAACATCTTACAAAACAAAAATCATGTTTACCACTTGAATGCTTTGCAAATTCTGAGGCGGTCGAACCAAATACATTTTTTTTTTTTTGGCAAGGTTGATTTTTTAACGATTCCAAAACCTGCGTTTTATCACATACATTCGGTTCTGCAGAAACACTTTTACATACAACCACCTTTGCGCGGATAATAGATCCAGCCATTTCATTCTGATAGAATGAGAGCACATTTCATTCTATAAACTGATGATAAAAGTTGAAATTGACCCGGATTAGCATATACAGTCTTTTTCTGGAGCATAAAAGAACAGGTAAGAAAATATAGATAAAAAATTATTCGTTAATAACCAGTTCTATTACATCTGAAACATACGATGAAGCCACGTTGGAACCAATCTCTCTTTGAAGTTAATCACATCCGACGCCGGAAATTCCCATTTACATTTCTTATCTGATGCCTATTCGCTGTACTGGAGTCAATGGATAGACAGTAGTATGGTGTCTTCGCAAACTTGAAACTATCTCTAAATTCTCGATTATCCCAGTAAAGCTGGGGTTTCAGATGTGTGGAAACTGAGACGGAAACGTCAAAAACCTTCCAAATACTGAAAAACAAAATACATTTTCATATATGTATGGAACAGCTGTGTCCGTACTTGGAAACACTCTTTCTTTATACTACTTGATGGGTTTTTGACGAACCCTTTGCCGTTTCTGTACTCCTGAAAACACAGCTTAACGCTTACCTCAGTTTTATTGATTATATACGAATTTTATGTTCACATTTCTATTTTCTCGCATGTTTGAACAATTACAGTTTCATGATGCATTTTAGACATTCAGGCGCCAGTCGTACTCTCTCCATTGAAATACAGAGCAAACGAAAACAAGAGAAGACAGGAATATTACCCAGTGAGGGAAATTCTCGTTCAGAAAGCGTTTAAGAACACAAGACATGGTACACACATCTTATGCATCATTACGTAAACATGTATCATAACTCAATAACAGGCAAACATAAAGTGACATGGTAAAGACCTCTACTGAAATAGAGCACACATCTAACTAAAGTGTCTTGTTGAGGCGAATTGCCAACAGCAAAATCTTTCTCTGTTTGCTGTCATGTGTATTATTCTGTTGCTCTTGGATGATCTAGAAATTTGATGAAATAAAAAAATAAAAAAATAATTCTGTTTTTTGTTTTTTTTTCCTGCATGGATTTTCGGAATCTGTCTTCACTCTTCATGAGCTGGATAGAAGATACATTTGCATTTATTTTTATCAAAGCTTGGAATTCCTTGGAATGCATTTGTCCCCCTCCGCCCACAATGTTCCTATCCCTTTTTTTCCTGTATAATTCTCTGCAATCCGCACAGACATCTGGCTAGAAAGTGTAAAGAGAAGCTTAATTTCCTTAAAAAGGGAAGGCAGGCCTTTCTGGTTTGGTGTATGGGCTTTGCAGGAAAAGCAGCGAGCACAGGCTTATTAAACAGGTAGAGAGCTCAGACGAGGATGAAGAAGTGAATTTGAAAAGATGTTCGGAGATGTGAGGCAGATATTTTACATTTTTTTTTTTTTGAAGATGGCGATGGGCTGGGTTGGGGGTTGGGATGGGGCAAGGGTTGGGGGCTGGGGGTGGGTCTTGGGTATGGGATAACGGGAGGGGTTCTTGGGTTGCCATTGGGGTGGGGAAAGGGCTGGGACTGGGTGATGGAGACAGGGTGAGCACATAATATGGGAAGGAAAATCGTTGATGGCGAGGTCTTCAGTTTGAGTTTGAGTTCGATTTGAATTTCGAGAAAGCATGTCGACACGATAAGGGTCACATTATGCTAGGAAAAAGCAAGAAGATAGACAGAATATAGCAGAACGATAGGACAGAATGTAGATCCTATCAGAAGCGTTCACCAATCACCAGCCGCTGGTGGCGCGAAAGGACGCGTTCACCGTCGATTCAGTCTTCATTCAGCGTCCATTCTTTCCATCCCTTCTCTCCCCTTTCTCTTCCCTCCCTCTCCCCCACCCCTTCTCCTTTGACAGTCCCCATTCAGGCCCGTTTGAATTGGCGAAATAACACAATTAACCTGCAGTTCGGGCCCCAATTGACAAGGTGTCGCCGGCTGGCTGCAAACCAATAGCCCAACCAACCGATGCTCGTCGTTTACAAGGTATTTTCCAGGCTTATTCTTAGCTCATGACGTGATCGAGACAGAAAAATGGCGACAGAGAGATTTAGAGAGTCAGAAACATAAAAAAAAAAACCCAACAGAATGAATTATCGTTTGATATACAAGGACAAATCACATGAGTTTGTGTGTTCCTTTCCCAAACATAGAAAGAACAATTTTAATACTGGCGTCGGACACGAGCAGTAGTAAACAAGACAGCAGCAACAACAATAATTATAACAACCACCATAATATAGACAGTGAAAAAACAAGTTTACAGTCGAGAGAGAAAGAGAGAGACAAAAAGAGAGAGACAGACAGAGAGAGTAAAAAAGGAGGGGGAATGACGGAGAAACACCGTGGGGCAGATTGTGTGTGTGTAGGAGAGAGCACGGAGGATGGAGAGAGGGAGGGGGGGAGGGGAGAGATAAAAAAAGAAAATGATAATAAGACGAACAGGCAGACGAATAGAGAAAGACCAAAACACAGAGCGACAAATAGAGAGAGAGACGGACGGACAGACCGACACAAATCTTCTATCTATATAATAAAGCTACAACAAAACCCCTAATAGTCCTATGGACTCGGAAACTACACAACGCACCGACCTGAAATTTGGCACAAAGAATTATGGGATAGCGAACATTGTTCCTATCGCTATACACAAACAAAACCGTTTGTTATTTCTGAGTTAATCGGTAAATGCGGTTATAATTAAAGAGTAAATTCACGAGAGCGTTTGATCCGAAATTTACGATCAAGAAGATAGTGATGTATGTTTCTAATAATAGCCCACTTCCGCCTACACATGACGTTATCACTTCCTGCGATGTGTTCGGCTCAAACTAACTAACCCGTGTGCAAATCATATTGCCATTTGACGGATGCTGACGGGATGCGCAGGATGTCAACGCGCAAAGGGAGAGCAGTGAAACTTATCTGAAGACAAACAAACAAACAAAAATAAAATAAAGCTAAAGGAACAGGCAAAATGAAGCAGGTCCATAATAATCACCCAGAACTGAAACTAATAAATCGATTTATCCCGGGCAGGGCCGGGTAACTCAGCTAGTCTATATAATAAAGCTACAACAAAACCCCTAATAGTCCTATGAACTCGGAAACTACACAACGCACCGACCTGAAATTTGGCACAAAGAATTAAGGGATAGCGAACATTATGCGGTTATAATTAAAGACTAAATTCACGAGAGCGTTTGATCCGAAATTTACGAACAATAAGATATTGATGAATGTTTCTAATAATAGCCCACTTCCGCCTACACATGACGTTTTCACTTCCTGCGATGTGTTCACTAACAAACAAACTAACCCGTGCTCAGATCATTGCCATTTGACGGATGCTGACGGGATGCGCAGGATGTCAACGCGCAAAGGGAGAGCAGTAAAACTTATCTAAAAACAAACAAACAAACAAAAATAAAATAAAGCTAAAGGAACAGGCAAAATCACCCAGAACTGAAAGTAATAAATCGATTTATCCCGGGCAGGGCCGGGCAACTCAGCTAGTATATATATATAGAGAGAGAGAGAGTGAGGGGGGAGAGAGAGAGAGAGAGAGAGAGAGAGAGAGAGAGAGAGAGAGAGAGAGAGAGAGAGAGAGAGAGAGAGAGAGAGAGAGAGAGAGACGGATAGACAGACCGACAAAGACGGAGAAAGAATGAGAGAGAGAGAGAGAGAGATGAAGAAAGGAGATATAGAAAACGTTGCCATTAGCGGCTAGTGAAAGAAAATAACGAGTAGGACTTTTCAGCCAATCAGGCAAAGATTGATTTATTGAGGGCAGAGTTTATAGGGATGTTCTAAGAATGAATTGCGCTAGTCCAGATCGATCAGGGCCGATCGATAAATCATAAATGCCGGGCGTAGATGGAATTTTTTCGTAGCTTTTCAGGGTGTCTCGGGTATTAAAAAGAACAGGAGGTAGGAAAAACACAGCTTTGCTGAGCTATACATAGGCGTGCGAGTGCACCCGATTACATACAATAACTGCATGTGGTTATGCCAATATGTGGCGTTATTGGGTTTCTGAGTAGGAGTTTCAACTCTTTTGATGCCAAGCCCAAGCGCCCTTCCTTCCTTTAAACTACCAGAGGAATGGATTATAGGCTAGAAAGGCAAAGGGAATAGTATAAACTTGGGAGTGCAAATCATACCGGAGCAATGCCCGCCGATATATCGGTCTCGCCGCAGATTTAGCATGGCAGAACCGATATATCGGCCAAGAGGCCGTCTTCTGCAACATAAATGGACCGATATATCGGCCCGTGGCAGCAAAAGCCTTAAGAACTATAAATAGCAAAAACTAAAGCAAAGCATTGAGGAATCAGAAGTGAAAAGCTCCGAGTTAGTTGCGTTCAGTTTGAATCCGTCATTTCATATGCAGACTTGTCTAAGTGTGCCACCAGCTTGAAAGGCAACGGACGAATGTTCCGTACAGAGTTGCTACACCTTCACGTACAGAGCTAAAAACCCTAAAAAGCACTTGTTAAGGGACCGTAGTACTTCATATAAGCTATAGTTGAAACTGAAAACAATCACTATTTTCTTATTTCGGCGTTGTAATCAGATCGCATTCCTTTAACACCAGCCAAAACAAAAACGAACTTGAAGTTTACGACTCGGACGCATAGGAATGGCAAACGGATTCGCACTTAATGATACGAAAACCGGATGACACAGGATACCGTGACAAATCACCCCACCATAATTCCGCCCGTTGATTTAAGCGCGTATCACAATGCCATAATGCGCACCAAAACTCCTTGATAACTGAACAAAAAGCACTAATACCCCACATATTTATACGCGCGCAATTTGTGGACATTGAGTGGGAGAAGGAATGTATTCTATGTCTCGGGCTCATAGGGATTTTAAGGCATGAACGTGAAATCAACGAATCTACTCCAGTTTGGGCAGTAGAAAATGTAAGGTTTATTGATCAGCAGTTTCAGACAGACACATTCGGTCGTATTTTGCATAACCAGGAAGGCAATCTGAATCTAAAAAGGGCTATGGCGGGAACAGTAATTTCCTTTTCCTTTAAAGACACTTGTAGTCCCTTATAAACCAAAATCCTATTATTGTATACAAGTAAATTTGGGACCAATTTTACTATATCTTTAAAATAATTCTTTTTACTCCACTTTCAATGCCATTTTCTCGTGTTTTTATACTGGTCTATACAGTAATTGTTTTGGGGGGATATAATTTTCATAACAGCAGTTTTACTGTTTCCGAGTGTGCTTATACTAATGCAATACAATTTTTCGCTAGACAGTAAAAAAAAAAAAAAAAAGGATTTGTTGAACATTTTCATTCTTAATTTTCTCCCAGTCATTAAATCGCCAACTAACAACCACGAAAGTCATCTTTTAACACTCTGAATGTCAATCAACGTTTTTTTCCATCAGAATATGTGCGTGTGATTGGTGTATGTGTGTGTGTGTGTGTGCGTGTGTGATTTAATACAGGCGTAATATATTATATTTATGTTGTAAAGCGCTAAGAGCCTGGTTGTTAACGGGATGGAGCTCTATATAAATGCTGTTTATTATTATTATTATGATTATTAAACTGCATAAGAGGGTGCAAAATGATAGCAATAATAAAAGAAAATGTTCATATTTATACACATACACAGTATTGTGCATGTACACCATTACTCATTCATCATACAGGACTTTTCTTTCCAGTGATGTCTCCGTTTCTCCATCGATTAGAACTCACCATGCAAATTTATTGCCATTTCATAGGCTCAAACAACAACTTTTTTGCAGTTTCTTTTCTGCTTTCTGTTTTTTTGGCTCTCAGTTCTCCCCTCCCTCCTTCCTCATTCTCGCCCCCCCCCCCCCCAACCCCCTTTTTTTTCTATCTCTCTTGCGCGCTCACACTTAATTCCCTTTTACTATTTGTGGCTTTCAATGTGAGTAGCATTTAGGCGCTTGTTTCTTCGCGTCTTTTGTTATTTCCTTGCCAACATAAATCAATGTTCACAGGCTTGCCCCCGTCCTCCCTCTCTCCTTTGCCCCTGTCTCTCTCTCTCTCTCTCTCATTCGTTCCCTGCTTTCCCCTACCTCTCGCTCCTCCACCCTATATATTTTTCCTCTCTTATTCTCTTGCGCCCCCCCCCCCCCAAATCTGCGTTATCTCTCCCTTTAATTCACCCCCTCTATTCCTCTCTCTCTCTCTCTCCTTCACTCATTTCTTTCTCTTACTGTCTCCTCCCCACCCTCTTCTATCCGCACACCTTCTCTCTCTCTCTCTCTCATTCTCATTCTCATTCACTTCATAAGTTTTTCTCCAAAAATAACCCAAAAATAATTACCTGATAAGAGGCTTTCGTCTCCGGCGAGGGGCGACCATTTTCTTGAATTTTTTGTACACGGCAGCCATAGTGGGCGGAGGGGCTTGAGTCACAGGCAACGCTGATTCCGAAATCGGACGCTCAGGTCCGCGCCCCATGTTACACCCGCAGCAATGTTACCATGCTGGCGGATACATAGATGTAGATACTCCAAGGAAGTGCCCGATTCCAGAACTGAGCAATGATGATGATATCCCGTACCGAACACCACTGGCCTCAGAAACACATCGACGAAACACAGCACCTAAGGCCAAAACAGCTCGAAGCGATTACCATAAACAGAATAGTGGTGTGAGCGAGTCGGGTGGGAAAGCAAAATTGCGACCATGGGATAATGAACAATATAGAGGTCGGCAGATTTTATTATCCCCGCTAGATGAACGAACAACAATACAATACACGGGGGCTTTGCTGGAAAGAGAACAATTTAAAATATCGGAAAAACACTTCCCTGTCGCAGGCGAAAGACGAGCGCTGAATAGAGCCTAAACAAAGAATAGAAAGCAATAACGAAATGCAAGCGATAGGAAATCCTTTGGGTAATCCAATGAACCTCCTGAATTTTCTGGACAGACACGGGAAATTTTAATCGTGGGTGATTTTTCTTGGCCACATGAAGAAAACTGGCATACATATATTGGAAATCAATGATCGAACGTCTGTTCCATCGGAAAGCACATCCAACATGAAATTTGACCACTGAAATAGTCACTAACCACAGTTTGCCATTTCTAACAAGCACACTCCTCGATGATAAAGACCTTAGTAATCACGTAACCAGTAAACCCTCTTGCCTAGGGAGCAATGGCCAAAAACAACAACAACAAAAAATTGACCATACAGCAGAACTTCCCAATATACACTATTATTCTATTGCCTCTATCACTCAAAAGAACTGTTTTTTCATTCTGTTATGTTCAATTGCAATGAAACAATAACAATGAACAAGCTCGTTGCAAGAACAAAGACATTCTGATCCCCTCATTAATCTGGTGAAAACTCCAACCTTCAGGTTCAAGTCTACTTAACATAACTATCAGGACGCTTGTTTGAACACTGCCCTCGCTGATATCAAAGTCAAAACACGAAGCAAATGTATTTAGCCGAAAACAAGACGCTTCGTGTATTAAAACACAGTTTTCGTAACTACCATCACATCTTTGATGTCTGAGAATTCACTAATGGCCATTTCCAACATCACTCTTCCAGGGACAAGCTGCCTACTACGTATACACAAGGTATGTAAAAAAATAAAACTGACGTGCAAATGAAATGCTTTTAAAATGTTGTTTGCAACTCTATTGATCTATGGTGTCATCAGTGTCTGGCCCAGGACAGCCATCGGTTTGAACAAATGCCAAACTCAAATAATTACACATTCGTTTCTCTTTAATTTGAATTATAAATCTTGCATTCATTTATATTAACATTGTATTAATAATTATTCAAAGCTTATAAGCGTGTTAGAGATATCAAGTAGTTTGCCGAAAAGTCCCATGTTTTCTGAGACAGCACGTCATGTATTCGATTCTGTCTAATCTATCTCTGAGAATTCCCTAATGGCCATTTAAACACGACTTTGTAAGGAAAAGATATCTACGTGTACACAGATACAGCGAGGAGACATTTTGTCCAGCTCTACGAGTATTAATCGCGAAACCAATACACCATGGCCGCGGGGCGCTTCATGAAGAAGACCTCGGTGCACCCAAGAGATAATGAATTACTCGGGATTGGACAGGATTTGCCCGGCTGCAAATGCCGTTGACAAATCAATAAATGCCCCTCACTTTGGGAAAACGGAAATAAAAGTGAATGGGGCAAGAACTCTCAATCCAATTGGACTGAACAGCATTTTCCCTCCTTCACCCACAAGCGACTCAAGAGAGCGTACCAAAATTACCAATCCCGTTACCTCTTCACGATAAGCTGTTATCTCATCCAAATGTCAACCCAGACTACACAATATAACACCAACTGCTCTCCAGGCAAAAACACCATTTTACTATTTCGTCAAAATATCGGAATCATGTTCATGTGGGGAATCCATTTCATGATAAACTTGGCAGTAACGGATGTCCAAAAAGAAGTGGAATTTAAGATAAGACTCAAAGCTCTAAAATCCGGAATCGGTATTTGATTGTACACTAAGGAACACAAATCGAAGAATTTAGCTATGTTTCCTGTATAGATCATCAAAAAATTAAAATTGAAATATTCAGCAAAAACTAATATTCACGCATGATGTGACTGAAAATTTCAGCTCTTTCAAGGTGCCTTGCTATACAGCCCTGGGTTAATGTGCTTTGCACAGAAGACAGTATACTCGCTGATCTCTATGCATAGGTGTTCCGTTCGTTTTGGATTCCAGGCAGTCTTAGATACGATAAAGAGCTAACTCTTTCAACGACAGAACTATGACAAATTTGAATACAACTAAGTGAGAAGATGGCTGTAAGGGCTGACCAAATGTTCAGAAAGAAAATCAGAGACCGGCACACATTAACTTATTCACCGGCACTGTCCTGCAAGCAATGTTTTGTCCGCTGAGTTTTTCTGTGTACGTCAATGGCGACAAATTCCGACCGATTGAAAGAAATGCTATACTTCATAACCACTACTATTTTTTAATGAGTTTTTCTTTATATTTCATGTTATAAATAAATTATAATTACATATCGTCATCTTAAACTGTGCTCCAAAAATAATATAATTTAAACAATTAAAAGAAACGCTCATTCATGACCATTACTATTTTTCATGACTGTCTTCTAATCATACTTTTACAAATAGGTTTCTACACTAACATTATGGGCATTTTTTAACTGTATACCTAAGTACGCATTACAAAGAAGCAGGATTTAAGACTGATGTTTTTCACTCAGTTTCTATGTTAGATGCACAAACAGTTTCTCCCCTTCGAGATAACATAGCACTGCATAACACAAATCTCCATTAGTTTTTGTGTCACACGAGAAATAATTACGAAGCCCCTAAGTATCACCGTCCCCTCCGCACAACAACGCCGTAAACTAATTACACAACAAAACACATTAACCTATCTCTCTCTCTCCCCGTGTGTGTATAAATATGTGAAGGAACACGCCGTGCTCACATACACTAACAAAACAAAATAGCGAGCTCCTTACTCACGCCGCTATATTATCTCCTTTGAATATTTTCTACGAAGCTCGAATTCCCTACGACTGTGCACGCTGTATTGTTACCACAAAACACTTTTTCCCTGTACAGAGAATAATCATACAAGCTCCTCTAATTTTCCCCCAGGAAAACTAGCGTGAAAACGGGCGGTGAGACATATTTACATACATAATCATTATGCATCGTTCTCCATACATGCGCTCTCTACACGTTTGGCAGTTCCACCGCGGGCACACACACTCATGAACCCCCCCCCCCCCCACCCCCTCCAGACAACATCATCAGCTGCCCCCACCACAAGTACGCCAGCAGAAGTGCTGACACACATAACAACAGCGCGTGAAACTCGTGTGCAAAATGAAAATAACTGGGCAAAAACACAAAAAAAAAACCCATAAAACCTTTCAAAAGATAAAACCTGGAACTGTAATACGCACAGCAACTTGGCAAAACCATCTTGAATGACTGCCGGGAAAATGAGAAACCGAAAGAAAACAGAGAGGAAACAAAAAAAAAAAAAAAAGAACGACAAAATATAAAAAGAAAAGAAAATGACGACGAAAAAAAAAAAGTGTTATTGGTACGACACAAACGTATCCAGGAGATTTGCAACAACTATAGAGCCGAAATTTTCATGCAAGAAAGGAAAATCAATTGCCTCCGTACAAGTTTGGGTAATTCGTAAGAGTTGCCCAGACAGAAGTAAATATAAGAACTTTGCGTTTCTTTTTTTTTTCTGGCTTTTTCGGAAAAGGGGGGGGGGGGTGGGAGCTTTTATGGCTGAATGCGACCAGCGAAGAAAAATTAATATTAGCCTATTTGAGAAGGCAGTACGCGGCCTGCGTCTACAATTTTGATATCGTTATATTATTATGAAAAAGCCCGTTCCCTTTGCGTGACTCTACGCATCTTTCAAACTGAAAACGGAAGCATAAAATCAGTTTCACATTTATATTTTCTATCTGTAGCCGACACAATGACCCCTCCTCCCCCGAACAAACAACAACAACAACAACAACAACAACAACAACAACAACAACAACAACAACAACAACAACAACAACAACAACAACAACAACAACAACAACAACAACAACAACAACAACAACAACAACAACAACAACAACAACAACAACAACAACAACAACAACAACAACAACAACAACAACACCCCTCCCTTTACAGACACCCCAAGGAAAAAAAGAAATTAATGTCTTGCCCCATCAAATTCGGCCCCCAGTTTCGACCAGCGAATACCGAGATTTTATTTCCGGATTCACTGCGCCCAATCATGAATACGATCAGAACGCATCATAATCTCAGATCGGCTATGCTGTTTTCGGGGTGCACTTTTATGTAAGAGATGACGACATGTCTAGTACTCTAAGGGAAGTATCATACTAAACCCGGTCAGACACAGTCAAACGCTGACAGGCCAGAAGTGCACACCATAATTTCCTATAATTATTTTCTTAGTAAATTCGGGAAATACCCTGTCATACTAAGCCCGGTCAGCCACAGTCAGCTTCAGCTATTATTTCTTTGGTGTAAATTTTGGTGGAAGCAACTGGCTGTGTCTGACCGAGCTTGGTGTGACACCTCCCTTAGTCCAGTAGCATGCTGAGTCAAGACTTTTGCCCCGGTTTTAAAAACGTGTGAGATGTAGTCTATGGAGTTGAACAAGACCTCGCGCATTTGGTGAGGCTAAAACAAGTCTAGTCTAGCTAGTTGATTCAAAGTTTCGAGGCTTGTTTTAGTCTCACTAGTGCGTCAGGCCATGTTTAACTCCATATTCCACAAAACCGAGGCAAAAGAGACCTGACGCAGTGCGCTATAGGCTTAATTACGACGTTCTTTTTTTTGCTTGAGACTTATGGCGACCTAGTTTGTTCCAACTCCGCTCTTTGCACCTGAGAAATTCGACGTTAAACATTTGTGGCTTCAGTATTATGATAACGACTTGGAATAAAATAATGATAAGTACCACAACGTATTTTAAACAAGTGTCAAAGTGAGCATTTTGTTGTATGTCTTCTACATACTAAAAGATCTCCAGTTTGTTTTTTAAAAACCGGAGATGGAACAAACAAGCACTAACGTCACGTTTTTTCATCAGTTGAAACCAGTACATACACACAATCCGTATTATGAGGATATTGTCATCTCATTGTCTTCCCTGTCTACAGCTTCCTCTGATACCTCTAAGTCTCACCCTTATCTGTTCGCTACATAACGCTCAAACCGAACACTGAGCGCTTTATCATCATCTCTTGTGTTTTAGTGCACAGTTACGAGACAGTGCCAAGCCAAGCCAAGCGCCTACCTACTTCTGTTTAACTCATCCCACACCCTGAAAATGGCTCTTGACTACGGGGGTACAAGAGCCAGCCAAACAGATCGGTCGTCTTTCTACCACAAATAAATATCCCTCGGTTTGTTACACATGAAAAACGCAGAGCTTTTCTTTGGCGGCCGACACCAAGACACTAATCTGGGAAAGTTATGTAAGCTGCGCTATTTATAAATTCCCTGTGTTACAGTGTGTCAGATGTGAGTTTTTTGGGGTGTTTTTTTTTTTCCACTGCGCGCGTACAGATAATGTTCAACATCCAAATTTTAATACAGGTAGAGGCGGTGTCAGAATGTGTGGAGATGGATGGGGAAATAATAATAATTATGATGATGAGAGTTAGGGACGGGTAGGAAAGGTAGAGGTTGTGAGGAGACGAGGGGGGGGGGGAGCTAAAGAAGAAGAAAAAGAAGAAGGGAGAGAGAGAGGAGAGAAAAGAGGAATAATGGAGGTTGAGGAAACCGAGCGAGCGATAGAAAGAGAAAGAGGATACACATGCACACATACATTGTAATACACACAAGCGAGAGAAAAAAAAAAAAGAGAGAGAGAGAGAGAGAGAGAGAGAGAGAGAGAGAAGGAGAGAGAGAAAAGTTGGAGTTTGGAGACAGCAAGTCGACACGATAACAGACACACTGCCATTGGAAGAAGCAGGACGATAGAGACAAAATATAGCAGAACGGCAGGACACAATGAGAGAGAGAGAGAGAGAGAGAGAGAGAGAGAGAGAGAGAGAAAGAGAAGAGAGAGGAGGGGGAGAGAGAGAAAGAAAGAAAGAAGGAAAGAGAGAGAGAGAGAAAGAGAGAGAGACAGAGCGAGAGAGAAAGAGAAGAGAGAGGAGCGGAGAGAGAGAAAGAAAGAAAGAAAGAAAGAGAGAGAGAGACACAGAACGGGAGAGAGAGAGAGAGAGAGAGAGAGAGAGAGAGAGAGAGAAAGAGAGAGAGAGAGAGAGAGAGGAGTACGAAAGGAAGGAATGAAGACTAGGGAAGATATTTTTCAATGTTTCTGTGTATACATGAATCTATCTTAAGTTTTCCCTTGTTTACAAAAGCCAGCACTGCAAATAACACGTTGTATTCTGACTGCACAGCAGCATCGCAGGACACATCTGCGCCAGACCCCGGACCTAGGGACAAACTCTTCAATCTATTTTTAATCAATGAAGACCCAAGGCTGGTATCGATCTCAGCTTGCCCCAAAATCGACCCCATCAGCGATGTCTTCAATGCAAACATAAAACTTTATGCCGTGAATAACTTAAAACTCACTTCCAATAATTGTGATGTATTTTCTTTTAACCTTTAGATAGTATGAGTAAATTTTGATCCTCGGTGTCAAATTTAAACTCACAGTGTTGCTTCAACAACAACAACAACAACAACAGCGACGACGACAACAACAATAACAACGACAACAACATAACAACAAGACATTACCTCAACTGAACTACCTTTATAATAAAATCACACAAACTTCTCATCTAACATATTTTTAACATCAGTCTTATTACCCCCTCCCATTCCCCTTTTTTTCAACACGTTGGAAAGTATGACCAATTCTGATGCCTGGTGCCAAATATTAACTCAAAAATGAGTTTTTCAAATCATAATCAATAAATGATTTGGCCGCTGGTTAGTCGAAATATGTTTACAATTCTCAAATGTCTATCAAGTGTTACACTCAATATCTGTGGCGATCTTAGCCTGTGCAATTTCATTTCGGTGATCTCACTTGCAAGTGTTGGATCCAACTGTGAGCAGAGTTTGTGTAAATGTTTCATGCACTTAAAGATAAAAGTGCTGGAGATATTTTTGGTCAGTTTTCCCACCCTTTTCTTGAAGTCCTATGTGGAAAATAGTTACACTCTGATAGAATTAGTAAGAGGGAGAAAGGAAGAGAGAGAGAGAGAGAGAGAGAGAGAGAGAGAGAGAGAGAGAGAGAGACAGAGACAGAGACAGAGAGAGACAGGGAGAAAGAAAGACAGAGAGAGAGACAAGAGAGAGAGACAGGGAAAGAGAGAGAGAGAGAGAGAGACAAGAGAGAGAGACAGGGAAAGAGAGAGAGAGAGAGAGAGAGAGAGACAGGGAGAGAGAGAGACAAATGGAGAGAAAGAGACAGAGAAACAAAGTCGAAAAGAGAGAGAGGCGGATAGACAGACAGCCAGAAGGGGACTGGCAGCCAAAGACAGAGACAGAGACAGACACGCACACACACACACACACCCACAGTGAGTGAGAGAGAGAGAGAGACAGACAGAGAGAAAGAAAAATGAAGAGAGGGCATAAATGAAAGAGGCAAACAAAGAAAACCCAACCAGGCCCCAGTAGGGAGAAATAAATGAATCAGATTTATAAAGTGACAAAGGAAACAATGACGGCAATAAACGAGACGAAGATTAAAACAACAGACATCGAGCAGGAAAATCCGCAAATACATTAAACACCAAAAATAAACAAGGAAATAATCTTAGTTTAAAAACAAAAACAACAACAACAAAAACATAGTAATGAAACAAACAGATGAGAAAAAAGACATTAGAATGAAAGACGTGGGCACCGTGCACAGTGCAGTTAAGTGGTAATCCACGAATTCCTTTTATTTCAAACTTTTTCAATCCACCCCTCCCCCTCCCTCCCCCCTTAAACACACATATGCGAGACATACACATACCCGCACACCACACTCGCTTTTCAAGCTATTTCGTCTGACGCAAGTCTCGGTTATCGAAAGGAAGCGCATATCCGTACAACATGCTGTGCACACAATTCGATGACGTAGAACACACAATGTGAATGAATCGTCTTCATTCATAGAAGAGCGCTTACATTTTAGACCAATCAGGTAGAGCTACCCCAGCCGACGTCATGGAATTGTGTGCACAACATGTTGTACGGGCATGCACTTCGTATCAAAAAAGCTTGCGGCTTGTCTTGAATGTTCATTTAGAATTGATTTATTCGTTTATTTATTTATTAATTGATCGCTCACGTGTGACCTTGCAGTATACACCGTTTGTACCGCTCTTCCTCTTCTTATTATTTTAACCATATTTAAGGACCGTAACGCAATGAGTCAAAACGATTTTGCGCCGGGCCTGACTCAGATTCGAATTTTCTTTCAATGAACTAGCGAGATCAGACTTGCTACTGACTACTGTCTTTCTAGTGCGCGGCGTCCCGTTCAGCTCCGAAGTTTCAGAATACTGAAGCAAAAGAAGCTTGACTCGGTATGAACCCTGTACTATTATTAAACCTTCTGTGGTCCCATATTGAGGTAACCAATATGGAGGTCCATTTTAGAGGCAAAGCAGGCTTGACTCAGTGTGCAATGGGGCCCAATCATATATTCTAACTAAACCTTCAATAACTAAAACTTCTACCCCCCCCCCTTTTTTTGATGTTGTTAGGCGACCGTAGACTGTTTACGAAGACATCTCAAAGTGTACCTCTTTTCGACCCACATCCCTTCTCTACAGCTTAAACCTCTTGCTGCCACAAGGCCGATATATCGGCCCATCATAATGTGGCAGTAGATAAATCGGCCCTAACGTTTCACGCTGAAACTGCCGACATTGATTCCACCAGCATGTTCTGCTCTCCTAATTTCACTATTTCCTGCTGTCTTTCTACCCAATAAGCCATTATTCTGGTAGTCTAAAGGAAGGAAGGGCATTTAGGCCCTGCAGCCAAAGGGTTAAACAAATGTTTTCCCTCATTGTTTGAACACTGGCAATTTTCCCCTGTTTGACACCCCCAAGGATTATGCAGCCACTAAATCTCTGCAAAATCGCACCCACCAGCACCTAAAACGGGAACCTGCTTGAAAAGAGATCGAAATCTCGTTTCTCGGGCAGAGATACAGGGCTTAACAACAAATCCATCTTCTATCATCTGGCTATAAAACTTGCGCCCGGTGCCTGGATTCACCGTTTCCTGCTGTTAAACTTACGCATAAAGGTGCGTAATGAGCAGCCTGCGGGTTGTTTTTTTTTTGTTGGAGGTGTATTAACTCGCTTAAACCCATGGGTTTTGATCCTGCGCACAGGCAAACAAAAATATTTGAAATACATTTCTTAACAAAACGATTTTGAAGAAAATGCTCACCCATGACTTAAACGAAAAAGGGGGTGTCGCAGAAAAAATGTTAACAACTCAGTATTTTCTCGATTGGAATACAACCCACTAACAACTTTGGAATACATTATGATGGCTAATGCCGTCTATTTGGAACACTTCCTATTTCATCAAAACAAAATCTAGCAAAAAAAAAAGTAGACATAAATATTGATTCGTTTACCAGTTTATCTACCTACGTGCATTTATCAGATAACTTTAAATCAGTTCTGCGTTTTTGGTTAACCAAATCTATGTGGGGGTCTAAATCGGTTAAATAAAATTCTGCGTGCAACGGATATTATTAGAATAATACGGTGTATTTGAGATCCATAGAAAAAAACTGCACTTATCCCAGCAAACGGTAACTGTGGAGTTAGCAAGACAAATAGGTGGAGTGCAAATCTATTGCCATTTCCATATGGTTTAATTAAGAATTATGACAATCAATGACAATCAGTTTTGTCTTATTTCCAAATGAGCTAAGAGCGTAAACAGAAAATCCAGTTAAATTTCAAGACAAGCAAAACACACAACTGAAGCGGCCAGCCTGTTCCTATTGTAAATCACGCTAAAGTCCACTTGTACTCAAAATAAACAATGTACGTGTGCACAAAGTTAGTGATTAAATCTGTCTTCTGGGCAAGACACATTGACCTAGGAATGCTATTATTAGAGCGATGTACCTTGAATTGGCTGAGGTAACGTGCACCAACAAAAACACAGTATCTCAACTTTTTAACATTTCCTGATTTGTGCCTGATAAAGAAATTTGCCGTTCAAACAAACAAACAACGGACTGACGAACAATTCCTGTATCCATGCGACTGTTTCGCCACAGAATTGGGACAAATGTAGGTATGAAAGAATGTAGGTAGGGAGGAATGTAGGTATGAAGGAAATCAGCTTATCTATTCTGGCACCGATACCAGAGAATGCCCTCGCCTGGCCTGGCTGACTTCGCGCTTGGAGGGAGAACCATAAACTCTATGGCTGTCTCTCTTGTATACCTGGTGGCTGCGGTTACATGTTTACGATATCGATGCCGAAACCAGTGTTTGAAATAAACAGAGAATCGGCGGATCAAATAAATTTTATGTTGATGATTGCAGCCAGCCAAGCCAACTATTTGTCCAATACGTGAGTTGTGGATTTGCTGTCCTGAATTTCTCTCCCCCCAGCCTCTCTTTCTCTATTCTCTCTTATTCTGTCTCTTCCTCCATCCACTCACCCCCTCCCCGCACCCAATCGTCGGTCCATCCATCCATCCATCCATCCATTACTGTCTTTACTATGTTTAAGGACCAGCTCAGCGCGTTATTGAAGCCAATCAAAATCTTCTAAAGTCTCTCTTTGCACAGGAATGTCTCCACCATCATTAGATTTAACTTACTGCAATAACATTTAGATAGAGAAAGTTGGAGCCGAGACACAGAATACCGAGACGGACCATTCCTTTGTTCACTATATGTCCACAACTTGCGCGCGTATAAACACGGTGAATAGGCTACTACTCACAAAGCTCTGTAGTACTAGTCTTTTTCGTTCAGTTATGAAGGGGTAAAGTACGAACCTTTGCATTGCTGACGTCGATGATACGCGCGCAAGTCGACGGACGGAATTTAGCCAATTGAACCGTCTCGGTATCCCGTGTTTCGGGTTCGAGCTTACATGACTTTGCTTCTAAAAATGGCAACACAAATATTTTAAAATGACAGAAAAAAACATGTTATAGTTATAAAACAGCGCATTTCCAGGGGCCAGAAATCCACTTCACCGGGGGAAAAAATGGAAAGATTCAGCCAAGGGTGTAATTTTGTCTGGTCTTCAAATCAGATAGACGAGATGAAAAGAGTTGTGCACAAAATAGCGATACGAAAAATCTATCGGCGTGCTATGTAAATTTGGCAACGAAATGTCTTGTTTTGCAGTGAGTTTTTTTTTGTTTTGTTATGCCTCTGTATGTCTTCGTCTTTGTGTGTTTGCGTGTGGGTATGTGTGAGCACGTAATTTAAGCGTGTGTATGTATGTAGACATACAAGTGTGAGTGTGTGTGTGTGTGAGTTGGTGTCTGTCTTAGTGTGTAGGTGCGTGCGTGTGTGTACGTGGAAGAAGGCGTATGTGAGTAGCGTTTTGCATGTGTGTTTGTGTAGACCTACAAGTGTGTGTGTGTGTGTGCGCGTGTGTGTAAGGTGAGTGTATGTGCATCTGCGTGTATGTAGGCCTATGTGTATGCGTGTGTGTGAAGGAGGGGATGGGGTATGTAGAGGGGTGTATGTGGTAGGGGGGGGGGTATATTGAAGGAGTGTATGTGAGTGGATGAATTCTCTGTGACTCTTTCCAAGTCATCTTGTCTGGAAAACTAGTTCCCCTGAATTGCGCAATAGTCCTGTCTACATCTTCTCTGTAATGTATTGTGCACTGCCTCTAGAACTTTAAAAAAATTTTTTTATATCAGATAGAATATTCTGGCACCCCCCCCCCCCACCCCCACCCCCTACCCACCCCAACTCCCTCACATACTCGCCCCCTCTCTCTTCCATCGTTTTATTCCAGGCCAATTATTTCCAAATATTTTTTAAGATAAAATAAAAAGGCAACTCTGCGTTCATACTCTAGCCTCATTATTATTTTATCTGAGGGGAATATGAAATATTTCGAAGGTGAATTCTTCAACCAGTATAAAGTGGTTTTTTTTTTTTTACAGAAAAGAAGAGTTGAGTTCTCGTACAGCATTTTGTGGCCAAAGTAAGCGACAATTTTTAATTTAAATTTTTTTTTAAAAATTCTCAAGCGTTTTGTTCCTGAAATAGAAGTCAACATTTATTTTGTTCTTTCTGTACAGCAGAGGTGTGACAAAGTGCATAGTTTCTGAAACAAGCAGAAACCGGCTTAATGCAGTGAAATAAATGCAAGCATATTTGACATATTAATCATAAAAAAGGGTTTGCTGATATAATATAGATCTAATTGTTGATAATATCCGAATGCTTTCCGGAAACAGAACATTGGTCATATTTGAATCATGTGATTCAAATCGAGGGTTGACAACCAGAATTGTTTATGTCCAGAATAGTCCACTTCGCGGGATGCCTGCGCAAAGACCGTAACGCCAGTTTTGTAAATTTTACAGGAGAGCGATTTGAAAGTTTGACATGAAGTATCAAATGTCTGTTACGACCTTTAAATCCTAATCAATAATTAGGGCAATTAATTCAATAATGGGATTCGCATCATGTCAACATGCAGTACCTACCAAGGCGAAACAGAATAATTCAAAAATACGAAAAGGCACACCTCGATTTGAGAAAAATGAGTCTGAAATGTGTAAAATTAATGACTATTCAAATAAATGCAATAACTTCAACACAGTCACATGAATACTTTTATTGGGCTATGATATGAAGTCACACACCTTGTGACGTTGGTATCTACAAGCTTTTAAAAGCAGTGAATAAAATTGGACGCAACACATTCTGGTTGAGAACCCGCGATAATTGGCACTAGAGGTTTTAGGAAAAGAGAAAAAAAAAAAAGATGAATTACAAAGAAGGCGAGGATGGAACAAATTAATTTCTAGAAAATAAGCCAGGTGCTTTGATTAGGGGAAAATCTTAGTTGGCATGTTTACCTTCGTATAGTCGTTAAAAAAATGGAACACACAATGGGAAGTGAAGAGAGAGAGAGAGAGAGAGAGAGAGAGAGAGAGAGAGAGAGAGAGGCAGGCCGGCCAATCATTAAAAGACGTTCCAGAAACACCTGGGTTACATCACTGACTCCAGGCAATAATTGCTTTGATTTCTGACCTGCGGTGAAGAGAAACTGAATACCTGGACGCCATCAAGGCTGTAGACACTTTCGGCCTGCATGTTACATTAGATAGGATATGTGGAAGGCCCGAACCTTACGAAATGTACATATCGAGTGTTACTGATAATAGTAAGAAGAGGCTGGTTTCAACTGATGTCGGGAAAGTTGCGCTTTACCGGAGTTTGAGTTTGGGTTTAAAGGCGCGTCGGCACGACAACGGTCACTTTGCGCCTGCCATGGCTTAGATCTTGCTTATCTTACTTTGAGTTGATTCGCAATAAAACAGAATAAAAGGGAAATTAAAAATCTAACGGCAAAAAGGCCCGTTCTATAAGTATGTCTATCCTGTATAGCGAATGTATTTTATAAATATAATTATCATGTTAAAAATCTTTGAAATGAGGCCGTAGATTTCGACCTCCTTCAGAAAGGACTAGGTGCGTTAAAGGTCCACGTCATTCTGGAATTATTTTTAACCTTCATAGTGGCAAAATCTGGAGAACAAAAATTAAAGCCACTCTCCGTTTCACAGTATGCCTCCCATTCATTTCTTAAAGGCCTGGAAATAAGGGTCAACCCATGACGCATGTGCCTCAATTTGGGCAAATTTTGACCCTCCCTCTTTTCCCTCACGTACAATCGTTGTGATAATAATAATAATACATATCATATATATAGCACTTCATCCCGTTACCAAGCAGGCTCTAAGCGCCGTAGAACATTTATATCATGTAAATCACACACACCTTACACAGGCATACTCAGGGAAAACAAAACCTTGGTGGACATTCAGAGTGTAAAAAGATGACTCTTCAGCTGATGTTTAAACGCCATAAAATGTTCAGTTTCTCTCAAAGACAGAGACAAAGAATTTCCACACCTGAAGCCCTTGATAAGAAAAAGACTTTTCACCCATGGTCTTAAGGGACATCTTAGGAATTTTAAACGTTCTAATGGTAAATGTACACGATAAGGCCTTTATGGCCTAAGATTCTAAGTGGCGTTTTGCGTGGATTCATTGGCTGTTTCAATAGAAATATGATTTTCATACAATCCAACAGCTGAATTTCTTCAAAAAAAGGTACATAATAACAATTTTATTTTTATTTATATATTACCATATAACTCAGACGCCCATGCACGTTCCTGCCCATTCCCAATCATTCTTTTCGTACGCTGGATACCACCCCCTCCCCCAACATACACACACACTCTTAGCATAAGTACTTTGTGAATGGTCCTTACCCGACTCACATCAAAATACCCTACATTTACCCCTAGGGGAAAAATTGCCCTCGATTCAGATCCTACTGGGCTTGTCTCTCGGCCAGGCCTACCAATTGAGAGAAATACCTTGAAAATCATAATGGATGTTGTTAGGGGGGCGTAGTCCAATTACAAAGCCAAATAGAGAAAATACTGAACTGTGTTCACTGTTCAGCTATAGCTTTCTGTGTAAAACACTATGTCCCCCTAACAAAGCCAATCGTAATCTAGAAAATACCATTTTTCCCCCGACGGAAGTAAAAGGGGGATTCAGCTAATTCCATTTTACCATTGCCATACTTTGTGCGAGACACTATTATATTGCTTGTCTACAGGAATTTGATGGTGCCAGGGTTATGTTGTCGTAACAATGAGAAGAAATGGATGGGAGAATGGAACCTGATAGCAGTGCTCTGAAGAAAGACACGAAGGTATGAAGAAAGACCGTATAAGACAAAAACAGAAGAAAAAAACAACAACAACAAAGTTTACAGAAAACTAAGGGAGGTATCACACTAAGCCCCGAACGTCACAGCCAGTTGCTGCGTCTGGCCGGGCTTAGTATGATAGTGTCTTCCCGGATTTACTAAGAAAATAGAGGAAATTACGGTGTGCACTTCATGCCTGCCAGCATCTGGCTGTGTCGTTCCGGGCTTAGTATGATACCTCCCTAAAATCCCCCCAAAATATTTTGCATTGCGTCCTGCTTTATTGTCTGTCCAATTGCATTTTTCATGACCAGATTTAAAAAAAAATCACCAAAAAAACTATGAGTCGTCTAACATTATAGCCCGAACTGAGCATAATAATTATCTATTCTGTACCAAGATGTTAAAATGTGGATTTCATCATTCATCCATCCATCAATCTGTCCATCCAGCCATCCATTCTCCCGTCCATCCATCCATCCATCCACTCTCCCACCCATCCATCCATCCATCCACTCTCCCATCCATCCATCCAGCCATCCATCCAGCCATCCATTCTCCCGTCCACCCATCAATCCATTCACTCTCCCACCCATCCATCCATCCATTCATCCATCCATCCATCCATCCACACAGTCCCAAATCCGTCTACCAATTTAAAACAATTTGTTTGTTCATTATAGCCATAAACCGTGATCAATATCTCTATGCTTATGTTAATATTCCGCTGACAATCACAGGAGCCAGACGTCGAGGGCACACAGCTGTTTGATCTACATGCACCAATTAAGTTAATTTGTTGATTAATGTGCGAATTATGAATAATCATGCATAAACGGAGCTATAAATCAAAACGTAAAAACGTATTTCGTAGTAATATGACCTACACAGCGGCTTCAGGCCATTCAGAAATCGGTAATGAAAACAATCTACTGTTTTAAAATGTGGAAAATCGTAGGCACCAAACTTTAAAAGAGAAGGACCATAAAAATCCCATACCCCTTGCACTCCTAGTGCTTTCATAAGATGACCACAGCTCTCACAATACAATACCCATTCTGAAAGTCAAGGATCAATACTATGAGAAAACATTGTGAGATATAGAAAAATACCAAATTATTCGATTAAAAAAAAAAAAAAAAACATTTTGTGCGAGTATAAGTTTCATGCGCTATTTGAACTGAGAGCTCTTTCGTATGAACCGCTGAGAGCGGCCTGTGTGGAGTGAATCAGTTAAATAATCACAGTAAAGAAAATTCATTTTCTTCAAAAATATCAAGTCGTACTTAACTGACGAAATATTATAAAAACCACAGAAAAACTGTGGGGTCGCAGAAAGGCTATAATAATGCAAAGTCAAAATGTGTCCCAAAAGTTTGTTCTTAAAACGTTTTGGTTTTAGACTGGTTTTAGAGTCCTCTTGAGTAGAAGAAAGAGAAAACCAACAGAAACCAAATTCCTTGAGAAAATGTTCTCTCCCCACCTGGCGACAAATTATTACGGACGACAAAATGTCTCTTCCTGCTAAGCCATTGACACTCTCCACAAGAAGCCAAGACGTGAGAAATCCTTGAACAGTCGCCGTCCTTACAAATCGATTCTCGGTAGATTGCCGTTTTTACCACCATGAAGGAAGAAAACCTACGAGACTTTTGTGGACCGCGGAACTTTTGGACACAAGGGCGAGAAAAACAAGCGAATAAATGGTGGAAATTAACAAAAAACGCGCCACAAAATCAGATACAGCCATGACTAAAGGCCTGAAGCCTTATAAGGAGTGGTAATTCAGCACTAGATCTTCCTGATAACTCGAGAACAGAGGAATGTAACAAAAAAGTCATTCACACTGTTGAATGTTAACATTTTCTGGGCTTTTTTTTAACTATGCTACCAACCTGTGCCTTTCTTCTACGTCAATTATGTGTATGCTAACACTGTTCTGTTGTGTAAACAAAAAAACAACAACCAGAAACTGGATAGAGTACGAATGTTATGGAGCAAATATTAACACTGTTGAATGTTAACATAACATTTCCTGTCTTTTTAACAACCCCCCCCCCCCCCCCCCGGTCAACGCCTTTCTTCTATGGCACGATAATACATCGTTGTTTTAGTGCGATCGTAACTCGAAAATACACGAATATTACGGATGAAATAGTAACAGTATTGAATGTTAACATTTCAAGTTTTTTTTTTTAGCTATGTCCCCAGCCTATGCTTTTCATCTTTGCATGCTGTGATACTTACACGTCACGGAGTAACTCTACCGTAATGTCTCAAATGTTAACACTGTTGAATGTTAACTTTCCCTGCTCTTTAACTGTAGGCCCTGTCAACACCTTTCATCTATGATAATAATATGGTAATTTGACACTGCTCCTAGAGAGTAATTTAGCTGAAAAAAAACAAACAACAACAATGTAACGAATTAAACACGAAGACTGTTGTTGTTCAACAGTGGCCCACGTGATAGCCTTCTCCTATGGTATTATGATTATTATGCTAACATTGTTTTAGTGATAACTTCAAAACACATGGCTGTAACAGATCAAAAAGTAACTTTGCTGAATACTGAACTTTTTGTAACTATACCCCCAGTCAACATTCTCCTATGATACGAGATGCTACCATTATTTTCAAATTGAATTTTGATATTTGATGTTTTTGGTCTAGACAATATTCTTCTATGATACTGAGATGTTATTTTCATGCTGCTGAATACTTGAGTTTTTAACAATACCCCAGCCAACGCCTTTCGCCTATAACATGATCATGCTGAACATTATGTTCGTGTGTAACACCCGTTGCTCAACACCTCCGTCTACACACTCGAGGTAATTATGAACACACATTCGTGAGACGTAGAATGAGGGTAGGGTACAGGCCCCGTACCCACCCACGTTCATTACCTCACAGCGCCTAGATAATAACATTCCACCAAAGAGCACTCGGAGAAGTCCTTTCCCATTTCCCCCCGAAGGCAGACACGACTGAAGTAAAACTATAAGCAATAAACATCACAGTGTGGAAAGAAAATGACAACCACTTGGTGAAAACAGTCCAGGGAAGACTTATACTGCACCACAAATCCTATGGACACCGTACGTAATGGAACAACTTGCCTCTAACTCTGCCCTCACGTGCGGAGGGAAACAACAGACCACAGGTGAGGCAGCAGCGATTCCGAAGTTTACCTTAGAAAAATACCCCGGGTAAATTGGAACTTTTGGAAGAGTAGCGAGGAAAGGTGGTGAGACTCACTGCTGTGTTCCTTTTTCTTTTTTTGTCTCCTTTCTTTTCGTTTTGTTCCCTTTTTTCCAAGTACTCAACTCTCTCGTGCGTCTAGAGGGGAGCACTGTAGCCCGAAAGTGCAGGCGGGACGGGGTTGGAGCGGTGGATGTCACGAGCAGAGTTAGGGTCTTGGGGATGTTACGACTGCACGAGAGGCAGCTAACTCACACTCGGACACAACCACACAAGAAAAGTACTAAATAACTAGAGCGTATATATGTCAGGCCGGTCAGGCCATAGTTTACATAAATATTAATAACAAAACAAAAGACAATAGAGGTATATATTCAAACCAAAAACTCTAATTAATAACTTAACCAATGATATTCATGTAACTATGGAGGTACTGCAATCAATAGTAAATAGGTATATTATACGAAACTGGATATCAATTTAAAGTGACAGTTGAGTCGCCACTGGCCAGTCGCCAGGCAAACTCTCCATAAATCATATGGGCTTAAATGTTAGGAGAGCCCAGTACGTTCAAAGCCTACAGAAGCACTCTTCGGCTTGTAGGTAATTTAAGCAGTTGCCAAAAGACTATATTTTATGCACAATCACTATTCAATTCATCAACAATGTGCTATATTATTCCAATCATACTATGGCAATAGATCTATCATACAGGACACTCGTGGTCGAGTGCCAGCTGGGGTTTCCTTAGTCTTCCTATGAGGCTGTAGTTCTCTCTCTATCTCCGATCTCTATTATACTTGAATAATTAAGATATATTACCATTGCTCACGCCTACTGAGAGGCGCGAACATCAAAATAGCGCAGCGTGGGCTTTCAAAGGTCAGCCCACTCAGACCTTTCTTTCTAGAGCTCAGTCAGTCCGTTAGCAAGGACTTCTTAGTCTTCAGACCACACAGTTCAGGTACTGGCCAACCGGAGATACTTCACGAAACGATGCTTCTCTCGTCTGTATTCACTAAATCTGAACGTTACACGATGTTATATACTATCTAACTACCCAGCGTGCTAGTCCGCTGGCCCAATTAGTTCAGCTATCTCATAGGTCGAAACCTCCCACCATTTTAACTGTAGTAATACGTCTGCACTATTCTACCAGCCAGTTAACGTGCAAAACTTGTCTAGTCATACTTAACAATGTCAACTGTCCCCACCTTGTTTCACCCCTACTCCATTACTTATTAATCACGAACATTAAAACCGACAAGCGTGACTCTAGCAGTTTAACTTTACATTTATTTACTCACCAACTATAATTTGGCGAGGACCGTTCAAGGCCACCAGCCAATTTCTCATGGCCCTGGTAAACAACAACAACTCACTCTCTGCGTGAGTTTTAATAACATCCGAATCATGACACATCCCCCACCCCAGTTAAAATTTGCAATTTTAACGATATAAATTATTATCGTAAAGGGAAGGCATGAGTCGAGAAATTGCTCGAAAGGTTAACTTAACTAAGAATACTAGGTAATAACTAAGACTAGTACTAAAGTTGAAAAAAACCTACAGGACGGGTATCATTGATGGACAAAACTTCATGAAAATCTTAAGGCTCCGTCCAAAAGTATATATCTCTCTGAGGATTAAATCTTACCTCTAAATAGGTAGACATTAACAATCATAACTCTAAAATTTTAGAGTACAACACTGATCCTGTGCGAATGTCATCAGGAATGCATACATACAATGAATAATACTCAAGAAAAGATAACTATAGTAGCATCGATGGCATTAGTGGATCTGGACTCCTGGTCTGCCATGATCTTCTCGTCCTCGACCCTGGGCAACAACGTCTGGTGTGGCCAAAATACGGGTCGACGTCAGTAAAATAGCTGTTGGAACAAAGGAAAGCACAGGGGTAGGTGAAAAGTGTTCACAATGGGTGAACAATATGTGATACCATCCCTCGGTCTCTGAATGAGGTGCTAATCAGTATCCAACGCCAATACATATGACAGACTAAAATACAACAAGATTAAGGTAACCGTGATAATAGGTCGGCATGGACATTATCTCCACCAGGAATGGCCTTTATAATGAAGCGGTATTCCTGAAGGGCCAGACTCCATCTGGTCAAACGAGCGTTCTTGGCTCGGTTCGATTTTAAAAATAACAACGGTTTATGGTCTGTCTCGATGACGAATTCTGTCATAAGTAGGTAGCGGGAAAACGCGTCTACGGCGTATACAATCGCCAGGCATTCTCGCTCTATAATAGCGTATCTCTGCTCTCTCGGAAGTAATTTCCGGCTAGCGTACATACAAGGGCGCAATAAGCCATCTCTTTCCTGAAGCAAAACAGCTCCAATTCCCTGGTCCGACGCGTCAGTTCGGACGGTGAAGGTGCGCCTAATATTCGGTAGTATAAGCAGCGGCGAACTGGAGAACAGTTGCTGCACTGTCGCGAGCGCGGTGGCGCACTGCGTATTCCAGGTAATTTTGTTGGGTCTGTCTTTTCTTGTAAGATCGGATAACGGGGCCGTAAGGGCCGAAAAATTAGGAACAAATTTCCGATAATAGCTTAAGAAGCCTAACAGGCTACGAACCTGCTTCTTAGTATGAGGAGCCTGGAGTTTTAAAATCTTACTTATCTTACTGTCGTCCGGTGTTTGGACGCCTTTGGCGATAGTATGTCCCAGAAAGTTAATCTTCGTATAACCCAGGAAGACTTTGCTAGGCTTAGCTGTAAGCCCTGCATCTCGAAGTTTACTAAGCACTTGACGAAGTGCTTCTAAGTGGCCTTTCCAATCCGTATGGAAAGCGCAAATGTCGTCAAAGTAGCTTAGGACGCATGGTGTCTGCTGCAATAGGATGTTCATCATCCTCGCAAATGTCGCTGGTGCCGTTACGAGACCGAATGGCATGAATCTCCATTGCATGAGACCCATAGGGGTCTGAAACGCTGTGTACTGTTTACTGGCCTCTTCCATTGGGATTTGCCAGTAGCCTTTAGCCAAATCTATTTTCGAAAACACGGACGACTCGGCCAATCGCGCAAATAGATCTTCCTGATTCGGGATAGGTTCAGCATCGTAAATGGTTAGAGCGTTAAGCTTCCTGTAATCGATACAAAATCTAACGGAACCGTCTGTTTTCTTTACTAGTACAATCGGCGAGCAGTAAGGGCTCGTCGAGCGCTCAATGACTCCTAAGCTGAGCATCTTTTCCACCTCGGACTGTATGGTGTCGTGCGCTTGCAGCGGGCGCGGGTAGGGTTTGACAAACACGGGTACGTCCGAGTGCAACCGGATGACGTGTTGAACTAAGGATGTTTTACCCGGCAAATCAGTGAATACTGGCGAAAACTCCCGAACAAGATTCATGATGTCCTGTGTCTTACTTTGATCCAGCTCTGGATTGATATTAACGGAAGTCGCGTCCTCTGTGGCTTGCAAGGATAGGAGCGATCTTGTCATAGATAATGGCTCCCGGTCGTTGTCATCGATAGTGACCATCGCTGCGTTTGCTTGGGCCACAACATGGCATGAATGATCGTGATGAGTTTGATCATCGGTAAGATACTTTTTCAACATATTAATATGGTACACCTTATCGTTACCACGTATGGTAATGAGATAATTAACTCTCGAGAGTCGCTTTTTAACTAGAAAGGGGCCTTTCCAAGTGAGGAGTAGTTTGTTATTCGTTTCTGGTAACAGCACCAATGCCCGATCTCCGACTGACAGGGTTCTTAACCGACTACCCTGATCGCGATATCCTATAAATGACCTGGTCCGTACGCATGCAAATTGTCGAGCCAGGTCGCATGCATTAACTATTCTATGTCGGAGATCGACTATGTACTGATACGCGGATCGCGTATCAGGAACGTCGGTATCAGAACCGGCGTATAAATCGCGTAAAATGGCCATCGGGCCACGTGGTTTTCGACCGTATAACAGTTCAAACGGGGAAAAACCCGTTGTCGCATTTGGGAGTTCCCTATATGCGAACAAGATGGCCGGAAGTCGACGGTCCCAGTCACCAGGTCTATCGGCGGAAACGCGTGCCAGCATAGTTTTCATGGTGGCATTCCAGCGCTCGCAACAGCCATTGGACTGTGGATGGTATGGCGACGTAAGTTTCTGCCTAATGCCCGTGAGTTCCAATACTTTCCTGAAAAGGTCAGAGGTGAATTGCGGACCTCTATCAGATAATAATTCGGACGGGAATCCGACACGTGTGAATATGGTCACCAATGCCTCGGCGACGTGATCGGCCGATATTTCCTTTAAAGGGACAGCCTCAGGCCAACGGGTGGCATAATCGATTACTGATAGAATAAACCGATGGCCTCTATCCGACTTCGGTAATGGCCCGACGATGTCGACGGCAACTCGCTGAAATGGAGTGGAAACCGGCGGCATCTCTTGTATAGGCGCCCGCGAAGTTTTTCCTTTGGGGGTTCTTTTCTGGCATGTATCGCAACGCGACACATAGCTATTTATGTCCCCGTAAACCCCGGGCCAAAAAAACTGAGACAGGACTCTCGATTTTGTTCTCGCTTTGCCTTGGTGGCCCGCCAATGGCGTGTCGTGCGCGAGGCGGGTGATGTCTCGGCGAAATGATCTCGGTATGACCAATTGCAAAATAGTTTCGCGCTTTCCCCGAAAAACGCGATATAGGAGGTCGTCTTTAAGGCAGAACCTGGATGTATCCGGGTTGTCCGGATCAATCTTAGCAAAGAGGGGCTTTAGTGATGGATCTGTGCGCTGTTCGTTACGAAAAATCTCGGGGGTTACATCCAAATCGACGACAGGCGATCGTAATGTGTCGTCACTCTGGCGACGCGATTGTTGTCTTGTCGTGACACACGCAATGTCGTTATCATCCCAAATCCCGAGTTCGCAATCGGAGACGTCCTTTAAGTGGGGAATATTCCCAATGATTAGGTCGGCGACCGGATTTGGTAGCACGCAGGCCGTGACAACACCAGTTATAAACGGTGTGTCAACATATATTTCCGCCAAACGAAAATGTTCAACTGAACCACCAAAAGTAATGCAAGTCGCATCGCGATCCAGGAGTTGTGCAGGACGGACCAGGGATTCACGTACACCGACGGTGGTACAGCCTGAATCTCGCAATACGGATGCTCGTATGGCGTTTACTCGTCCCTCATACAATGTCAGCGCGCCTCGCTCGTGGAGGGCGGACATCACTGGAATAACTTTATCTACGGTTTCGGCATTCCTAGTTCTGTAACCGCGGTTTTCGGTGAATGCTACAGAGCATGCATTTGCCGCATCTAATCTAACTCTGCATTGTCGCGCAATGTGGCCTCCGGCGCCACATCTATAACAGTAGACTGGATTATCATCCCTTCGAGGTGTACCTCGATAAGAAGGAAATGTGGGCGCTTGATAGTAGTTGTTACGCGGTCCTCCGGTAGGGAAAGGACGTGTATATCGGGGTTCCCAGTCCCGAGAAAATTTATGGGGATTCGGTTGCCTCCTGCTAACCGGCGGCTCGGACCGTGGACGAACCTGCGGCGACTGTCGAAAGGGCTGTCTTGATTGTCTCGACGGTACCGGTGTCTTAGTAGCAGCGCCGGCGTAACACGGTTCGTTTACTTTAGCTTTAGCTAACGATCGATTAGGGTGAGCTGCAGCATACCGTTCCGCTATCGATGTTATCTCGACGGTAGTTTTGGGGGCTTGTTCCTTAAAATGCGCCACCAGGTCCGTGTGGCAGGACATATATATTTGGTCTTTAATTATCAAATCATATAGTTTCTTATAGTTTCCCTCTTCCACACCGGCCAACTCAGTCCAACGGCTGAGTAGGTGGCGGAGGCGGTCCACGTAAGTAGAGAAATTCTCAGATGCCTCCGGCTTGCAATCGCGGAAACGCTTATGAAATCCATCTTCCGTATGTTGGAAACGCTTTAATAGCGCGGTCTTTAGAATGTCATAGTCCCTAGCGTCATCAATAGTGAGGCTATGGAAAACTTCCAACGCTCTCCCTGTCAAAAGATTGGCGAGGCATGACGTGTACTCACTACGCTGCCATCCCGCGCAAACGGCATGGAGTTCGAAGCGGTGTAGGTAGGAATCAATACGATCAACCTTATCATTAAAGGTTGGCAATTTAGGCTTCGTTTTATTATTGGAAGTAACTTCCGGAGCCCCGGTAGGTTGGGCTTGCTTCGCTTCTAACTGTTTCAAAGCGAGCTCGTACTCTCTTTGAGCCTGTTTTTCCGCGCGTTCCGCGGCTCTATCTTCTCGTTCCGCGGCTTTTTCTTCTCGTAATATCTCCGCGGCCTTTTCTTCTCGTAATCTCTCCGCGGCCTTTTCTTCTCGTAATCTCTTTCAGTTTCTGGTCTACCCAAGAAGCACGCTGAGCTTCCGGTATGCCAAATGATTGGGCCAGTTCCAAATATTTCTGTAGTTCGGCCATGATATCGGTCGATAATACGATATAATAATGTCCTAATCGAGGACAGCTCCTGAAAAATCTCCAACTTTATTCTCCCTTGAAGCAATTTATCAATTGCACTCTGCGGGTGCTCGTTCCTGCAGTATGAACGAAATTAACGAAATTAACAACAAACTGTACGTCTTAGTCAACCAAGTAGTGGTTGAGCTATCTCAGTGATCACTTAACTCCACTTATTTCTCCTAATCCTCAAGCAGTGAGTCTACTGCTTCCGTGATTGGTCGTTACTAACGATACCAATGTAATATTCCCAGTGTATTTTCCGTACACTCCTAGCAGCGTTCCCTCTGCTATAAATCGGAATAAATCAATATTCACGATATGAACTTCCTTGGCTATACCAGCCTAACAACTCTAATATCCAGATTATCTCTCAACGTGCCCTAGACACGTGATTTATCCCAGGCAATAATATAGCAAGTATGAATACAAAATATAATAATGCAACACTATAATGGAAAAGAATTACATGGAGAGTAAGACGAGACTAACAGAAAGAACAAACGACAACAGACCTGACTAACCTGAAACTATCTACAAAAAGGTAAGAAAAAGAACAGGAGAGACGTCTTCCTATAAGTACGAGGAAGATAGAACGCTAACAATCTATACGAATAACAGGTCCCTACAGAACTATTCAAGGCAAAGCGTATCTCCTATCCGTTTTAAACGCCATCTAGATCTGCTAGTCTGGCAAAAAGAGGTATGCTGAGTCTCGATCCCTTCCAACCACCCGCCTATCTAATCTAACACAAAAGAAAAAAATAATGCCTGTCAAAAGTAGGGGAGCTGGAACGACGAACCCCTCAAACGAAGACAAATACAGATGGTTCACTTAACTGGGCAAAATGGACTGGCTCTTTCCTTTGGTCCACAGCGCTGGTCTTGTCTTTTCCTGATGCTAGCTGTCAGTCCCTCGTAGTGGTCCCAGGATCAATGACGAGAGGACATGCCAGACATGTGGGGGAGAAACAAAAACAAAAAAAATCAGCAGTATACAAAACTATAAACTACAAAAATTACATAAATAACAGTGGAGTCTTAGAGTGGTAGACCTGCAGCTGTTGACGGGGTCCTCTTCCGATGATAGTAGTGTTCTCTAGATGTCAGAAGGTGACGGGTCCTCTTCAGATGTCAGTGGGGTCCCCTCCAGATGTCACGAGCAGAGTTAGGGTCTTGGGGATGTTACGACTGCACGAGAGGCAGCTAACTCACACTCGGACACAACCACACAAGAAAAGTACTAAATAACTAGAGCGTATATATGTCAGGCCGGTCAGGCCATAGTTTACATAAATATTAATAACAAAACAAAAGACAATAGAGGTATATATTCAAACCAAAAACTCTAATTAATAACTTAACCAATGATATTCATGTAACTATGGAGGTACTGCAATCAATAGTAAATAGGTATATTATACGAAACTGGATATCAATTTAAAGTGACAGTTGAGTCGCCACTGGCCAGTCGCCAGGCAAACTCTCCATAAATCATATGGGCTTAAATGTTAGGAGAGCCCAGTACGTTCAAAGCCTACAGAAGCACTCTTCGGCTTGTAGGTAATTTAAGCAGTTGCCAAAAGACTATATTTTATGCACAATCACTATTCAATTCATCAACAATGTGCTATATTATTCCAATCATACTATGGCAATAGATCTATCATACAGGACACTCGTGGTCGAGTGCCAGCTGGGGTTTCCTTAGTCTTCCTATGAGGCTGTAGTTCTCTCTCTATCTCCGATCTCTATTATACTTGAATAATTAAGATATATTACCATTGCTCACGCCTACTGAGAGGCGCGAACATCAAAATAGCGCAGCGTGGGCTTTCAAAGGTCAGCCCACTCAGACCTTTCTTTCTAGAGCTCAGTCAGTCCGTTAGCAAGGACTTCTTAGTCTTCAGACCACACAGTTCAGGTACTGGCCAACCGGAGATACTTCACGAAACGATGCTTCTCTCGTCTGTATTCACTAAATCTGAACGTTACACGATGTTATATACTATCTAACTACCCAGCGTGCTAGTCCGCTGGCCCAATTAGTTCAGCTATCTCATAGGTCGAAACCTCCCACCATTTTAACTGTAGTAATACGTCTGCACTATTCTACCAGCCAGTTAACGTGCAAAACTTGTCTAGTCATACTTAACAATGTCAACTGTCCCCACCTTGTTTCACCCCTACTCCATTACTTATTAATCACGAACATTAAAACCGACAAGCGTGAATCTAGCAGTTTAACTTTACATTTATTTACTCACCAACTATAATTTGGCGAGGACCGTTCAAGGCCACCAGCCAATTTCTCATGGCCCTGGTAAACAACAACAACTCACTCTCTGCGTGAGTTTTAATAACATCCGAATCATGACAGTGGGGATGTCTCGATATGAGTGCGCTTATGTTTCGCTCCAGTGAAGAGATGAATGCTTATACCTAGCGAACGAACGAACCAACGAACGCTGTGTGTGCGCGTGTATGTGAATTTCTAAATGGAAGTACGTCATGCCTTGGCACAGAACAATCTGACACCCCCCCCCCCTTCCACCCCCACCTTTTTTCCAAATCTCTTCCCCTAACCTATCGACACTATCTCTCTCCTTTATTTCTCGAGAAAAAAAAACAACAAAAGCAACACAGTAGTTCTCCAGAATTGCGAAAGGATGGGAAAAGAAAGAAGGAAAGAGAAGGAAAGAGAGAGAGAGAGAGAGAGAGAGAGAGAGAGAGAGATAGAGAGAGAGAGAGAGAGAGAGAGAGAGGGGGGGGAGAAATAACACACTGAAACCGGGGTGGGCGGGTGGGGGGGGGGGTGGAAGAGCGCAGGGCAAAAAGTAAATTTAAAAGCGAAATTTAAGAGCAGGAAAAAAAAAATAATAATACTGCACGGTGAGCAGCAAACTTAGAACGCCACACAATTTGGCAAATTTACAGAGAACACGAGAAAGAAAATTCCAATTTTGTCTCTTAAGCCTCTCTTAAAGCACTATCCAAGACGCATTAAAACTGATGTATTCTGTCCTGTGAAAAGGTTACGTATGCTGATAAATCACATTTTTATACTCCAACTCGAAATGAAAATGTGGAAAAATATCAGTAGGTTTGATGAACTCAGCCAGAATACCTTGAATTGGTTTTAAGACAAATAACTGTTTAAATGCGTTTGCAGATATCAGAACATTGTTACATTATCTTGCTGTTACATCCATCCAACAGTCCTATCATCCATCCATCCATCACTCATTCACTCACCCACCCATCCATCGATCCATCCATCCATCCATTCCACAGATCTATCTATTTATCTGTCTGTCTATCTATCTGTCTGTCTATCTGTCTATCTGTCTATCTATCTATCTATCTATCTATCTATCTGTCTATCTATCTATCTATCTATCTATCTATCTATCTATCTATCTATCTATCTATCTATCATCTATCTTTTCTGTCTATCTATCTATCTATCTATCTATCTATCTATCTATCTATCTATCTATCTATCTATCTATCTATCTATCTATCTATCTATCTATCTATCTATCTATCTATCATCTATCTTTCCTGTCTATCTATCTATCTATCTATCTATCTATCTATCTATCTATCTATCTATCTATCTATCTATCTATCTATCTATCTATCTATCTATCTATCTATCTATCTATCTATCTATCATCTATCTTTTCTGTCTATCTATCTGTCTGTCTGTTTGTCTGTCTATCCCTCCCATGTTCTGTGTACACGTCCATCTATACATCAATGCATCCCTCCACCCATCCATTCAGACACGTTTCCCTCACTCTAAAACGACCAAACTCCGTACAGTTGAAGAGTTTACACAGAGGCCCCTCCAGGCAAAATGCCTTCAGTCCGACTGTAAACATTGTTGGACTTTTGTCTGAGAGCAGGATAAACCTACGCAGATAAGTTGTTTTGATAAAGGATGCACCATCTTCAACTCTACACACAAGTGACGTTAACACTTTTCTTCAGGAATGCTGGGTTTTGAATGAGCATTTGGCGATTCGCACTTGTCAGACGCGAATTTTTGTCAGGCACGAAACTGTGTCAGAGAGATCTGTGACGTCTCTGGGGTATACGTCAACAAATTAACCTAATTCACTGAATTCCAAGAACACGAGATTCCATTGATAACAGTGGAATAAGATCTCTGTCTGTCTGTCTGTCTGTCGGTATCTCTCTCTACCTCCACCTGCCTCACCCTCTCTCTCGCTTTCTCTCTTTCTCGCCATTTTTCACATTTCCCTCTCTCTCTCTCTCCTTTCTTTCTACCTCTAACTGCCTGTCTGTCTCGCTTTCTCTCTTTCTTCTGTTTTTTTTAAAAAAAATTCTTCTCTCTTTCAACTCTACTTTTTGGCCTCCCTCTCCTGCCCCTCCTTTTTCTCTCTATTTCCGTTTGCCTCTCTCTCTCTCTCTCTCTCTCTCTCTCTCTCTCTCTCTCTCTCTCTCTCTGGAAGAAAAGTAAGACAGACGGACAGAAAGACAGAAAGAAAGAATGAAAGAAAAAGACAGAAAGAAAGAATCTATATAAAAAAACAGCAAGAAAAAAAATTCACTGCTGCGAGGAAGAAATGCCCAGACCTGAAAAAATTACATGTGAAAGATAGTTCTTTTTGCTACTATGTCTGTTCCTTTGACATGAAAGCGAAGTATCGTAATTTTGTAATAAATGAAAATAGGCCTAAAAATATCGAATAATGCTTTCTCCTCAACAATGATGGCCTCCCTCCTGCCTTTGTTTTGTTTCGACTTTAGGCTAAACTTCCGGTTGCGTTTCAAAGTTTGAAGGCATGAGTTTCTGTGCCGTCTGCTTTATGCACGGTACGGGCCATGCGGGTGTTACTGTGCCAGTTGTGAGTTGTTTTCTTCCTAGATCTACATAATCTGTGTGCTGATTGTGTGTGTTGTTGGCAACCCGTTCTTTGAACGGGCCCGTACACTAGTGAAAGAAAAAGAAAGGAAGAAAGAAATATTTTGCATGACGGCGAATCCCAATATTACAACTTTTTTTTTTGCCAATTGGCACATTTCTTTCTTGCCCAACGTCATCAGCTCACTTTCCAAACTGCAGAACAGTTTTTACGTCAGAACTATTCACGTGGGTATGTCGTCATCAGTCGCTCCGACTTACGTACGTTCCCACACATCAGTCTGCCCAATGTAACTGAAGCGCGATTCTTGACTAGGAGGTAATATATAATTACCAACCAACTTTGCAGAACAGCCTGAACTGAAATCTTACCAAAACCCTGAAACTGAAGTCGTCGATGTAGTTCCGTTTTTTTTGTTTTTTTTTGTGTTAGAAGGTTATTTACTCACGTACGTCATGGATATAAAACGTATTTTTTGCCTGAACGTCACCAGTGCTGGAATCCGCTGAGCTGCCGGTTTTAAGAACGTAACCAATTTTATGTGTGGAAAAATTAGGTGAGTTCCGTGGAGGTGGCGAAGTTCAGACGCACGGTTTAACAGACTTTCCCGTACCTCTTCACCTGTGACAGCTGTGAGTGAGCAGGTAATGTTATCTTAACGTACAACCATGCAGTGACGTGATGGCACAGTTAAACAAATTTTAACACAGGTTTTTTTCCAAAATGTCCACTCAATGTCCAGGTATGTATAGACTTTTTTTTCCATTGAATTAAGTGTGTATGAAGTTTGAAAATTTAACTCTTCTCTTGTTCGAGTTTGAGTTTGGAGAAAGCATGTTGACACAGTCAAGGCCACATTGTGATCGCTAGGAAACAGCAAGACAATATACAGAATATAGTAGCAGAAGGATAGGTCAGAAGGGGTACGAATCTAGATCTAGATGATATTTGCATCTGTAGTAAAGGTACAGCAGATTATATTATTATGTAGGGAAAAGATTGGAGTGGGGCCAAAATGAAAGATGGGACTCTTGCCAATTTGGCAAATTGTTAGGGGACCATAGTTTACTGTCAAGGCCAAATAGAAAAAAATAAGGAATTATGCTCACTGTTCAGCTATGGTTTACTGTGTAAAGTACCACTTTCCCCTAACAACAGCTAAAAAGGAAGTTATATTCTTGTTATATAAATATTTCAACACTTAAATTGCTATAGGCAGCAAGAAGCAGAGAGTCACGAATCGTTCATAATTGTGTACGTTTCAATTGGCTGTCAAGGGGCCTGTACCTGCAATAACCTTGAACTTATTTCAGTACCTAGATGTACACACAAACTGTGGCATCTCTGTGTATGCAGCGAAGAAACAAAAATCTGGGGGGGGGGGGGGCGATTAATAAGGTCACGGGAGAGTGATTAAAATAATACCGGGCACTTTAATTAACGAAGACTTTCAGACTGTGAGGAAATAACTCACAAATGGAACGATCCGTGGAAAAATATGACACAAGAATTTTTCTTTTCGGAAGTCTTTCAATCCAAGTATTGGCTACTAAAACGTTTCACGCCTAATGTGGCACCACATTCGTTCAAAGGGAAGATCGAATATTTGATAATAATAAACAAAACAGATACATTTAGAAGTCTGTCCTGAAAACAGAAGCGATGTCTGCACTGCATGACGAAAAAAATGGTAAAAATTTCAGACACCTACGCCATCAACAGTTTACATGGAATGACACGGTGTCAAAACAACACCGGAGCTTCAACTTTTAAAGCCTTCTCTGGAAAAATATTTTGCGACAATATTGTGGTATTTTCCATCCAAACACGTCTTGTTGTCTCAAAATAATCAGGGAGGTGTCATGGTAATGAAGGCACTGAAGTCATAAAACAAAGAAAATGAGGGAAAGTGGGCAGCCGCAGTCTTCCACAACAGCAATTCGGACACGGTGGTCTAGAGGCAAGATGCTCTACTCTCATGCCGAAGGTACAGGGTTCGAATCACGGTCAGTGCAGGCAAGGTGGAATTTTTGGGATATTTCTCATATTTCCCTGTCCCTGATCCTATGGTAGGTACGATCGAGCACCTAGTCTTCTCGGATAAGGACCAAAAACTCGGAGGGCCCGTGTGCATGTTACCCACGTTAAAGGTACCTTGACAGTTGGAAGTCGAGAAGAGCATGCCGAAAAAGGCCGCTGCCGGGCAAAATGAAATAAAAACCAAACCAGGTCACAGAAAATATGTCCATAAAGGCTGAATCAAGCAGTCTGATACCAAAAACATGTATGAAAACTAATTATTACCAGCTTCATCAGAGAGAACTATCTTCCCCCTTCAGAACAACAACTAGACCCAGAAATTACAATATCAATGAGACCAGGACTGAATGCAGCCATGCGTACCTAACAACACCTAGACCATTTTCATTTCCCCCCAAACTAAGCAAATTATGTAAAATTCTGGACACATTGTAAAAAATAACACGTAATATAGCAAAGTAACAGTTGCCGGCGCAACGTTACATCCTCTCCGATGGAGATATGAAAAACTGGTCTCTCCAGAAATACAAGATTTACTGACTCCAAAACACGATGAAACGTCGACTTAAAACATCACATCTCCCTACACAGTAGTACAAATTAAAAAACACAAACAAACCAAAAATGTAACACACGAGCGCTCACATATTCATAATTATACACATTCCACACCAGTGCAATTTATTTCGCAGAAAAATGAAGCCCTCTGAACAGTCCAACGCCAATCGAATTTTCTACACCGATGGCATTTAAAACGATACGGAATACTCACTCCTTGGTATCTTCCACTGAAATAACACTGACGATATACTCAGCCATAATGAATAACATCATTAGGCCTACTTCCGTAACCGTAATGAAAAAAATGTAACATTATACCTACTTCCAAGCCATTGTGAACACAAGAAGTCATTTTTCCATTCCATCCGAGGAATGTGAATTACTGGCTCGATATATTAACACATGACACATCGAATTAGCACGATCGTTTCCTACAACAAGAGATGGGATTTTTCCCTTGTTACAAAGAAATGGGTATCAAGAACGCGCTCACAATAGCGGCGAGAGTGCTGGAGATTGTACGTACTAGAACTAGCGACAACATTGGGGGTAGTGGAATCGTGGGGAGCCAACTCTATCATTACTAGTGGCTAAGAGGAGGCGAGAGCCCCAAACACGCAGAGCTTGATCGACTGCGACGTCGATTGATTGAAGATGTGAATGAGGAGGTGGGTGGGGAGGGGTGGAAGGGGTGGGGTGGGGATGGCTCGGACGATGAAGGAGAGGTAAATGAGCCGAAGGGGGTAGGAGGAGAAAGGAGTAGAGGAGGAGAAAGATGTGCACAAGGACTTAATTAATCGAAACTAATAATCGTAAGTTTTCGTCTCGTCAGTCCATCCACCCATCTACCCATGAATCTACCCATTCGACCATTCCATCCATCCGCCCTTTCACCGATCCATCCATCTATCCGTCCATACATAAGTCAGTCCATCCATTCATCCATCCGTCCGTCCGTCCATCCATCCATCCATCCGTCAGTCCGTCCGTCCATGCATCCATCCATCCATCCATCCACCCCTCCATCCATCCGTCCATATGTAAGTCTGTCCTTCTGTCTAACCACCCAAACATCAAATCACATCTCCTACATCAACAGCGCTATCCCCGATGTCAACAACTGCAATGCAATGAATGGAGAAGGGGATAAACAACAACTTCAACAGCAACGTGAAAACGACGCGCGAAAAAAGCAACTACTTCAAACGATCGATTCACTGACAGTCAGACTTATGGACAGATATACAGACAGACAGACAGACAGACAGGCTGGCAGGCAGAAAGACAGATAGATAGATAGATAGATAGATAGATAGGTAGATAGATAGATAGACAGATAGATAGATAGATAGATAGATAGATAGATAGATAGATAGATAGATAGATAGATAGATAGATAGATAGATAGATAGATAGATAGATAGACAGACAGACAGACAGACAGATAGATAGATAGATAGACAGACAGACAGACAGACAGACAGACAGACAGACAGACAGACAGACAGACAGACAGACAGACAGACAGATAGATAGATAGATAGATAGATAGATAGATAGACAGACAGACAGATGAATAAATAGATAGATAGATAGATAGATAGATAGATAGATAGATAGATAGATAGATAGATAGATGGATAGATAGATAGATAGATATACAACACCGAAGACAGCCACATTCACACACACCGTATCGTGTTACCACCGCTATCCTACAGACAACATTTTTCTTTCTTTCTTCTGACATCGATAACGACTTCAACCGTTTGTGCTATAAGTAGGTACAGCCGTGGGCCGGACGTGGGCGAAGGTCTTTAAGTGTTCATGTATAACAAGGCAGAAGAAGGTGATCTCGTAAAACCCATAACAATGGGATCGAAGGATAGAATGTAAGATATACCGTCCGTAACAGTAGGAACAAATATTCCTAGGTTTCGAATCTGCGTTTGAATTTAGGTTTTACGGCACGGTAGCTCGACAACGGCTATTGGTTCGTTTCACCTCACGTCACAGAATTTGTGGACCTACGAAAATTTTGAAGTTTATTTCGTCGTTCGTCGCAAGTAGTGATAAGACTATTATTCATCCACTTAAGAGTTCCAAGTCTTTTATCTTTTCTGGACTACTGCTGATCTTTCCGTGCAACCCCCCCCCCCCCCCGCTTCGTCCGAAAAAAAAAATCCTTTGACAGTGGGCATGGGCAGCCGCCGTGCACTCGGGAAAGGAGATGCCGTATGATCAACAGCACACATTACAGATGACAAAAGTGAAACAAACAAATACTGCCCGTTGCATTGCTTTACTGACGCCAAATAGTAGCCTTGTAGAACGTGAAATGGAAGGACGCATGTCGTAAACTATTAGAACTGGATTTCTGAATGAGATATTTTGGCGTGCTTGTAGCTAGTGGCAGCCAGCAGGTTGTATTTGGAGGGGCTAAATTATGAAAACTGGGGTTTAAATAACGTTTTTGTAAAATATTGAAACTATTAAGTAAGTTAAAGAAAATTATCTCCGGCAGAAATTGTGAAAAAAAACCCAACACACACACACACAAAACCCACGGGTTACTATAATATTTATCACGTACCCCTGGGAATGTCCGAATTATCTCACTGACATTGGCGAATATTTTCAGTTTGATGAGCGAGTGCTTGTCCCCGGTAAATTTCCAAATCCAGCCACAAAAATAAGAGAATAGTGATCCCCTCTAGAAATGGCCATTTATTAGACTAAGTTCTTGTGGTAGCGGACACCACAGTCGTGATGAATGAGGTAGTCCCTTTCAAGAGTAAAGCCGTGCATGAGAAGCTTTACCGGGGTCCCTACGGGTGGCTAGTTCAAGGTAACACACATCATCCATCTAACTGTGGGTAGTTTTGGTCGGCGCTTGTGATAGGGTCTTCTTCTGTCCTATCACTCAGTTATATTCTGTCTGTCTGTCGGTCTAGCTTCTGCCTAGCACAATGTGGCCCTTATCGTGTCGATGTGATTTCTCCAAAGTCAAAAGACCCAACTCGTCCATCTACTCTTGAAGAGTTCAAGCAGATTGCTTGGTGTGGTGTGGTGTGTTTGTGGGCACAGGGCGGGGAGGCATATTGGCAGACGGATAAATGAACTGAAAGAGATCACCAGCATGGACAGACAGACGGACAGTAAGACAAACAGGCAGACAGACAGGCACACAGCCAGACAGCCACCGACGGACGGACGGACGGACAGACAGACAGACAGACAGATAGATAGATAAATAAACAGATAGACAGATAGACAAATAGACAGAGACAGACAGACAGACAGACACCGACGGAAGGTCGGACGGACGGACAGACAGAAAGACAGACAGATAGATAGATAGATAAACAGATAAACAGATAGACAGATAGATAAATAGACAGACAGATAGACAGACAGACAGACAGACAGATAGACAGATAGATAGATAGATAGATAGATAGATAGATAGATAGATAGATAGATAGATAGATAGGTAGGTAGGTAGGTAGGTAAGTAGGTAGGTAGGTAGGTAGATAGATAGATAGATAGATAGATATGTAGATAGGTAGATAGATAGGTAGATAGATAGATAGATAGATAGATAGATAGATAGATAGATAGATAGATAGATAGATAGATAGATAGATAGATAGATAGATAGGTAGATAAACCTTCATATTTGATTAGAATGTCATTAAAAACACTCACGTCTGGGACATATAGAAACAAAAGCCGCATTGTCTCCTTCCCCCTCCTCCTTCCCCTCCCCCCAATGCTAGCACATAACAACAATAATGAGGAGTCTAATTAGAGCCTGTCATTACCACTTTCACGGTCATGATAAATACTTCCGGGGCCAGACAGATGGAAGGGGTTGGGCTGGGAAGAACTCTTCGAGCTTAGGCCAGCATTAGCCCTGTCGGTGGGCTGGGGACAGAAATGAGTGGGGTGGGGGTAAAAAACGTAGTTCCGGCCCTGGTGAAACCCTTCTTTTACCAAAGACATTAACACTGACTGTTAATGAATGCACCCCAGACTGATGGTTTTTTTTTTTTTTCTGGCAGTAAATGCTCAAACACAACTCCTCGATCAGTCTACAGAGGTAAGGAAAGTATTAATTACCATAGCTGGAAAAATTTCAGAAACTTGAGACAGAGGAGAAATGTACGTTAAATGGATTAGCTATGTCCTGGACGTGGGGCGTCTCAAACAAATATTATCATATATATACAAATGAACAACTTAAGGTTGTTTGCAACTCTAGTGAACTGCGTTGTTATCAGTGTCTGGCCCATAAAGGTTATTGTTAGGGGGGCGTGTAGTCTAATTACAAAAGCCAGATGACGGAGAAAATACTGACTTCTATCAAAGATACTGGAACTGATAAGATAAGACAGCTAGTGCTTTCAGCGTGCAGAAATTTGGCACCGCGACCTAGCGGCAAACCCGCGGAAGTCGTGAAAGTGCCGTATTTTACAAAGCCAAATAGGGAAAATATTGAATTTTGTGCACTGTTCAGCCATCGCTTTAGGCCCTGATTGACGTCACTTATTGTGGAATTATAACCCTCAATCGCTGTGGGAAAACTCAGGCAATTTTTTTTTTTTTTTTTAGTTACAGTAGCACTGTCACAATTTTGCATCACAAATCTACCAGTATATCAAGCATTCTTTTCATACTATGCGCCATGGGCCCTGCCCCCGACCAGCGCGCAAATTGTGTGCATATTTTTCTTTTAGTGGTACGAAGAAGACAGTGTATCATCCTATATCGTTTCTAGTATCTTTGCTTATATTCACTGTTCAGCTATAGCTTGTGATGTAAACATTACCACGGTGCCGTAACACCAGCCCTTTCCCCGAACCGGCCATCACTTTGAACATATGCCACAAGACATCTATCCTCTTTAATTTGAATGATAAATGTCGGAATCTTAATTGGCATTGTATTGTCAAAAATATTATTAACTAAAGTATGTTTACATTGTTTGAGACACTCCGAATTATTATGGAAAGCCAGTCTCTGGATCTGTATGACTTCTGTTAATTAATTTACTTGCCCAAAACGGTGCTCCGTACAACCACGCATCTCTTTCATTAGTGCCCGGTCTTCGTCCGCCTCCGCTACGGGCTTTTCTTCCTCTTTATTATTTTCTTCCCTTCCGTTTTCCTCCCTGTCATTTCCCCTCCGGATTTCAAAGGAGTGTCGGGGATGATTATGTAGAGCTATGAGGATTTGGGTATCTCCTCTCATGAACTCAAGTTTTCGTCCCGTCCACGGGTATCGGATCGCTCGGTGTCAGGACGTTGGAAGAAAAGAAAGAAAGAAAAAAAAAACCCGGGTGGAGGGAGGGCGCCCAATCAATAGATCGGCCCGTAGAACTTGAGGTTTGAAGGGAGGCAAATGGAGTCCTCCTGTCTTGAGGACTGTTGGAGCGAATAAGACGATGGAGGAGATACGACCTTCTAATTTGCCCGTAGGCAAGACTTTTCGGTCTCTCTCAGAGAATATAATGAGAAGAGCGGCCGTA
>OZ007571.1:63956866-63969366 GCA_963931925.1 Onchidella celtica
ACGTACTATTGCTCCAGAACAAGGAAACGCACTTCTTTATGCATAGACGAAAAAAAAAAACGAACGGGCAAGAAAATAGCCCCTCCGGTAAGAAGAGGGGGGGGGGGGAGGAAGAGAGAGAGAGAGAGGGGGGGGGGGAGAATTGTTAGAGCAAACACGGAATCGATTGGAAGAATAGATATATAATGCCGACAGGAAAACAAACAATAAGGCTGGAAGAAGACAAACTGACGAACGCAGACATTGAAATGACAACATTAAGGCGGGGCTGTTAACGCAGTTTTTGAGTTTGAGTTTGTGTAAGCACGACGCCACGATAATGGTCCTGCTGGTCTAGGGAGAAGGAAGACCATAGACAGAATAGAGCAGAATGACGGGACGGGGAAGGAGACTACAGCAGGAGAGTCCACCAACCACCGTTGGCCGTAAAGATACACCATAAAAATACTAGAAACAGCGGCCATTTCAAAATGACTCAGAATTCTGGCGAATAGAGAGGGGAGTACGGAAACAACGCAAAAAAAAATTAAAAAATATTAGTTTTGTTTATTTTGTTCTGGGTTTAAGCTAACGACAACGGACATTACGAAAGTCGGATGCTTTTCTGACACCTACAGTAACTCTATGACATATTTAAAGATGGACTGGCGAAGGGTCTCCCACCAAAATACTCCATTGCCTTTGGTCGTAGCGAAATGAAATTTTCAATACAGTGTTCGTCTCAAGCTCGGTTTTGGTAAAGAAAATGGTGTAAATTGTAATATATTGGTCTATACCACTTTCTGAGTATGTCCAATATTTCACACCTAAATCAATGGTGGACTCCTACGTGTAGCATTATATATCCGCATACAACTGCCCTTGACACCCCTAGTGCAAACTTACCGAAGTGCACCAAACTGATCCATTTCAACTCAAATCCAAGTGCAGTTAAGAAACATAAGAGACAATGTTAACATCTTTTTCACTATTCAGTTCATAGTACAACACACAGTGGAGCCACTCAGCACAGTGTAACAATACATTCACTTCACTATACGCTTGTAAATATCGACCGGGCAGCCCTAGTAAACATTGACGTGCATTTGCAAAATTTCTTAACATTGTCGATACAGTGGAAAGGAAACTCATTGAATTTCATGAGCCAGATGTGTAGTGAAAAGGGATTACTGGCCGGCCAAGAATGTGGCTTTGCCGTTATTGCATCATAGGAGAGTTTGAGACATTTAGACTAACGGGTAATTTCACTAGGCACCTTCTGGACAGTTTGAGTTTGGAGAAAGCAACCTTCTGGACAGCACTAAGACCAACCGAAGACATATGATTTGGACCAAGCTACTTCTCTCTCTCGTTCTGGAAAGCACTGAGACCAATAGAAAGACGTAAGATTTGGAGCAAGCTTCTTCTCTGTGTACCATCTGGAGAGCACTAAGACCAACCGAAGACGTATGATTTGGACCCAGCTACTTCTCTCTGTCGTTCTGGAAAGTACTAAGACCAGTAAAGAGACGTAAGATTTGGAGCAAGCTTCTTCTCTCTGTCGTTCTGGAAAGTACTAAGACTAGTAGAGAGCCGTAAGGTTTGGGACACGTTTCTTCTCTGTCTATCTTCTGCAGAGCACTAAGACCAACAGTAAAGTGTATGATTTGGGACAAGCTAGTTCTCTGTGTTCTTTCTGGAAAGCACTAAGATGAAAAGAAGGATGTAAGATTTGGAACAAATGATTTCCTAGGGTAACTTTTGGAAAACAACAACATCAACCGAAAGATGGAAGACATGGAACACGCTATCTCCTTGGGTGACTTTTGGAAAGCCATGAAACAAACTAGAAAACGTAAGATTCGAAACAGTTATTTAATATTTCATTGGGTATCTCCTGGTTAAAGGATTCAGATCTACCGAACAATCCAAAGATTTTACCCTTGTTATTTCTCTGTGTCCAATTCTTGGAATGCACAGAGATCAGCCGCAAGATGTGGGATTTGAGATTGCAAAGAACAGTTTAAAACGGATCAGGACTTACAAGAAACTTCGGCATAAGGATAAAAAATATTCTGGCGTCAGGTCTTCTGGTTCATGAGATACATTCTATAACAATATTTTCGGACAGAACTCACAGAATTTTGCCGTTGCAGAAATACGAAATCACAGAAACACATCATCAAAACCACTTCACTCGTCCGGTTCAACTCCATAAATGGCAGAGAAATAGACAGAAAGGAAGACTCTTAAGCCGTAAAAAGCCATCGATTGGGTAAAAACAGTGGCGAACACGTCAAAAAAGAAAATATTACTCTTTTTACAGCTGTTTCCCGCTGAATGCTCTGCCCTTGATGGTTATTTCCCCTGAGATGTCCCATTGAAAGCCGCTCCTTTCACTGCCACATTCTTTTCATAATTGAGATTCAACACCAGATTGACGTCATAGTCCAAACTACATCATATTCCGATTCTCCACGGCCTTGCTAACGGTCTAAAGAACGTCATCAAACGTAACAGTTTATATCAGGTTACGTAAAATCAGTGCAATGATGAGTTGTCTTTCCTTGAATTTTGAATCATTTTGAATTTCAAGAATTCCTGAAGGATTCGTTTTTGTTTGCTTGTTGTTGTTGTTTTTTTTTTTTGGCTAACGTTGAAACATTTGAATTAATAACTTTAACATTATCTTCACCCTCATTATCAACAACAACAATAATAACAAAATAACTATCACCCATCATCATCCACAAAAACAACAACATCCTTAACTACAACAACCATAACACCATCGACAAAAACGATATTAGCATTATCAAGAACTGTAACAACAATCGCAACAGCAGCAAGAACATCATCATTATCAACCTCACCAACAACAATGACAACAACAACAACAAATATCAACAGCAACAACAACAATGACAACAACAACAACGATAAAAACAGCAACAATAACAACGACAACAACAACAATATCAACAGCAACAACAACAACGACAACAAAACACAGCATCGATTTAATTCCTGCCAATTGATTCAGAGCGCCAGACAGTTCATTTACAGAGACTCCAACTACAGCGACACATGACCCGAATAGCATCCGCCTGAATCTAATCCAAGTTCGCTTCAGTGCATTTTATCCTCTTCCGATCACTTTAAATTTGATTTACGCCCTTTCCAGGCCGCATCTGCAACGTAAGCCTGATGTCTTAGAATTACTTGTGGGTAGAGAACATTTTAAAGCGCATCAGACCCAGAGAGAGGCCCCAGTTTGTAGCTTAAAAATATTCCAATGAAACAGTCAAGTTTTAACATGGAAAATGCCAAATATAAGCTTTTTAAAATATAAAGGCCTTGCCATGGACATCCATCATAATTTTCAATGACCGTAGGCTCGAACAGAGATCGCGACCTTAGATCTTGTTTGTTCCAACTCCACTTTCTGCACAACTGAGGAATTCGGCTTTAGTGCCTTTGATACTTTAGATCATAACATTCTATTACATCGTCTAGAAAAGACCTTTGGTATTGCAGGAAATGCACTGTCATGGTTTCAGTCCTATCTTTCAAATAGAAAACAATGTGTGAGAGTCAATGATAGTTGTTCTAATGTCCAAACACTCAATTTTGGGGTACCTCAAGGTTCTTTTTTGGGCCCAATTCTTTTCACATTATACACCCAACCTCTTGCTGATATTTTCAGAAAATATGATCTTCAATACCACCAATATGCTGATGATAGCCAAATATATAAAGCATGTGATCTTGAAAACCTAGATGATACGATAAAAACAATGGAGCATTGCATACAAGAAGTTAAGAAATGGATGGATGATAATAAGCTAAAACTAAATGATGAGAAAACAGAACTTATGCTCATAACGAATCCAAAACAAAAAATCAATCCACCAGATCTCAATGTAAATGGCCATCTTATTAAAATGACAAGTAAAGTAAAAGATCTGGGCACAATCTTAGATGCAGAGATGTCAATGTCACCATTTATTAGTCAGCTGTGTAAGAATCTTAATTTCCAGTTACGGAAAATCAGCAGTATACGGCACTGCCTAACTACTGAAGTAACAAAACAGCTTGTAACATCGCTGTTTCTCTCTAGGCTGGACTATTGTAACATACTGCTAAGTGGTCTTCCAAAAAGTAAAATCAATAAGCTTCAGTTAATCCAAAATAATGCTGCAAGACTAATAACAAGAAGAAAAAGGATAGATCACATAACACCAATATTTAAGGAGCTCCACTGGCTACCTATTGAGCAGCGAATAAAATATAAATTGGCTTTATTTTGTTATAAATGTGTCAACAACATGTCGCCAGAGTATATTTCAGAACTTATAGAACTGCATCGCCCTGCAAGAGCATTAAGATCATCTTCTGACAACCTTAGACTAAAAGTACCCGTAGTGAACCTAAAAAGTTTTGGTGAAAGGGCTTTCAGCCATGTTGGGCCCAGGGTGTGGAATGAGATTCCTTTAGATGTCCGCAGTTCGCAAGTATTTTCACAGTTTAAAAGGATGTTAAAATGTCATTTGTATGAGAGTTTCTAGTCTATGTAAAAGCTATCTATTATTATTATTATTATGTGTGTATCAATGTGGGTTGTGTGTGTGAGTTTACCCATGTATTTTTTGACATGTTTCTGTAAAGCGCATAGAGCATTTTTGTAATGGATATGCGCTATATAAATGCCATCCATTATTATTATTATTATTATTAGTGTCATGACAAGGGGTTAGAATACATCGAAACTGTGAACCAGGCTGACAAGAGCAACAAAACCTTTTAAAAACAAGTGTCAAAGTGTGCATTTGTTATATCTCTTCTACATACTAGATGAACCCCAGTGTCTCAGAAAATGGAGATAGAACCACCAAGAACTAAGTTCGGGAGATGAGGGGTGAATTGAAGCCAAAGGCATGAAAAGCGTAAGTGTGGACAACTGGGGAAAGAGGTGGTAAGCGCCAATGTCTAGCTTACGTACTATAGGGATGGCCCCTGTTGATGATTGGAAAATCCCAAACATCCCGCGCAAAAAAAAAAGCTAAAGTATCCAGACATCCATAGCGGTCAAGCTGAGTTCTGTGTCCTTTTCCACATCTCTAGACATGGAAGCTCAAGAGAGCTTGTCCTGTATTTGGGGCCTTTTTTACTATGCAGATTAACCTCATCTCATCTGGAAAGAATGTTCTCCAGTAAAAGCCCGTATGCGGCAAAGGATGTCGTATTCACTTTCTTTAAAACATTGTCTAAGGCCCCTGTGGGTCTGAATCGTCTCTTTTTGGTAAATTTTGACTCAGTGTGCGAGATCTCTCTGTCTGCCAACTGACTCGAGACAGTTTGGACGCGCCCTGACTGGTAAGACAGATCTGGTCTCAGTCTCACCAGAGAACGATGTCCTGTTGAAGTTCATACTTTACATCTCACACTAAAACTGAGACAAAACAGACTTGATTCAGTGCACTGTGTGAGGGAATAAAATAGCCGCCTTGAAAACTTGATTGTCTCGTGTGTCAATTTTAGTCGAAACGGGGAATAATAATGACAATGTACATAATAAATAATACAGTACTCAGAGTTTCTGGTTTTTAGCGAACATGTTCTACTACGTATCACCTCTATAATGAAGGAACATGCCAAGATTTCAATGAAAAACAAAATAAAACAGCAAACACACACACACACTTTAGCTTAGGTGTCAAAAACCACATTTAACTCAAATAATGGATGCGGCACTTAAAATAATGAAGTTTTTTGGGTAATCACAAAGTGGAATACGAACTAAGAATCAGGCCGAATTCGTCTGTCTGTCTGCCTGCCTGTCTGTCTATCTGTCTGTCTGTCTATCTGCCTGTCTGTTCATCTGCCTGCCTGTCTGTCTGCCTGCCTGCCTGTCTGTCGATCTGTCTGTCTATCTGCCTGCCTGTCTGCCTGCCTGTCTGTCTGTCTGTTTGTCTACCTATCTATCTGTCTGCCTGTCTGTCTGTCCATCTATCTATCTGTCTGTCTGTCTTGCCTCGGTTTTGTGGACTCTGCAGGTAAATGGGACCTCGCACATTAGTGAGCCTGGAACAACTTTGTTTCGCTATTTGACTCACAGGATGTTCAAGCCTGAGTCAAAACCAACACAAGAACGCGGTAAGACCACAAAATAGAAATCGAAAATAACAATAACAGTAATAATAATAGCAATAATAATAATAATATACATATAATTATAATACAATGGGACTCAATGTAAAATGTTTAAATGTGTCCCGTATCAATTTTGTATTTTTGGACGTTTACTGTCTTTTTCCAGAACAAGACATAGACATGGAGTTTGAAACGGCTGTGTCAGACTGACCGTCCTACACATTGCTACCGTGCTTTTGAAAAAGACAGTATGCACACAAATGTTTCGCTTTTTATCCTTTGTTCCATTTCCATTTGCTACTTATCGAAACAACAACAATCACAACAACTACAAGTCGTTCGAAGTTATAACCGAAATAGGAAAGATAGACCGGATTTCATTCTACAATACCATGTAAAGAAGTGAATTCAACCTAGACTGGTGAATGTTGTCTTTCTCCGGAGTACAGGAGATTGGGGATCCCTGATTTGATTGGAGCTGAGATGTGTGAAAGGTTGCCCCGTAACCTCATTCTCGGTTGTCTGTTTTTTATTTCGTTTTCATTTTGGTTCAAGCTGGCTAAACATGAAATGGCTATTGGGTTGTCTTGACACGGAGAGAGCGTGGGGAACATATTGGCAGACAAACAGAGTCATGGCATGAGCTAGAGGTGTAGAAGAAACCCTTGCAATAGATCGATAGATCAGTCCGTGCCTCTCTCCGTTCGTCTGTCTATCTATCTATCTATCTATCTATCTATCTATCTATCTATCTATCTATCTATCTATCTATCTATCTATCTGTCTGTCTGCCCGTCTATCTATCTATCTATCTATCTATCTATCTATCTATCTATCTATCTATCTATCTATCTATCTATCTATCTATTTATCTATCTATCTATCAATCTATCTGTCTGTCTGCCCGTCTATCTACCAATCTATCTATCTATCTATCTATCTATCTATCTATCTATCTATCTATCTATCTATCTATCTATCTATCTATCTATCTATCTATCTGTCTGTCTGCCCGTCTATCTACCAATCTATCTATCTATCTATCTATCTATCTATCTATCTATCTATCTATCTATCTATCTATCTATCTATCTATCTATCTATCTATCTATCTATCTATCTATATCTATTTCTTTATCTGTCTATCCATCCATCCATGCATCCATCCATCCATCTGTCTGTCTGTCTGTCTGTCTGTCTGTCTGTCTGTCTGTCTGTCTGTCTGTCTGTCTGTCTGTCTGTCTGTCTGTCTGTCTGTCTGTCTGTCTGTCTGTCTGTCTGTCTGTCTGTCTGTCTGTCTGTCTGTCTGTCTATCTATCTATCTATCCATCTATCTATCCAAAGGTCTGTCTATCTGTTTGAATTTTTATAATATATTTATGTACCTGCCCCTCTCTACATGTATATACTTCTCTATTCGTTCCCTCTCTCACTCTGCCTCTCCATGTATATTATCATGAGTGCTAAATGCCAAATGTCCTCACTGGGAATCAAATACCGAGGCTGTGTAACATAGCCCTCATGTCACCCTCGGCTGAGATAAAAGCCGTGGCCAACAAAGGCATTGACACTGTGTCACACAATCCAATCAATCAATCAGGATTTTGCTTGGCTTATTGATCGCCTATTGATATTGGTCATACACAAGGGGTTGAGCACTTCGATGGGTAGCAGGGAAAAGTTAATAAATCCCTGTGGGAGCGGACACAGCCAAGTGGTCGATTGTACAGGGGAAATTGCCGGCGAAATGAAATCAGCAATTCCAAGGGCAGAGACGGGAAGCTAAACAATGGGGCAGTGGCGGAAATCCAGAAAAATACAAGGTGAGAACTCCAGGTGGGATATTCAAGGGCAAAGATGGATAGTTTAACGCGGGGCAGTGGCGAAACTCCTGGACTATACAGGATGGGACAGTGGCGGTACTCCAGGTGGGAGTTTCAAGGGCAGACATGGGTACTGAACGAGAAGCAGTTGTGGAACTGCAGAAAACTCAACGTTTTGGAAAGGGGTGGGGTGGGGGGGATGGGAAGGGGGATAACCAGCAGATTCAAGGGCAAAGCCGAGAAACTGAACAGAGGGGCAGTGGCGGAACTCCAGAAAAATATAGGTTGGAATGAAATCAGCGGACTCTCGGGCAGAGGCAGTTAAATTAAACTGTGGGGCAATGGCGGATCTCCATAAAACTGGATGGTAGGAACCGGCAATAGAAGGGGGGGTGAAGGGAGGATATTAACACTACTTACATGTTCTTGAAGCCAAAGTATACAGTACTGTCTTAACATCTGAACATCTACATATATGCACCAAAAATAGGTATGACTGAATTATATGAGTACTTTAAAAATTGCCTTTTCCAGCATATTAAAAAGCTATTGAATGTAACCCTTCCTTTAAGCTCAGTGAAGGAATACTAAATTTTTCCGTTCTAAAACGTTCTGCTTGATGCATCTCCAGGTATTCTCTTGTCTCTAAAAACCTGTATTCTCATCTATTTTTGTTTTATTGTAAACCAATATTCTACATGCCTTAGTTTTTTGCTGTTGAAAATGTATCAAATTATTTTTTTTTCAATATTCTTGAACAGAAGCATTTCTTTAACAAAGCAGAGAAAGTTAATCGTCTTCGGGGAAATTAAATGTCTGCCAATCCATTAGTTTCCTAAAAGGTCAGACGAAACGCAGATTCGCTTCTTGTGTTCTTACACTTTTTAATTATCATTACGACGATGTTTCTGCCTAATTAAAAAAACAAACGAACAAACAAACCAACAAGCTGAGGGATCGCAACACGGTTTTGGATGAAACATTCATTGGGCTACATTTTCACTCCATTTCTGCCCTGATCTGCGCCAGTCGGCAACCCCAAACAAATACAACATGTAGGATTGACGTCAGATTTGCACATAGGAATGACAGCGTCCCTGTGTAGATCCACTGGTTACGATATCACGTCGACGTCAGTCTGATATAAGAAACCTGCCTCTACAACAATCCTACCAACCCTTTAGAAATCCTACATAAATCTACGTCGTTTTGACATAGGAATGTTGGTTGGGACTGTGCTGAGTTCCGGTAGTTTGAGTGTTTGGTTGGGCGTGAGAAGTCCCAAATTTGAATCCCATCAGAGGCGGGATCCACCATAATTCATCCTTTGCGATGTTTTTAATCCTACAAACTATGCATTCGTTGAGCCTGTTAGACCAAGATCTTGAGGTAGCATTCATTTTAGTGTTGGAAGATGAGAATTGGCAGCTTTTGATTGTAGTTCTCTCCTATAGCGTCTGGATCTCAAAGACCCGACGAGGTACCGATCGATAGTCTTTAGATGTATTTCTCTGTTTGGGTCTCATATGCCCCAAAAGATAAGAATAGGAATATGAACTTGGAGATCAAAAAAAGGACAAGGCACTTATTCGTAGATGGCCCGTCGTTGGCTCAAGCATCGGCTCGGACATATCATACCTTCATTATTGCTGAAGGGGAAGTAAAACCGCCAACAACAACAACAACAACAACAAGTTACAATAAAAAGAGCAACAAACAACAGCGAAAGGGGAATTATTGAAACAGTGCATGTCTTCCATTCCAATTCGCCTGTATCCACATGTCAACTCTCCTGTATCCACAAACGGGAGACTGCCATGGAAACACAGCGGCGGATGATGATCCAGCCAAACTACCATTTTATAACAAAAGTCGGTATACGACCAAAACACAAATTTTTACAGGAAGCCCCCCCCCCCCCCCCCTCAAAGAAAAAAGTTTGCGCTGCCCCATCCTTTATTCGATTCCATTTTGCGACGTCTATTCCTACAAAATCGGGACCTAGAAAGAAAGATAGAGCACATTTCACTCATAAATTTGGATGCTTAAAAATTGAATCTGATCTACATTGGCGTATGCAGTGTTATTCCGTCACACAGCAAGCCAAACTCTCGCCACGCGCGGCTCCCGAGATCTTCACGAGTGGAAGCGATCTGATGACGTCATGAGTAATTGATTTGCCGGGCCTGTGACGGGGGCGAGAAATTCCTTTGAGCCGAAGCAACAGCACGTTTTGAGCCCTTTAATCGAATTTCTATCACTCTGACACGTGCGAGTCTTTTCTCGAAAACAAGAGGTTTTCACTTTCTCAACCACGATGACCCCCCCGCTTTTCTTTAAAGCAAGGAATTCTGTGCGGCATTACTGTTGTCTGGAAGTGAGGCATGGACATTAAACATGCAATTTGAAAGATCAATAAAGACAGCAGAAATGTGGTTCCTTCAATGAAGGTTGCGAATTGCTTGGGCAGACAGAGAGACCAACAATGGAGTCCTTCATAAAGCTGGGCATAACAAAATGAATATTCGAACCCGCCAGACAATATTCATCGGGCACGTCATGAGGAAAGGCGGAATGGAACATCTGGTGTCAACGGGCAAACTGGATGGTCGGAGAAGCAGGGGCAGGCAGTGAGAGAAGATTCTGGACAGCGTGTCAACTTGGCTACGGGCAGACACGAGTGACAGACATGACCACAGCGACATGGGACTGGAAAAGTGGAAGGGCATGGTCGTCTACGCCAGCCGGCATGGCACTTCATGGTGATAATGATGTATGATATAATCAATGTTCTACGCTCATGGCATAAACCATTTCTGACACCTCTGAAATACTAAGAAAAACCCGTTTCTTTTCCTATCATTTGGTGGCTTATGCCATTATGATTCTATTGGATTATTACATTTTAAATTTCCTTTTCTATGATATTATCTGAAAGCCCTAATGCTCAGGAATGAAATGAACTGCTAGTTGCCTTTTAGGTATACGTCTGACAAATGCCATTATCGTAGAGCAGTGACGGTATATTATAAATATGGTAAAGTTCTCATTGTTTTCACGCTCAGCCCTAGCTAGATCTGCACTAAAATTATCTAATACCAAGAGTTCTGACTTTCTGTGCCATTTTAATGCAGTCTCTTCAGCGACTTCACGTTCGTTTATAGTATTATATTATTTAAATTTCATTAACCATGCTTCTGGGATTGCACAATAGCCTCATTTGCTATTGAAAAAGGGGAAGCTGTATAATTTGAGTTTTTAATACAATTATGTAAACTCCATGAAGGTGTGTGTGCGCCTTTTGATTCTAAAAGTGGCTGTCGTTGCCTCTTGGTTTCAAGCCAGAAGATTCGCATCTCTACTAATTATTAGTCAGTTTAACATCCTCCGCCCCCCCCCCCCCCGGGCAGCCTACCCCAAACTCCATCATTAAAACTTATCATTAAAATTGAATACAAATTTCTTTAAATAAAAACGGCTTCAACACGTCCTCATACAACCGATTTGAAATACAACCTTTCTAAAAAAACAAAAAAACGCAATGTCCCTACTTAGCTGTTAACGCTTCATGGAACATCGCGGCAATCCGTTCGCTACGATATTACACTGTTTGCGAAAGTACAACTTCCGAGACGTGGACCTTGACAATATGTTCTGTCTCCGAACTGTTACAATGAACTGTCAGCTGTCTTGTGTTTCAGATTTCTTCATCTCGGACCTAATGACCCCTTTGTCCACAAATGAGGAAAACCCTTGTATCGTTGCCAGTCGAGAGGGAAGGGACAGGCGAAGTGGATGTAGCGCAGGCCTGTTGTCGGCGATGTAACAGGTCTGTCGGCACGGGAGATCCCATCGGTCAGTTGCTGCACGCGCGCGCGGGGCCGTCGATAAGCACAGCGGCCTGGCCGGCAGCAGAGAACAAGCAACGTATGCAATGTCGTTACGTCGAAGATTGTCCTTATGTGAATGGCAAAGGCAAGCTATAACACCATCATCTCATCACAGAGCTAGAGAGTGAACATGTAAGCAATCAAAATTCCGTGGCTACGAGACAAAAATTTTGAAACTGTTTACTGCCTCGAGTTTTGATGATAAATCACGCGGATACATCCATTTCCGACAAAACTTAGTCTTTAATATTTATTATATACTTCTTTTTCTTATTTTGAGCCACAAAAAGAGACGCATACGTAATGGCGTCGGGCAGAACTGAAAAGTATGATCGGAAAGTTCGCTGTTTGGTTGTTATAATTTTTGCGTTTTCTCTGAGTCAGCGGACCAGCCAGTAATTATAATGATTACTTCTTTGGATAATTCACTGAGATACAGCAGACAGCAACATAAATCTTACTTTAAACACGACCATAAAACACTGCAGCAGGGACATGATAGGTATGTTTTGTAGCCGCAGTGATACTATGAAAACTGATGAATTGTGAGCCTTTCCAGGGAAATGGTCCACATTGCCATTTTGTTTTTCAAAATTGGGTTATGAATTTACTGTGAAAGTACAAACTGTCCTGAGAAGAATACTCTTCATTTCAG
>OZ007571.1:63974366-64076866 GCA_963931925.1 Onchidella celtica
TAGTTCACGCAAAATGTAGTTGTAGCACATCAAATTCTTATCGTGGACGTGTAACATTCAAACAGCCGAACGTTCGCGTAAAAGGGGGTGGGCAGGAAGGTTCTGAAGCACTATAATGGAAAGCGTAAATGGTAGGGGAAGAGAAGGGGAAGGGGTTTTCAAAAATCGCCCGAATGCCAGCATACCTACCGACATGTACGTTACGGGAATCGCCCGTAATTCTGTTACACAACACTCAAGTAAGCAGGTAAATGTTTTGTAAACACATTTTGTAATACCTTAGAGGCCTCGCAAGGCATTCTCTCTTTTATCGTTACTGATATGCCGCCTTGCAAAGCTAAACAACAGGATGTTAGGAGGGGATTAGTATACATTGGCGAATAGCCCAGGGAAGTCACTGACAAACTATCTCAACTGCCATGCTTAAGCCTATTCTGGTGGTAACTCCAGACGGTTCTAAGCTCTAAATGTCTCACTGCAGTCTTTGCTTCGTATTATCTCTTCCACTTTGGAGATACAACAATGCTGGATTGGAATAACCATATTATACTTGGGTTGGAACAATTGGAGAAAACAATGAGACAAGACAGCTGTAAGTCCAAATTCAAATTTTCTTCCTCATCTTCCTTTTCTTTGTGCCTGTTGTTACGGGACCGTAGTGTAATTACAAAGCCAAATAGAGAAAATACTGAGTTGTGTTCACTGTTCAGCTATAGTTTACTATGTAAAATACCACTGTCGCCTAACAACAGGCTTTCTTGTTTCATTATCACACTAGTAAAGCACCTCCGTGGTTTATTATGCATATATGACTAGCTATGCGTGACTACAGACTCGGGGTTTTCAAACCACATTTGCTTCACGACTCTTTTCAAAGGTTTGATCAACATCTCAGAACTGGCTCTTTCTCACCATTGAACAACTTATGGACTGATATACCTTCTCTGTTCCTGCACAACTGATGTGCGCGCGCACTCTCTCTCTCTCTTTATCTGTCTGTCTATCTGTCTGTCTGTCTGTCTACCTATCTATCTGTCTCTCTCTCCCTTTCTCTCTTTCTCTCTCTCTCTCTATCTCTCTCTCTCTCTCTTTCTCTCTCTCTTTCTCTCTCTCTCTGTCTGTCTGTCTGTCTGTCTGTCTGTCTGTCTGTCTGTCTGTCTGTCTGTCTGTCTGTCTGTCTGTCTGTCTGTCTGTCTGTCTGTCTGTCTGTCTGTCTGTCTGTCTGTCTGTCTGTCTGTCTATCTATCTATCTATCTATCTATCATACACACAGGAAGAAAGAGAAGCACATATAACATAACACAATACGTATGTAGGCCTAGACGCAGAAATATCAAGTGGCAATATGTCCATATTTGAAACCTAATCCGAGTAAAAGTTTTCAAAATACTAATAACAATAGCAAAAAAAATAAAATAATAATAATAACAACAATAATTCGACACACCCCTCTCCGCTCCCCAAAATGACGTCCTTTTCTACCCACAGAATGTCTTCGCGAGTCCAGGGTTGAAAACCTTTGCTACAGACAATAGCCAGATCGTACCCCGAGGCTTAGTTAAATTGGCAATACAAAGGGAACCCCACAAAAGAGATACTGTCTAGACACTGTTTGTTATAAACAACAACACGAAATAATAAAATATAAATAAAAGGGCTTAAAGTAATGTAGACACCAATTTGTTCTGTTGGATAGCCCGGGAGTTGGTTGACTTGAGGCGATGTTTTAGTTCTCTTGGTAGTTCTAGAAATGTGGCATCAGTTGAGACATTTGTAAACGGCGGAGAGAGGAGGAGGAGAGACACGGGCGTGGCAGAGTGTGTGTGTGTAGGGGTGGGGGGGGGGACAGATAGAGAAAGAGAGACATTAAGAAAAAACATGAGAGAAATTGCCAATGTAACGTCATTCAGCAAAGCGGAAATCAGCACACTTTTGGCCGAAGTCACTTAGCGCATTCTCTCTAGTTCTCTCTCTCTCTCTCTCTCTCTTTCTCTTTCTGCTTCTTTCTTATGCCCGTCCCTCTCTCCGTCTAGGTCTCTCTCTCGCTCTCTCTCTCTCTCTCTGTGTGTGTGTGTGTGTGTGTGTGTTTCTGCTTCTTCCTGTCTTTATGCCTGTCCCTCTCTCCTTCTTGATCTCTCTCTCTCACTCTCTTTTTTCTCTCCTCCCTCCTTTACCCCCTCTCTGTTTCTGCTTCCTTCGTTCTTTATGTCTGTCCCTCTCTCCTTCTTGATCTCTCTCTCTCACTCTCTTTTTTCTCTCCTCCCTCCTTCACCCCCTCTCTGTTTCTGCTTCCTTCGTTCTTTATGTCTGTCCCTCTCTCCTTCTTGATCTCTCTCTCTCACTCTCTTTTTTCTCTCCTCCCTCCTTCACCCCCTCTCTGTTTCTGCTTCCTTCGTTCTTTATGTCTGTCCCTCTCTCCTTCTTGATCTCCCTCTCTCACTCTCTTTTTTCTCTCCTCCCTCCTTCACCCCCTCTCTGTTTCTGCTTCCTTCGTTCTTTATGTCTGTCCCTCTCTCCTTCTTGATCTCTCTCTCTCACTCTCTTTTTTCTCTCCTCCCTCCTTCACCCCCTCTCTGTTTCTGCTTCCTTCGTTCTTTATGTCTGTCCCTCTCTCCTTCTTGATCTCTCTCTCTCACTCTCTTTTTTCTCTCCTCCCTCCTTCACCCCCTCTCTGTTTCTGCTTCCTTCGTTCTTTATGTCTGTCCCTCTCTTCCTCATTCTTCAACCCTCTCTCTCTCCCTCCTCTCTCTATCTCTATGTTAGTCTCTTTCCTTCTTTCTCTCTGTCCGTCTCTCTCTCTGTTTCTGCTTCCCTCGCTCCCTCACTCTCTGTGCGTGCTTCCGCTTCTTTCTCTCTTCCTTTCCCACTCTCTCTTTCTCTCACTTACTTTCTCTCTCTCACCTCAATTTGTCTCTGCCGCTCCCTCTCCCTCTCACCCCGCTTTCCCTCTTTACGAACTCCCCCCCCCCCCGATCTTAGCAAACCCGCCTGGCTATGAATATTTCAGCGAGATTTTCGTGTGTGATGGAGAAAATTTTAGCCTTAAAACGGGAGACGACAATTTAATTCTGGCCCAGAAGAAAAGCCCCTTCAATACGAAAAGGGAGTTTGCCAAAGGAGTGCATTTATTTTATCCTTAATGTGGAATTCAAGAGCGCTTGCCATTAAAGATCTCAAAAGACGCACAGTTTTGTGTGTCCCGTGTATAATACAAGAAATCTGAAGATGAGACATACCCGAGGGCCAGAAATTCAATTCGTGTATTCAATTTCTGTGCGCTTTCTCTATTTCTTTTTTGTTATCAATCAAATTATGACGTCAAACAAATAGCGGAGAAACAGATAATAACAAATATAGAAAGAAGGAAAAGAAAAGAAGAATCTGAGAAAGAGAAATTGCGACCGAGTAGATGTGAATGATAGGGAAACGATGATGAATTACTACCCAGTAATCTGATGGAACAAATGCATAGGATGGAGAGACAGAAAAAGACAAAAAGAACTGAATTGTATGTGGTAAAAGGGACAGTTACACATAAATTAATAGCAAACAGAATTGAAGAAGATAAGAGACCGACAGAAAGAAAGAAAGAAAGAAAGAAAGAAAGAAAGAAAGAAAGAAAGAAAGAAAGAAAGAAAGAAAGAAAGAAAGAAGAAACTAAGGGGAAAAAAACCCCAAACAAACAAAGAGAAATCAAGAAGTATAAGTTACAAAGATTAGAGTGAATGAAAGAAAAACAAAAGGATGAAAGAGATTTAAAAAAGACAGTTTGACAAAGTATATGAATACAAATGCGGGATAAAACTAAGAAAAGTCACAAAAGTAGGTGTCAAAGACAAAGATAGATCGGAAGATTGACAAAAAGAAGAAGAAGGAGAAAAAAAAAAAAGAGACTGTACAAAGAAAATTTAGAATACAGAAAGAATACCGAAAATGGTTGGAAATCGTGGTAGGATAGAGAAACGCGAACAAAAAAAAAAAAATGGCAGAAAGGGAGAAATATAAAAAAACATAGAAAGAAAGATAGAGCGGAGGCAGAGTACATAGAATCTGATTAAAACAGAAACAAACCATGAAGGACAAAGAAAAAAGAAATTAAACACGGCAAGAAAGAACAGAACAGAAAGACGAAAGAAGAACAGAAAAAAAAAAAAAAAGGCCCTTTGCGTCATAGCGATCCTTTGAGAAGCCAAAGTGTGGAAATAATGTAATCTTAGAGTTAATCTATCATCCCATTTTTCCTGCCAGAAGCTTCTATGATTCACCACGATCAGAACGAAAGTGTGCTATGTGAAGACACTGGCCGTCCAGCGATCACTGTCACTGCGTTGACATAATGGCATGAGTTAGCTGACTTAACCCTCAACGCCCCATGTATCATATCACCAGTGAAACAGAAATGTATCACTCGGCTTGCAGCTCCCACAAGAACTCAAGGCAAGAAAAGTTATTTTCTAGTAATTTCTACGATATACACTATTCTCAACCAAAGGGTCATGAAAACTTGTTAATTATGCCCCTAAAAACAAAATAAATAGATCATGTAAAAAGCAAACAAACTGACAAAAACAAATGTCAATAAACAGCCAGCAACAATAATATTTTCTGTTTGTCATATGAGACAGCACACTTACACGGATGATATTGTATGAATGCTGGCTCAAAACTGCCTGAGGAAACCTAGTAAATAAATAGATAGACAGATAAATAAATAAATAAATAAATACATGCAGTTTCCGTGCACATGCTAACCTAATGGCCAGTCTCATGTTTCATAGATCTGAGCAGAACATTATTACAACTGCTTATCAAAACAAGTTGTTTATCATAAAGCGCTAATTGTTTTTAACTTATAGTGGTGAGAAATGATTGGCGTAATACTATGTTTGACTTCAAGAAGAAACAAGTAAGATACAAGTAATCTAGCCCAAGCCTGTTCTTGGCCATTCTGTTGGCAAGGAGACCAATACGCTCTATCCCAGAAACACAACCAAACATGCACACGCATTGACTCACACGCACACACAATAATATACACGCGTACATCGTCCCTCACGCTCACACATACTGGCTAACACACATACACGCAAACGCACACACACAGAGAAGGACTTGCTCATAAAGACACAAGTTCGCCCACACACTCAAACAAGGACACACTCATAAAGACACGGACTCCTTCACACCCACACATACGCAGCCAACAAACTATTACTTAAACATGGCTGAGGCCCTAGACACCGAATAAGGGAATGGCAATACGGATCCGTTCCGGAGCCAGCGGTGGAGCGCCGGAAATGAAAGATTAAAAACCGGCCGGCAATCCGGAGGGTCTCCCTAAGGTCAGCCTGTAGCCATGACTATTCGCTGCTGATCTCTTGCATACTAATCAGTTCTGCCTCGGGGTTTAGTTTCTCTAGAATGGCAGTTACACGGTCAGGCCCGGGTCAAAGTCGGTTTCATTGTGACAAGTTGGTCGTTGGCTCTCTCTTGAAACTGCACACAAGTGCAAAGGAGTTAATTTCATAGAGGAAACTCTTGGATTTCGCGTTTCAGTTTGGAAAAAGCGCGTCGACACGATAACCGCTATGATTGTGCTAGGAAGGAGCAACATCATAGACAGAATATAACATAATGACAGGACAGAATGAAGCCTTACCCAGAAGCGCTCACCGAACACCCGCAAAGAAGAAAGAAAAACTCGTTCATTACTTATGTCCTTGAATTGTATTCCTTATCTCAAATACACTTTTAGTTATGAAGGTAGGTTAAAAGTTACTTTGCCTTAAGGTTTTATAGATATATTTCAACTTTTAAATAAAATTATACATCAGCTACATTTCAGCTAAACGAAGAGTACGCCAAGTATATTTGAATTTGATTTTGGGTTTGGAGGAAACAGGAAGACACGATGACGGCCACACTGAGCTCGGCAAAGGCAAGATGATACATAGAATACAATAGAATGATAGGACAGACGCAGGCCCTGCTACGAGAAGCGTCCATCAACTACCCACATATATCAAATAAATATCAAGTTAAATCAACTGTTCTAAATGATCTCCTTCTTCCTCTAAACAGAGCAGAGGCCTCTCAAACACAGAGCTGAGGCCTCTCAGACACAGAATATTGTGGGAAAGCAACTTTGGTCCACTCTGTGAAAAGTATGCACAGACAGCAGATACAAAAGATAACGATAGTTTTCTTTCGGGGTCTAAGGAAAGAAGGTGTTCGTTAATTCTGGACAAAGCAGTCATTACTGACAGAAAGACGGGGCCCCGATCAGTCGAATCTCTCACGAACTAAAACATTATGTAGCAAATGAAAGAACCGAACCAGTCGCTTGTTAACTACTGACAGGGGCCGTGCATAAGGCCATGCAATCTCGGTGTGAGAGGGAATGGCATAATATAATTTTTAAAAAAGGAAAAAAAGACAGAAAGGCTGTGGGGTGGCAGCAAGGCTTGTCAAAATGTGGCAAAAAAAATAAATTATGATGCAAAACCTCGCTCAGGAAATAATACAAAACAATACAATAAAACGCATGCAAATGGGTAGGACAACTCAATGGACCTTCATCAGGCAGGTTTAAAGAGAACCTCAAGCCAAATAAAAATATCGTTAATTTTTCACAAACACGAATACTAATCTTATGCCAGTTCCACACCTGGATTTCCAGAATACAGCCCTGTCCGTCAAGGCTCATCAGTACCTTCGGGAATTCTGCGATCGGCTTTTCGCTTCGGCGCCGGAAGGGAAGGGGGATCTTGCCCATAGCCAATGAAAAGCTTACAGAAGGGGGCTGGGTACCATTTTAGGATACATCGTGTCCTTTTCAATTATGGTAATGAATTTTAAGCAAAAAATTGGTTTCATTTCTTTTTTACAGTAAGCAGCAGGATTATCTATACAAAAAAAATGTAAGAAAACCCCTTTGTTCCCTATGGACTCAAAAACTACTAGACGTATTGAACTGAAATTTGGCACACACAATTGTACGATACTGACCAGTGTTCCTATGTACATAGGCATAAAAAAGCTTATGGGATTCGTGAGTTATTCCAATAATGCGATAAGAATGGAACAGTAAATTTGCGAGAGCGTTTGATCCAAATTGTACGTTCGTTAACCTATGACCTCTTTCCTTGTTAATCGCTTTTCCACTTCCGGCCCCGGAATTCGATTCATAATCACAGTAGTGTCTGTGAGAGCTAGATCTAGCATGCACTGATGCAGCATGCCCCCTAAAAAATGTACTATCGGTAGGCATACAAGTCTCAAATCGCTGTAGTTTTTTTTTATTGGAAATTTATTGTTTCGCCATCATTCAGATCTATTTCGAGTCATCGTTCGCCATTTTAAGGTTTCGTTATCATTACCTGCGATGTGTTCACTATCAAACACACTAACCCGTGCGCAAATCATGCAGTTGTACGGGATGCGCAGGGTGTCAACTCACAAAGGCAGAGCAGTAAGACTTATTTAAAAACAAACAAACAAAAATAAAATAAACAAATAGGAACAGGCCAGATGAAGCAGGTCCATAATAACCACCCAGAACTGAAACCAATATTCAAACCGATTTATCCCCGGCAGGGCCGGGGACCTCAGCTAGTGTTGTAAAAAATCATAATTGTAATGAAACAGTCCATGTAAAATGCCAATTAGCATTTAGAACATCAAGGTCTTATCATAGAGATTTGCCATTCTCTTGGCTTTACGCTCGCACTAGGATTGTGGGGGAAGGGATGTGCCTATAAACAGTTTACATGGAGGGGAAAGAGAATAAAACTTCGCGAAAGCCCAAAGTAAGACTGCTTCATAGCTGGCCCCCTTAACGTTATTGAACATGGAGACGTGCCGTTGCCAAGGCCCGCTAATCACTGCCCAGAAGGGCGGTAACGCAGCACTGTTGTATTAACGAGACAAGATGGTCCAGTCTGGCAGGGGTCTTCTCCCTTTGCCCCCCCCCCCCCCGCCTGCCTTCCCCACACTGCCTTTTTCCAGAATGGACCACGTAAAATTGGTGAGGAAGTTGTCTTCAATCAATACACGAAGCCGGTTTAATTCGATCTTTTTTTTTTTTACTGAACGTTTGTTTTCTTCCTTTCTCTCTCTCTCTCTCTCTCTTTGGGCATGTTATCTTTCGATCCTTTCACCAGTCTTCCTCCGAAAATGTGTTTCATGCAGGAAGTGGTTGTCGGTTATTTTGTGGTCTGCGGGCGCAAATTGGTTTCTTCCACTTGCGTCATTGAAAATCTTGACGTTCACCATACGGCATCCCCGCTTCACAGTGCACGGCCGCTGATCATGCGCACTTGTCATGATTAGTCTATAATCCAGAATGAATAACTGAAACGCTTAGGATGGAGAAACATATCACGACCTCAGTTCTTATTTGTTCTGTCTCCCCATTTCTGTAAAACTGGAGATCATTTAGTATGTAGAAGAGGAGTACCAAATGCATACGTTGACATGACACTGTTTAAAACGCATTGTGGTACTTATCTAACTGTTTCATAGTTCCGACTTATTCTAACTCCTTATGATAATGGGCTGGTCGCTCTCTCTCTCTCTCTGTCTCTCTCTCTCTCTCTCTCTCTCTCTCTCCCTCCTCCTCCCTTTCTCTCTCTCTCTCCCTCTCTCTCCAAAGGTAGTGAGCATATCGGCATCTCTGTGGAAGTAATTCCCAAGCCACTGCCGTCCATCCCACTTCTCATTTCCCCCTCAGTTCCACAAACGCCGCAAATTCCCATTGTCTCATTAACTACCGGGCATCAGTTCTTTAGCAGTTGTCCTCTCTCTCTCTCTTCCCTCAACTTCGATCTATCTATCTATCCGTCTGTCTGTCTCTATCTATCTATCTATCTGTCTGTCTGTCTGTCTGTCTGTCTGTCTGTCTGTCTGTCTGTCTGTCTGTCTGTCTGTCTGTCTGTCTGTCTGTCTGTCTGTCTGTCTGTCTGTCTGTCTGTCTGTCTGTCTGTCTGTCTGTCTGTCTGTCTGTCTGTCTATCTATCTATCTATCTATCTATCTATCTATCTATCTATCTATCTATCTATCTATCTATCTATCTATCTATCTATATGTTTGTCTGTCTATTCTGCCCGTGCGTTTGCCTGTCTGTCTAATTCGCTTTTTCTCTCTCTCTGCAAGTGTTTCACTCTTGTTCACTTATTCTTTTCAATAACTTGTTTAACTTATTCCAGCGCAGCAACAGAACTTCATTTCTTTCCCTAAAAAAAATACATATGTACGACGTTTACACTTAGGATATTTTCATTTTCGATTCAACAATCTACACCTTCGAACAGCTTTCACTTAAAATGCATGTTCACATATTTCCTTTATTTGTTACTGTTGGTCACGTTTTGGTTTTCATTGCCAGCAATACAAAAACAGTGCAGCGGTTTCTCTTAGCGCAGAAGAAATTGCTTTCCTACGGACCTCAAAGTACATTTCGTTAGCTAAAATGCCGGCGCGGAACATCGCGTGACAACTGATCCCAGAATTTGGGCAATGTAAATGAAAAGCGCCAATATTATGATTATTACTGTCCGTCAGGATTGATATAGGATTAAGGCTGTTGTTGAAGTACGTACGCACCCCGAGCGTTTTGCGCTAGCGCGCGTATGTACACATACCTATCCCTAACCCCGTCCTTATCCTCAACCCTAAATCTTATCGAATCCCTAACCCTGCCCCTTACCCTTTCAGCCAAAAAACAGGAGGAAAACAAAGAAAATCTGAAAGAATCATTAATCGTAATAAATATTAAGGCTGTTGTCAAGGAGCATTTCGGGAGGAGCTCTCTAGCTCTGGAGTCATAAAAGGCTTTAAAATACGTACCCCTATCGCAAAAAAAAAAAAAGCTCGGCGGACGTACTCGCGCGATTTTTTGAGATTTGTAAAGAAACGATAAGTCCATTCATAAACATTGTCTGAATTGGCGTGCTGTTTGTACAATCGGTAAGAGAAAGACATAAACTCGTGCTGGGACATCGCCAAGACAGCGGAAAGACGATCGCAAAAGCATCTTCACGGCACTTCTGGGCCTGTAATCTTCTCGCTCACTCTCCAGTCTTTCCCCACTGTCCCTGCACGCAACATGCGCAGACCTGGACGGCCTAGCCTGACTTATCCTATTATGCTACAAAAGAGGGTTTGCCCCAGCGATGATTAACGCGGGGCTCCTAAGAGAATCCTTGACCGGATCTGTGTTGACCTGATACGTTCTGATGGCCACTTTTTAGCTCCAAATTCCAGGGACATACGGAGTTACATCTGAGCTGTGTCTGCGACGTCTTTGCGTGTCCTGACTTGAACAGTTCGTGACCTTAGTTCTTATAGATAGTCATTTGTTTATAGCTCCATTTTCTACAAAAAAAAATTAAAAAATAATCTTTTAATATGTAGAAGAAGTATAACAAATGCACACTTTAACACCTGTTTAAATGTGTTGTGGTACCTACCACACTGTTTCACCGTTCCGATTTATTCTAATTCCTTGAAGCAATATCTAAAGCCACAAACGTTCAACGTGGAATGTCTCAGTTGTGCAAAAAGTGGAGTTGGAATCCGGAATAAAGTTTCAGCCCAAATCCAGAAATTATGATGAATGGAACCAGGGATTAATTCCACGTTGCCCATGAAAAGCCACTGACCTCCGTCATTCATTCTCGATCTGATTATCATAAGTGTGCATGTCCGCCCGTTCACACACGCGCATACAGGATGGCTCTGGCTAGAAAAGGGCGTCACGATAGCAAAAGCGATGAATATGGACATGAAAATGACGATGAAAAGAGACTGGAAAGAAGACGAATCGGTAACATTTCTTTCTATTTTTTTTTCTGTCCTTTTTTTTGTGTTGTTTTGTTTACGTGTATCTGTTTGGACAATCTTTTCACCACAAATTCCCAGTGTCCTTGGATGTCAAACATTCATCCAGCGTTTTACCCCGCTTTCATACTGGAGATCCGCTTTCCTTAACGTTCGTACCAAGAATGTACGGAATTAATCTTTACATCTCGCCCATTAGTCTTCTCTCCTAAGGGTACAAACATAGAGGCCACCGAATTCTGTCACCGAGCCACTAGGCGCTTTAAGTGAGAAGAATTGCACCATATAAACGGACCGAATCTAGGTGGGCTCTATGTGCAGTTGTTGAAATTATTTAGTGCAATTCTTCTCACTAAAGTGCCCAGTGGCTTGGTGACAGAATTCGGTGGCCTCTATGTTTGTACCCTAAGGAGAGCCACACAAAGGCCACCGAATTCGGTCACCGAGCCACTAGGCGCTTTAGGTGAGAAGAATTGCACTATATAATTTCAACAACTGCACACAGAGCCCACATAGATTCAGTCCGTTTATGTAGTGCAATTCTTCTCACCTAAAGTGCCTAGTGGTTCGGTGACCGAATTCGGTGGCCTTTGTGTGGCTACCCTAACGCTAGTGAGTGAGAACGCTACTAAACGAGATACAAAGATTAACCTCATCCGCTCGTGAGTAACACGAAAGCGCATCGCTGGTGGGACATTCCACGGTAACTGGCAATACTTCAGGCAATACTTTTAAAAAAAGAAAAGGCCACTAAATAAATAATCAACCATTTATTTCAAAATGGATCGATCAGTCCTCCAGAAAAATAGTACCGAAATGATAAAAATGTGTTTTAAATAAAATAAAAAGTAAGATGAGTCCATTAATTGCCTTCACTTTACTTTGTAACTGATAAGACAGAAAAAATACCATGTTTTTTACACAGCAAAATGGAACTGCAAAATTTGTGAAACCGAACCAACAGGATTAGTGAACAATGTTTTTCTACATTCAAAAAATGTATTTGAGCATAATAAGAAAAAGCATAATAATCAAACAACACAGTTTCCATGGCTAATTTTGCCAGAAACAGACACACTGTAATAATAAAATATGTTTATTAAGAAGAATAAGAAGAAATAGAAATCGTGCTAACGAGGCATTGTTCAATACTTTACTTGCCATATACAATAAGCATTATATTATCTGATGTGCTAAGAGCCAATCATGGGGTTTCTCATGATTGTTTAGGGACTATCTTTATGTCCACACAATGTAACAAACGTTAAAACCACCCAGGCCTCATGTATCACCTGTGATACACAGAAATTGCTGCAGTTTCCACAAGCACTCAAGCCGAGAACATTTATTTTCAAGTAATGTCTACCATATAAACTAAATCAACCAATTTAATGCCCCTAAAAACAAATTCTCACAAAATCAAAATTTTCCCTTACGCAGAAAGAGAGCAGGACCTAGAGGGTTAACAAGCTATTCTAACTGTCAAGGGCTGTGGACATGTCGATCTACGATAGTTTGCTTGGCAGTTCACGATACGCTTTCAAAGGCTCTTGAGAGATAATGCCCGGGTGTTATGTAACCATTGTCAGTGATAAAAACCTGACACAATAACTAACGATAACTGAGTCACAACGTTCGGTATTTTATGTCATATTCGATACCGATACCATTGTCTGAGGCGAAAACGTTCTATTATGGTAATCATGACAGGCCCAATCACAGAGTAATAGTTACAATGATGAATATCATTATACAACGGCGATCTGGCATGTTTCGCAGCACAAAAGCTACATTCAACCAGCTTGTTTTCTAATTTATAATTTGATCAAGTTCTTAAATTCCTAGTGCAGGCTTTCCTGGGTAATACTATAATCCATGCCTCTATGATCATCATTAAAGCAACGGCAACAACAAAACCTGAACAACAACATTACCATCAAAAACATGAATAAAATTGCAGCAACAACAACAACAACAACAACAACAACAACAACAACAACAACAACAACAACAACAACAACAACGACAACGACAACATCAGTATCATCACCACCAACAACTATAACAACCATCAACAGCATTATCATCAACAACGAAATAAAAGCAACGACAACAAAGTTTCACAGACATTGCAAGAAAAGCGCACACCACTGCGAATTTTTTTTTTAAAAACCACAGAAGATCTGTGGGTTCGCAGCAAAGGCTTGGAGCAAAAAGAAAAAAATGTATTTACCATTGCCACAGCGTCATTACAGTTAGAAATACCACACAAGAATATACAGAGAAGAACACGAAAGTTAAATTTACTTCTCCAACACTTACCAGATCCATGAATGACGCCGCCTCTCCCCTGTTCCTTGGCCAGGTACAGCTAACGAAATCATCTTTGTTGCCAGAATTCACAGCTCGTTAATGGTTAGGGTTCAACTTCCCTAACACGATTATATAATCCACAGTTTGGAAAAAATACAGATGAACACCAAATGTACGCCTGAGATTTTGTCTTTATCTCTTTTTTTTACCAAAGCAACATTCTCCTTTCGACTGGTAATCCGTTGCCGACCAGAAGGTCGACCAAATCAATCGTAGGTACATCTGGAGTTGCAGTACAATCCGAAGTGAAACAGCTGAGACAGCCAACATTCCTGTCAACTTTTAATCGTATTCACTGTCGGTTTTCGAAGCCTTTCGTATCTCTCCACAAACTGTTCGCATTTACAACACGAAAATGTTCCTTCGGTTTTATTGTGTATTATCCATTGTAATGTAATTATCAGTATCGGCGCCCACAGTAATGTACTGTTCACATGAAATTCGATAACATAGTATTATAAAACAGAGGTATAGCTATAGAAGATTATTTGACCGAAATGAAAGTCACAGAATAAGACTAGTAATCCAATTTCACCACTTTTTGGCATTTTAATAGTTTAGAGATAGTAGTTAGAACACGTGTTGTTTTGTTTGATCGAAATCGGTGACAAAACGAGTATATTTGTTTCTTGTACTGAAGAGTTCCTCAATCTTTCACTTTTAACATTTTGGAAACCGTCATTATCGAAGCTCTCTTTTCTATTGGAGCATTCAATACTAGAAACACAACAATCAGTCGCAAAAATGCAAATAATAATAAAAATAACTATAAATAACAATAGTGATCAAAATAAAATCAAAACAAAGGCTTTTGTCTTTCAAACGGGGAGTTGTACAGAGACGATGACAAACAAGACAAAAACCATACGACTTGAAAAAAGCAACGGAAAACAGACTCATGTCGTTCACTTGTAACCCACTGACTTACAATGATGAGGACAAAAGTGCAGGACAAAAGCAGCAGCTGGAATGGGACAAAAGCTGGAAATGTTCTTGAACAGAATGGATGGAAAACGTGAAATGCCAACTTTAGTGGGTTTAGTGGAAACAACAACAGACAGCGACGACGGGCCTGGCCGAGCCGAGCACAGCTGGGCCGATTTCAGTGGAAACACACCATAAAGCACAAAACTCGTGCCAGCCGCCATGGCTTTCATGAAGACAGTTACTATGCCATATCGGTCAAGTGGCAGGATGTTTTATGTTATTATTTATACTAAATAATTTAAACGTAATTTGCAAATTAGGACATGCCATGGAAGCTGTTGGGTCGCGGTGTTAGTCAATATTTTAATCGATACTGTCTGCTTAGGCCTAGCAGGACAAAACAATGAAAGGCCTTAGGCCTACGCCTACGAAAGTGTTAAAATTGAAGGGGTTAGTTCTGTATTCAAACTACGTCAAGCTGGACTACAAACGGGCGTATAGTTGTGCCTCAGCGAATATACTGTCTTTTATGCATGGCACAATAATCCAAAACCTTTAGCCTAGGCGCGCACCAACCAATGTAGTGACGTCATCATCCAATTAGTCGACCAATCAAAATCGGCCGGCGCGCGCCGAGGCTTATACTTCAAGTGGGGCATCTTCAAAGTGCTGAACTTTTCAGATTCAAAGACTACACAAAATACCCCCTGCTCAATATCACAATTTCAGCTCCCTGTGAGTTAGATACGATACAGATCTAAGCTCTCGAATTTGAAAAAAATTCGCAGTAAAGTGTGTTTCCTGTATGATGAGACTCCCAAAACTTCAGATCATTTCTTGCATTTTTCATTCTTTCCAGTAATGAATGCATAATTTGCCCTGCTTGTTCCTAACGCGATCGGAGCTTTGCAAAACAGACACCGCAACCTAAGTGCTTGTCTATTCCAACTCCACTTTTTACAAGACTGAGAAGTTCGACGTTAAACGTTTGCGGCTTTGGTATTATGATAAGGAGTTAGAATAAATCAGAACTATGAAACAGCTTGATAAGTGCCACCACGCATTTTATACAAGTGTCAAAGTGTGCATTTATTTCGTTTTACTTCTACATACTAAAAGATCTCCAGTTTTTCAGAAAATGGAGTTAAAACAAACAAGAATGAAGGCCGCGGGTTGCTTGTTCCTGACGCAGAGCCTTGCGAAAGACACCGTATATTTTATTACATATTTTGTCTTGCCATATTAAAATTTCAACATGAAACACATGCAGATGAATTTCACAAGTTCGTGAAAATAACTTGAAAGTACACGATGGTATTTCATCTTCAGCTGCGCCAATGGTGGTTCAGAGAAAATCAATAATACATGTAATTTGTTATCCAAACACGGCTGGATCATTTTCCTTGATAAGCACTTTTTCACGATATACGCCCTTTTTTTTTTTTAGCCGATAACCATCAGAGCTACAACATGGTCTAGTATGCGTCATGATTTTACCAGCATTTGTGAATTCTGTGCCTACTGCTTTCAAGGGAGCTCTACAAATACATATAAATAATAAGATATACCCGTTTTTCCTAACTCCACTGGAAAAGTTTTGTTATGTTTTCCAAGATTTCTTTGAAACTGAACAACATATGAGGGCCGCTGTATCTATAACTCCGTTAACAGAACATAGTTATGGGTGAGCAGTTGTGTAATCTAAAACAAACATGTTCTAGACTGTTATAAAAAGGGCAGCATACGCAACAATGATACTTTTACAAGAGTCTTGAACACACATCGCGTTCTTTGTTCAATTCCCATTTTGTAATGACTATAGGAAGATAAGATAAGATAAGATAAGAATCACTCTTTTATCCCATGCGGGAAATTCACTTTCATAGGGCGTTTAAGAGCACATACTTTTACGTGGTACACACATCTAACGCATCATTACACAAACACATAACCCCAAAACAGGCTTATTATATGAAGTAACATAGCATGGAACCTTTGTGAAATCCAGCACACATCTAGTTATAATGACTGTTGAGACGAACTACGTAGTGCAAAACGATCTTCTATTCGTCGCACAAAGTTATGGTCCTGCTATACTGAAAAAGCACATGAATTTCTTCCTATTAAAGCGTATTAAACAGTATATCTGTTTTAGAGTGGCTTATTACGGTGTTTTGCCATAGCACGACTGTTCTACACTGCCTATGGACCACGCCAGCTGTTTCAAGGCTACCACGTTTATCTGCTAGATATTTGTCATTAACACGGAGCGTTTATTGCTAGACAGAAAACAAAGCAAAGCTGGAATGCCTATGGTGTTCAGTGTCAGCGATATGCAACAACAACAAAAAAAAAATCGAGCCACTGACAAAAAAAATAAATCTTTTTAGTCACCTGCATTTTCCAATGAAGCCATAGTTGAGGGGGTTAGAATTTTTATTAGAAAAGGGACTAAGTGCCAATTGCATTTAGATCTCTTCTAATACTAAACACTATCTGAAATTGAGGGGTTTAGAATGTGAAGTGATCTACGCGCAATGGGTTCTCAGACCCTTTCTAATTCTCACTCCTTCAGTTGTAACATGTGCAATGGGTATCAGATAAACGCCCCGTGCGTAAAGTTCACGCACAATTTATCAATGTTTCCGCACTGTTAGACATTAAAACGAAGATCTCTCTATAATCTTTTTGTTTCCTCCCGCCGGCACGCACTCACATAGAAATGTGTCTAGATCTGAACAATGTTATGGATAAAAGATAAGCTCGTTCATATCAAACACCGAACGCAATAATTATTCACAATATCTACAAGGAATATTGAACGACCCATTTGATGAAATGCCCCCCCCCCCCTCTTTCTCGATAAAGCTATCGAATATGAACTAAAATGATAAAATATGAAATAAATAAACAAGTAAATTATTAAATAAGGAACGAAATAAATAAATAAATACAGGAAGAAAGAAAGAAAGACAGAAAGAAAGAAAGAAAGACAAAAAGAACGAAAGAAAGAAAGAAAGACAAAAGAACGAAAGAAAGACAGAAAGAAAGAAAGAAAGACAAAAAGAACGAAAGAAAGACAGAAAGAAAGAAAGAAAGACAAAAGAACGAAAGAAAGACAGAAAGAAAGAAAGAAAGACAAAAAGAAAGAAAGAAAGATAAAAAGAACGAAAGAAAGACAGAAAGACAAAAAGAACTAAAGAAAGAAAGAAAGACAAAAACAACGAAAAAAAGAAAGAAAGACAAAAAGAACGAAAGAAAGAAAGAAAGACAAAAAGAACGAAAGAAAGAAAGAAAGACAAAAAGAACGAAAGAAAGAGAGAAAGACAAAAAGAACGAAAGAAAGATACTAAGAAAGAAAGAAAGACAAAAAGAACGAAAGAAAGATACTAAGAAAGAAAGAAAGAAACAAAAAGAACGAAAGAAAGATACTAAGAAAGAAAGAAAGAAAGAAAGCAAGAAAATATAGCATTTATATAACGCTTCATCCCGTCAACAACACGACATCTGAGACCATCTGCTGACACTGAAAAGTTAAAAATTCCTAAGAGGCCCCTTAAAACCGTTTTCTTTCCAAGGGTCTCAGATTTGGAATTCTCTGCCTTTGTCTTTGAGAGAGACAGAGTTTTATGTCTTTTAAGCATCGGCTGAAGAGTCATCTTTTTGCACTCTGAATGTCCATTTTTTGTTCTCTCCTGAGTATGCCTGTATTATGTGTGTGATTATATGATATAAATTAATGTTGTAAAGCACGTAGAGCCAGGTACGTTGTTGACGGGATGAAGCGCTATGTAAATGCTGTGCGTTAGTATTATCATTATTAATAGGGCTCATATTGGGAGGTTGAGGTGAGTTGAGTCTGGCACGATAACGGCCACAGGGGCCCTCCCCCCTCCCCCCCCTCACGAGAACGGCCACTCTTCACGGCCACAGTGCCCCCCCCCCCCTCCCAAAAAAGGGTTAGCGTGGTCTTAATCCATTTAGCTCAGTCTAATACTAGCCTTAATTTTGTACATAAAACTTTCCAGTATAATTAACTGTGCTCATTGAAACTTAATTTGCCCACGACATGTCGCAATTAGACACTCCAAAAAATTGTTTCCCTACACGGTGGTAATTAACATGATCAATTCCAGTTTCATTATTTTCCCTACGCTAGAGGGACCCGCAGGTTTAATGAAAACTGAAAATGCAGACATTTGCATATTAGTTAATGGGAGCTGTAATCTTATATAAAACAGATAATTTACTATTGGCAATTGAAACAGGTTTGACGGCGGTAGAAAAACATCAGAGAAAATTGGATACAAGATAGCAATTTAAATAAACGAAACCGATTTCGTCAATAACAGTTTAGGCGCGGTGCGTTTTGCTTGAATGATGAGTATTTGAAAAGTAGGTATATAAATAAATAGATAGGAAGGTGAGCGGACAAACGGGTGCACAGATAGGCTTATACATAGATAGACAGACAGACAGACAGACAGACAGACAGACAGACAGACAGACAGACAGACAGACAGACAGACAGACAGACAGACAGACAGACAGACAGACAGATAGATAGATAGATAGATAGATAGATAGATAGATAGATAGACGGATTAGACGGATTAGATAGATAGATAGATAGATAGATAGATAGATAGATAGATAGATAGATAGATAGATAGATAGATAGATAGATAGATAGATAGATAGACGGATTAGACGGATTAGATAGATAGATAGATAGATAGATAGATAGATAGATAGATAGATAGATAGATAGATAGATAGATAGATAGATAGATAGATAGATAGATAGATGATAGATAGATAGATAGATAGATAGACCGATAGATAGATAGAAAGCTAGACAGACGGACAGCCAGCCAGCCAGACAGACAGACAGACAAACAAACACACAGATAAATGAAAATAAGTAAATCAATTACAGAAAAAAAAAATGCAGAAATAAATAAACGCACAACCGCAGAGAAGTACAACAAACTTTCACTGTTGAATTTCCGGTAGAATATTTTATCTGGCATCATTATTCCATGCCAACCGCGCTCTTTTCTTCAAAGAAACAGTCAGTTTCGTTCAAGTCCAAAATCTATGCATGCACACAGTGCCACAAACGATAAACTAAGCACCACTTCTATCCACGTTCACAGTTTACAGACCACAAAACTGCTTTGAGCGGAAATTCTCTTCCACCACAACACACTCCAATTAACTAATCATCTCAGAGCCAGATGTTACCAACCAGCTAGAACTGAATACATTGACGCAATAAAGAAAGAAAAATGAAAAGCGGCCCACACGTTCTACCATAGTTTTTGTTTCCCACAATGGGTACTAAATTCACTGTAACAAAGAGAAAAGCATTTTAACCTGTCAAAGAATCGCGTGAAATACAATAGGAAAAGCGTCGTATTTTGGGGCAACATTTGTGATAATAGTATTCGGTGTTTGGTGGTAAACAGGCCAGAATGTGGTTTATTGGGTAACACTGGGAGGTTCTGATAATGGATTTTGTGTTTCTGTGACATATGGTGTGTGGAGGTATGTAGGGTGGACTGGTTGCAAGGGTGGACGGCTGGATATGGGAATGTTGGTAAATGATGAAAATCTGGATTCATGAAAAATGTGGATCGATGGAGAAAAAGACGTGTGAGTGGAGGGGGAACGGGATGGATGGATGGATGGATGGATGGATGGATGGATGGATGGATGGATGGATGGATGGATGGATAGATGGATGGATGGGTGGATGGACGCAAATATTGATGAATAGCTGGATGCAAGAAAAGATGGGTGGCTAGACAGAATAAAGGCGTGGGAGTGAATGGTTCGATGGATGGATGGATGGATGGATGGACGGACGGATGGATGGATGGATGGGTGGAAGGATGGATTAATGGATGCGTAGATGGATGGATGGATGAGTGGATAGATGAATGGGCGGATGGACGGATGGATAGATGGGTGGATGGATGGATGAATGGAGGAGTGGAATGCTTGGGCGAAAGGGTGAACAAATGGTATGGACAGACAGACAGGTGGGACTGGGTGGATAGACGAATGGACAGATTAATGGGTTGATTTCTGAAAAAGATGATTTAATACGTGCATGTGTGGACGGAAGGCTGTGAATCTTCGATCTGATAAAACTATGAACCCTTAAGTACATAAACAGACCAAACCAGGTATATTATGGACTGACCACAACACACTTAAGTCCTAGGTATAGAAAGAGACCCATGTCTGTTGTCGAACTAAATAGATACTTTATCTAAAATAATCGTCTTGGTTTTCTATTAACTTTAGAACAGTCACTCTTGCATTATTCCGTCCTTACTAAATATCTCGTTAGATAAAATATATAAAAATAACGGAGGCAGAAAATAATATATTTCAACAGAGAGTTAAAACGAAAGAAAAGGAGACTAGACTGAAATAAAATGAAACTGTTTGAAAAACCAGGTACATAAAATGGAAGTCAAACTAAAATAGAATAAAATAGAGCAACAGCAACAAAAAACAAAAAAAAACATATAAAAGGAAAGTACAGAAATACAGCTTTAAAATATAAGCACATTAACATTAATAAACACCTGCGTCAAATCACACTCCTGATTTCAGGCTTCTGTATATCTGACGCTATTTTTGTGTAAACTTGTGCACAACGGCAAGGTGTTAACCTGTCTATCGAGAGTGGACAAATATTTGCATTCGCCCCAGACAGAAATCAGCAGAGATATGGATGAAAACCTCCCTTTCATGTACTGGCTCGCTTTTTAAAAGCCCGCCTTGGGCAAGTCTATCTATTACCCGCACATCACTTAAAATGTAAGTCTAGCTTTTAAATTCCACATCCCACAGGCGACTGGGCGTGTTGGATAACAAATTGCTGTTGCTAGCGGGGCGTGGTATTTTACATTATAAGCCATTGCTGAACGGTGGACACAATTCAGTATTTTCCTTATTTGGCTTTGTAACTACACTACGTGCCCGTAACAATATTCATGACAAAACACGCTGGTCTGCCCGACCTTATCTGGGGGATTCAAAAACTCCACGTGGAATTGACACGAAAGGAAAGCCAGGTTAGATTAACGAACTACATGATTCGTGCTGTTCCACAAGTGCACTAACACGGCGGTTCTCAAAGTGGGTTCCGTGAAGCCTCGTGGACTCCACCGGCCTTGTTCTGGTGTTCCACAAAGGTTCCACGTCATGTTTGCCATTCTTATCTCAACTGCTCTACGATAATGGCATGTGTCAGGCTTATGCCAAAAGGCAACTGACGGTCCATTTACATTCCTGAGCATGGGGGTTTTCAGATAATAATTACAGAAAAAGAAATGAAATCCATGAACAATCAAACTAAAAGCAATTGTTCCGACAGGTTACAAAAAAACTAAATGGCCAAAACATACGACTAGCCACTCTTAGTCTCAGTAGTTCTTCGTCCTAGCCAGTCCCCATCAATCATGACAACACTGCCGTGTTGCAGATAAAACACCGTATTCGCCCGCCTAAATAAGAAATGTTACAAGAGACGCAAAAAACATTTTCGCGTTTTACATCACTTCACTTTATGTTCCACTTTGCACTTTCTGAAGACTCTGAAGGAACTATTAGGCAGGCATCAGTCAGAGAAAGCTGCTTGCCATTCGCCGCAAGCCATTCCCTATTTCAGACGACTAATGAACACAAGTCATTTTCAGCACAGAAAAGCAGTCATAACAGAGAAAGGAACATCCGCTCGCTGCTTGGCGCTGGTTAAAAGCCCGTAATGAGTGGCGAGTGATATCTAGCGAATAACTTTCTCAGTGTGACGCCTGCCTTAGCCGAACATAGGTATTACCGCAGAACAGAAAAACAGAGCACACATTTCATTCTATAATATCACGATATAAAGTGAACTTGACCTAGATTAGCGAAAAAGGTCTTATTCCATAAACCGGTAGAGTAAACGCGTATAGCTAATTACTACTGTTTCTACGGTCATCCAAACAAAAACTACACTTCCAAAGTAAAAAAAAAAACCTTCCTTGACTTTCAAGCATTGACAAAGTTATGTAAATATAGCGTCTGACGCAATACACGTGCTGGTACAGTGAGGGTCACAAAAAAAATAAAAATAAATAAATAAATAAATAAAAAAGGGAAAAAAAGGGTGAGTGAGCAGATTCCACAAGAGTTGGCCATAATTCAAAATGTGTTGCTTTCACAACAAGACACCGGGATGGACAACCAAAATAAAAAGCAACGACTAAAGCACGCTTTGAGGAGGAACAAATTCGAACGTTTGGCTTGTTGTATGTTGCACTTCAATAAACCAAGTTAATGTTCTTCTATCGTACTGATAATACAACTTCCTAAATCTCTTATGAGGTCTTAATGAAATTACTTTAATAAAATATATTAAATCAACTCTTCACTCTAAATGAAATTAAGGTTATATTATCTAAACTGTATTAAAAATTAAATTGAATGTAAATCTAAATTGTATTAAATTAAAGTACACGAATCACTTAAACTAAATTAAAAACTAAATTGAAATTACAATTCCATTCAATTAAATAAACACCGGCAAACAGAATTTAATCTCTGGTCAGATTCTTGTCAGTGTAAACACAACGGCATAATTATATCGAATTGTGTGGTCTTCGCTACATCTACACAGACACTGATATAGCTTATGCAAGGGATTTGAAAAGCCGATCGCACCCCCAAACCCCGGCCAGAAAGAAGGGCGGGGGGGGGGGAGGGAGAGAGTAAGACAGAGAGAGAGCGAGAGAGAGAGAGATACAGAGACAGAGACTGAAAGAGTTGGCGGAGAGGAAGGAAGAGATAGGCAGGTTGAGAGAGAGAGAGAGAGAGAGACAAAGAGACAGAGAGAGAGAGACAGACAGAGTCAAAGAGTCGGCGGGGAGAGGAAGCGAGAGACAGAGAGTGGGGAGAGAGAAAGTAAGAAGGTGAGAGAAAGAGAGGGAGGGAGACAGGTTGAGAGAAAGAGACAGAGACAGACAGACAGACAATGAACTGATAAAACCCTTGAGTCTATTGTAGAAATCGGATCACGCCATCTATTTCCAGTACATAAAGTGCCAGCGGTATATAATAGAGAAAAAATACTAGCCTGCGGGGGCAACCTGACTATGACAGCTAGACTAGCGGTTATCAAAATTTTGACACAGCGGAACCTTTGGCCTCATTCTCCGGCCATCCAGAAGTCCGTAAGTGGATTTTTTTGCAATTTTTGACACACATACACGCACATACACACATGTTTAAGCTTTTCGTACATTTGGCTTAAATTTTCTCCCACCCAAACGAACGAGTGTATGGTCATTAAAATGTTGTATGTCCATGCTGAGGCCTCGCTATTTTGAAGCTTCAAATGACTATTTGACTTTGATGCGCAGCCTGTATTTTATTTTATTTATTCAAAATACTTGACATTAATGGGCTTTTAAACTATTATTAACCCCGGTGACAGATTCCAGCTCCTCGATGTTCAAGGAACCTCATTCCATATGCTAAGACCAAAACCTGAAAACCAACGTCGACCGAATGTTTTCAGATTGTATAAATCAATTTGTTTAAAAATAGCCGACTTAATTACCAATTTGAAAACAAATTTGTCCAAAGATAAGAAAACAGCATTGGGTGTACAGTCAAAACAGAAAAATGCATTAATTGAGATGTTCTCATAAGATAATTATCTTATTAAAATGTCACTGGATACGTTTCTTGTGAGTGGGATTCCCGATTTCTCCGCAGCTCCGAAATGCCGCGTAAGACACAGGTAACGGAGGAGCCTTCGCGGAACCCTAGGATAAGCCCCTTGAAGCACTGGGGCTCCGCGAAGTACTCAACTTTGGAACCCATTGAGCTGGACGACACGAACAATGACAGAGGAATACGCAAATCGCCCACGAACACTGACCTCCCCCCATTAAAACCACACTGACATTGTCATTTCGTACACTGTATGTATCCTTTGACGAAGTTAATCTTTTACTAAAATTTCATTACGCAAAAACAAAAAAAATTCACACATTTAATGACTTGACTTATTTCTGAGGAAGACAGAACTTGATATTTCCAGCCTATCATTTTTCTTGATAATTGAAATATGATAGTGTAACGTATTCATCCATTTACGCAAGCTAGCAACGATTCCTTCTTCTTATCCTCTCTCGGATCCAACTTCAATTCTTCTACCACGTTATTAAGTCTTTTCTGAATTCCCCAACCCACTCTCGTAATCCCGTCGACTTCTGTACGTGAGAATGCGATAACGTCATGTGATACTGTAGTGACGTAATACTATGTCTGCCCAGAATATTGTAACTAGGAAAGTACAGAGGGAGACAGCTGTTCTTATGTCGCGCTGTATTAATTCAGGCATTGGCGATACAAATGCCTTGAATGGAGCGAGATGTTGAATAATGTTAGGAAAACTAGTGATTGGATACATTAAAGCGACAGTTTTAATTTTCGCTGATTGCATGCCGAGTTAGAGAGTCGGAACTGAACTACGCAATGGGTGAAATCAGTTTTATGTTACAGATTAACAGGCAGACAGATAGAAAGACAGACAACAAGGCAAGAAAGCAGGCTTGCAGGAAGACTGGCGGGGCATTTAAGATCTGATGGATTAGATGGGTAGATAGACAGACAGACAGACAGACAGACAGACAGACAGACAGACAGACAGACAGACAGACAGACAGACAGACAGACAGACAGACAGACAGACAGACAGATAGATAGATAGATAGATAGATAGATAGATAGATAGATAGATAGATAGACAGACAGACAGACAGACAGACAGATAGATATATAGATAGATAGATAGATAGATAGATAGATAGACAGATAGGTACGTCGGTAGGTAGGTAGGTAGGTAGATAGATAGATAGATAGATAGATAGATAGATAGATAGATAGATAGAGAGGTACGTAGGTAGGTAGGTAGGTAGGTAGGTAGGTAGGTAGGTAGGTAGGTAGATAGATAGATAGATAGATAGATAGATAGATAGATAGATAGATAGATAGATAGATAGATAGATAGATAGATAGATAGATAGATAGATAGATAGATAGATAGATAGGTAGATAGATAGATAGGTAGATAGATAGATAGATAGATAGATAGATAGATAGATAGATAGGTACGTCGGTAGGTAGGTAGGTAGGTAGATAGATAGATAGATAGATAGATAGATAGATAGATAGATAGATAGAGAGGTACGTAGGTAGGTAGGTAGGTAGGTAGGTAGGTAGGTAGGTAGGTAGATAGATAGATAGATAGATAGGTAGATAGATAGATAGATAGATAGATAGATAGATAGATAGATAGATAGATAGATAGATAGATAGATAGATAGGTACGTAGATAGGTAGATAGATAGATAGATAGATAGATAGATAGATAGATAGATAGATAGATAGATAGATAGATAGATAGGTAGGTAGGTAGGTAGGTAGGTAAGTAGGTAGGTAGATAGATAGATAGATAGATAGATAGATAGATAGATAGATAGATAGATAGATAGATAGATAGATAGATAGATAGATAGATAGATAGATAGATAGATAGATAGATAGATAGACAGATAGATAGATGGGCACACATATACCTAAATATCACACTAATTTGCTACCACATACAATATCATGTCGACAATAGAGAATACTTTTTCTAATCTTCCACTCAAGACAGTGAAACTAAGTTATTACAATGGCCACAAGGGAGTGAACTATTGGATAGACTGTACTTCTATGACGTTGGAGTTGTCCTATCTTAGTGCTTTGTATAATGTTGACGTCATACCCATCTGAGAAAAGTAGAACTGCCCTCGTAAATTGTCCTCGTTGGGTGATTATAACCTAGAGAAATGTACCAGAAGGCTTTGTCGTGACGTGGTTTGCTATTGGAAGTGTGCGCACGTGAGTATGGTGTATGAATAGTTTATGAGTAGTCGAGAATCAAGGACAGAGAGAGAGAGAGAGAGGAGGGGGGGGGAGATGGAGGAGAGAGGGAGAGAGAGAGAGAGAGCAAGAGAGAGATACAGAGAGCAAGAGAGAGAGAAAGAGATTTTATGTGACAGATAGAGGGTAGGAGAGAGATTAAAAGAGAGAGAGAGAGGAAAAGCTGTGTGTTTGTGTGTGTTTGAGGAGAGAAAAGGTGAGTGAAAGATAGAGAAAGAGAGAGAGGGAGAGAGAGGGAGAGAGAGAGAGAGAGAGAGAGAGAGAGAGAGAGAGAGAGAGAGAGAGAGAGAGAGAGAGAGAGAGAGAGAGAGAGAGAGAGAGAGAGCTGTGAGTGTGTATTTATGTACGCGAAGAGAGAAAGATAGAGGGAGAAAGACAGAGAGAGAGAGAGAGAGAAAGTGTGTGGCAGAAGGAGAGTAAGAGAGAGACGTGTCTAAGAGGTTGAGGGGTACACAATGAGAAAAAGAGAAAAGGAAAGAGAGAGAGAAAAAAAAAGAAAGAGAGAGTGTGGGTGTGTGTGTGTATGTGGAAGAGAGTAAGAAAGAGAGTGTGTGTAAGAGAGAGATAGACAGAGAAAGAGGGGGGGTGAGAGAGAGAGAGGAGAGAAAGAGAGAGGAAGACAGAGAGAAAGAGAGAGAGAGAGAGAGAGAGAGAAAGGGAGAGAGAGAGAAAGAGAAAATAAATATAACATTCAAGGTTCATTAGGCAGGTTGAAATTAGAAATTAGTGATAATGAATCGATTCATGAGGGGGAAAAAACCACAGTGATACATTATGAAAACCCAGTTACTATAAAAACACGCAACATGGAACACTGAAACTCAAACATAGCATTAAAACTGGCATGACTAAATATTTATTTATTTATTTTCAAAGTTGGAAATGTAACCGGGGGGGGGGGGGGGGCATATCCAAAAAGTTGGTCCTTGCTTACGATGGGATGGATGAGGGGGGTGGGGGGTTCCTTTTGGGTTTTTCGGAGAAGGGGGTGCCCCCAACGTATGAAAAGCTTACGTTGGGAATGTGTGAGAGAGGGAGAGAGAGAGAGAGAAAGAGGGCGGTTTTATTGATAAAAAGTGGGGCGGGGAGAGGGTGGCTGCGAAATGCACGGAGGTTTTTCAGTTTTTCAAAAAGATTATGGTTGTACGTGTTCCAACAAAACAGGTTGTCAAATTATGTGAAAAAATTTTAATAAATCACAAAAATACAGGCTTTGTTTTCGAATGAAAGGTCAGTTATAGTCCGTGCAAAATGCTATTTGACGCTTCAAAGTGTCAAGGACGTTCATCGTTTTAATGGCCGTACACTCGAGGATAAGGGAGGAGGGTGGGAGTGGGCTGAAGCCAGTGGTGTGAAAACCGTAGAACTGGGAGTGTATCGAGAGGGGACAGAAATGGCGGAAATTGAGCATACATACTTTACGGATGGCGACGGGCGCTTTCGCTGAATAATTATTTTCAAAATAAAATTGTAAAGAAATAAAACAGGTATTTAAACTGTTTTCTGTCACGCGCCGTGGGTATGAATGGAAATGATGTGTTCTCAGATTACAAGAAAGATGTTTATTGTTGGTTAATATTCAGTGCCAAGAGGGCACAGCCTGTTTATACTTCCTTGTTTACTGATGGAGATACGTGTGTTTGCGTGAGTTTGCGTGTGTGTGTGTGTCAATAGAAACAGAGAGGAGTGGTACTGAGAACAAACGTGGGGATGAGGGAGTAAGAGAGAGAAAGAGAGAGAGGGGGAGGAAGAAAGCGAGTGACAGAGAGAAAGAGAGAATTAGAAACAGAAAGAGATAGTTTGCGTGTTTAAGAGAGAGGCAGTGAGAGAGTGGAGAGAGAGAGAGAGAGAGAGAGAGAGAGAGAGAGAGAGAGAGAGAGGGAAAGAGAGAGAGAGAGAGAGAGTTAAAAAAAGAAAGTGTGAGAGAAGAGAAACAGGGAGCCGATGAGAGGGAGGGAGAGAAAGGAGAAGACAATGAGAGAGACAGATAAAGAAACAGGGACGAATAAAGAGAGAGAAAAGGAGAGGGAGAGAGAGAGAGAGAGAAAGAAAGAGTAACGTCGGGAGAGACAGTAGAAGAGAGCTATTCAGACAAACAGACAGAAAGACAGACAGACAGACAGACAGACAGACAGGCAGGCAGGCAGGCAGGCAGACAGACAGAAAGGCCGAGAGTACAACAGCATATCTTACTGATAACAGTAAACCATCCATAAAGTTATGCCAAGCTTGTAAAGAAAATAGTGTGGGTGACGCGTCAGGTGAAGCAAATTACGCATGCCGTTGTTTCAAGTTTCTCATTACTGTCAGACTCAGCCCAATAACTATCCTCAATACTATCGTAAGAATGAATTGTATAGACACAGCAATGGGCATTGTTTCTCAAACGAGGAATCTACAGCAGTAGCATAGCATGTCCCAGGTAACAGCATAGAGGCATTCCAGGGGGGAATTTTTCACCTTATACTGAATGTATACAGTTGGAACCAAAGATAGAAAAAAAAAACAACCCAGTAAAATTGGCCGCCTCATTGAAACGCAGAAATTCGAAGGCTCTACTTTAGAGAGAGAGAGAGAGAGAGAGAGAGAGAGAGAGGAGAGAGAGAGAGAGAGAGAGACAGACAGACAGAGAGAGAAAGAGAGAGAGAGAAAGAGAGAGACAGAATGAGAGAAAGAGAGAGAGAGAGAGACAGAATGAGAGAGAGAGAGTGAGAGGCAAAATGAGAGAAAGAAATACAGACAGAAACAGAGTTAGAAAAAGAGAGAGAGAGAAGTGTATGTGTGTGTGTGAGTGTGTGTGTGTTTGTGAAAGAGAGAGACACACACAGAGAAAGAGAGACAGACAGACAGACAGACAGACAGACAGAGGGAGAGGGAGAGAGAGAGGGAGATGCAGTGATCCTAAATCCTAAAATGTTTTGATGACCCCTAATCTGTATCCACTTTCTTCACTACAGCGACAGTGCTTAACACTGCCTTTCATCTGATATGAGGCGTCCGCCGCCCCCCCCCCCCCGCTCCCCTCTCTCACACACATTTTTGTGATAAAGTAGAAGACTCTGGTTGCGTTTTAGGCCTTCTTTCTCCCCCTCCCCCCTCCCCCACTCTTAAAATTTATCATAACACTTCACTGCCACCATAAATCCTCCCCCAAATATTACAGGCCAATAAAACTGACAACAGGACAATAATAATTAAGTGGGGAACAAGGGAAAACGAAGGATAATAAAATCATAATAATAAAAAATGCCCCTGTCTATACTTTCCCGGTACGAAATGAACATAATTTTAATACTTTTTTTTCAGTATCATCGTAATGCTTACATTCATCTAGGTAGTGAGTACAGACACCCCGTACGTAGTAACCGGGGAAGAGGTATATTATTATTTTATAGTAGCAAGAGAATCCTAAAACTAATCTGTGTAATAAAAAAACTAGCGGGGTTTTCAACAAGACCTATCGCTGTTCAGACAGCTCGGATTGGCTTGAACTTTTGAAGATGCCTTGCTTAAGATCTGTAGAAGGTTCGTAGTCACACTTGGAGGCTCCAAAGTATTCTTTTTTGAATTTGCTTTGTGTCGCTGATTGACCACCTGCGCACCTTTTTTTCCTTTTTTCAACGCTAGTAATTCTATATTTTCCCAGGTCTCATACCATTATAATAATGATCATAGTCGCGTTCAGTAAAGGTAATAATAATAATACTTAAAGGCACAAAAGAACTCTCAGTACTAATGTGGTCTTTTTACTATAGTGTCACAAAGGCTTTATCAAATGAGCACAACGTTTACCATTGCTATTAAATTGTGATTCTGGCGGTCACTCTAAAACCTGAAGTGGGCCATCCCTACATTTGGTCATGCTTTGACTAAATCAGGATTGCATGGGATTTACACATTCTTCCTGATATGGATTTTTGACGCCCTGTCTTCACAACAGCTTGTAAGGGTGTGCTAATGGCAATCCTTTATAGCATTGCACAAACCCGATAGTGTGTATTTTGTGTAGAGATCGAGAAATTAATGAGCCAAATATTGTGGAATGGTTCACTTAAATTGTATACACACCATGGTTATGCTTACCATATTTTTTCGTTATAGGCAGACCATATTTATGTTTACCATATTATATACGGGCCACAGATATGCTGGCCACATTATATTATCATATACAGACTACAATTACGTCTACCATAATATATTACTAGATACAGTCGACAGTTATGTTTACCATTTTACAATATTTTACTCAGACCACAATTATGTTTACCATATTATTTATTATCATAAAGACCATACTTATGCTTACTATATCATATATTATCAATATTTTATACGGAACATATTAATGTTTACCATATCATATTATGATATAAAAACCACGGTAATCTTTGCCATCGTTAAGTTCACCTATTATTATATTATTAAATACAGACCATACTAATGTTTACCATGGTTATCTTTACCATTCATACCCCTGAACAGTCCACATTTCAGTACAACCTCATCACAATCCCCTGCCACATTGTGCTTTTCATGGTGCCTTTACGTATTGATTCGTTAAACTCACTCCGTTTTTCAAAAACCCACAGAAGCCTACAGTAAAAGTAATCAATATCTACAGACCAGACAGAAACGAAACAAACCTCACCACACATGCATCAAGTTGTGGAAGATTGAGCATCTAACTGGCTATCATTTTACTACTAGGGCAAAAAGCCGTTCATTGCACGTTCTGGCGTGTCCATGATGTTCATAATAGTACGGATGTTGCTAGTGGGGCTTAGACTAATTACAAAACCAAATACAGAAAATACCACTTAGGTTCAGTGTTTAGCTATAGCTTTCTGTGTAAAACACGATGTCTCCTTAATAGCAGCTTAATAATAACACAAAAAACCTAGCATTTGAAAAGCGTTCCATCAGGTTAACGAGCAGGCTCTAAGCGCTTGCCAACATTTATATTGGTGGTTTTGAGATAATATATGACTACCTAATCATTGTTCATGGTGAGATCTATCATATTCTCACAACGTAACTTTTCGAAATCTTTAACCCTTTCAATACTGAAACAGCATTACTGTTAACTCTTTACTGCTCCATCAGTTTCAGGTTTTTGATTCTCCATGACTATAGCCTTTTAAAATACAGATTAACATTCAGATTCATAACTGAAATAAGTGGATCTCAGTATAAACTGGATTTGAGAAAATGTAGCTTTCACAGTGCCAGTAGACAAAGAGTTTATACATGTAGTTTCATAAGCAGGGAACTGTTTGCTCTATCGAAGGCTTTGTACCAGAATGTGTTATGTCCAATTTTACTCATTGCTTTTAAATTCCAGGTGATATCCAAGACATAAGGTGTGTGTGACTTTCTTTCATAACCCAATAAAACTATTCATGTGACCGTATTGAAATTATTGAAATTATTTAAACTTTCATTAAGGTTAACAACTCATTTTTCTCAGTTTGATTATTTTGGACATAACATATTCTGGTTGCCAACCCTCGATATGCTTGTCTTACCAACTTTCAAGAGAAAAGTTTGAAAAGCTCTCCTGTAAAATGCCAAAATTGTTCATACGCCAGTATGTGAGGTGGACCATGAAATGTAAATGAAGGTACAAAATCCTTCCGTGTCGCAAATTATGTTTACTCCAAGATAACGCTGGTAATACTTAAAAATCCAGTATCACCTAGTTCGCAACCAAATCACTTCTCTTCCAAGAAGAGTCTTAACTTACTCCTCCAAGAGGATCCTGAGAACATCAAAAATCCAGCAGTGCTAAATTCACACAGAACAAAAACACATCATCTCTTTCACAAGAATTATTATTAACTTACTACTCCAAGACTGTTAACTACTCCAAGTGGACCCTGAGAATATCAAAAATCCAGTACAACTAAATTTATTTTGTACAAAAACACATCGTCTCTTTAACAAGAATGTTGACGACTCCAAGAGGACCCCGAGAATACCAAAAATCCAGTATAACTTAGTTTATATAGTACACAAACACGTCGCCTCTTTAACAAGAATCATGACTAATCCAAGAGGACCATGAGAACACCAAAAAATCCAGCACTAGGAACTTCACACTGTACACAAACACACCATCTCTTCCACAAGAAAACCCACTTTAACTACACATCTGAACTTGAACTTGTCAACTCTTTGAACCTTTCCGCTGAACTGGCAAGGCGTTGTTTCTCCGGCCCGTACAATACTTGAAAGCGCCGCCCTTTTAAAACATTAAAGTGTCGGAGGGAAATTTAATTCGTACTATGACGTACGTACTGGAAAATACCCGAGGTTGCAACGCGACAAAGATTTCACCACTGTGTGTTGCCACGCCACAAACAGAGCATGACACGTATCTCGAGATGTGAGAGAGTTGGCTTTGCAATGTACATGTATATCATACCAGCTTAAGCTTAACGTTATATATTATTGTGGTGCAGTTATTGGCCATAAACACGCCCGATTTCTCTGTTGTTTAATTGAAGGCGGGTCTTGCCGACTTGGTATCCTTGTCAATCGTGATTCGTCGACCATGCTTTATTCATTCATTCATTCGTTCGTTCATTCACTCCTTTATTGTTTCCTCAAACCTTTCTTTGTTCCTTCCATTCATTTATTTCTTCCGTCCTTCCTTCATTTATTCTTTCCTTCCTTCATGTGTTCTTTAATTCATTCATTCATTCATTCTTTCATTCGGTCTTTCCTTCCTTCCGACCTTTCTTCATTCTTTCATTCATTCATTCATGCGTTCTTCCATTCATCCATGATCCTTCATCATTTCTTTCTTCCTTTATTCATTCATTCACTATTTCTTCCTTCATTCCCCCTTACCCCTCGTTTCCTTCCTTCAATCGTTCGTTCGTTCGTCCATTCCTTCCGCCCTTCATTCATTTATTCATTCACTCAATTTTTTCCGTCCTACCTTAATTATCATAATTATCATTATTTTCAAATACCAATGTCACGACTCGACACAACAACATCCCAGAAATATCAAGTATTGTTACCATTTTTCTGTCAAGGAGCATCAAGCAACTTGAAGACTACGTTATTGTCACACGCCATTTACAGATCTCGGTTACCGAAAGTGCACGACATTTCAATTCACATTTAAATGCTTGACGTCATACCATTATTGTAGTTTTTTTTTAAACTCGAGAGCTGACTGCAAGTTCTTTTGTAGATTTTTCTGAAAGGATCTACATCTAGTTAAAAGGGCAGAGTCTAATTACAAAGGCACATAGAGAAAATACTGGGTGTGTTCACGGTTCAGATATAGCTTTCTATGTAAAACAATACAGCCCCGTAACAACACCTTTCTGAAAAGCCTGAATACAACATATCAGAAAGCGAATGGTGACAAAGAACAAGCTACCACAACAACAAGACCAACAATAATAACAACACCTGGTTATTTCTTGAAGTAAACGCAAGCATGATAAGGAACTATGTCGTGTCACATTGCCACCTTTCACCTAAGCATTGTAGGATGTAGAAGCCCGACAATGATTTCAATGCTTTTCTGTCTGATGTTTTTCCTCATTCACGGTATGTCCCTCCTCCTCCTCCTCCTCCTCTCCTCTGTTTTATGTCGTCTCGCTATCTTCTTCCTGGTCGTCCTCTTGTCCTTCTTCCTGTCTTTGGTTGCCATTCAGCGCAGCGTTTTGCCCGCTTATTATCGTTTATCCTTCCCACTTGCCCAACCCAATTCCACTTTTGATGTAGCACGAAACTTTCTAGTGTAAGTTAGTGCTGTTTGTCTGCGGTTTTCGGGGGCGGGGGGGGGGGGGGGATTTTATCTTGTAGTCTGATGTTGAACATTTTTCTATCAATTTCACTCTGGGTGTCACACACCAGTGACAAATAACTGCACATAATATACAATCCCCCCCCCCACCCCCACCCCCATTTCTCCTCCCAAATCATAAGCACACACAAATTATTATACATGTTTATTCTTTTTGCGGCCAAGATGAAAAAGGCAGCGAATCCTTGAATTCGCAAAGCGTGAAACGTCACAACAGCAGGGGTATAAAGTTCGTTCACAAAGCACCGTATTTCCGTCAAAAAACATTCAGTTTCGCCAGACGGTAACATTTCAGATGTATGACAAATTTTGTTGTAAATAATACAGCCCTTTTCAAACCCCGACCCTGCTGAAAACGGTCTACTGCGTGTCTATACATCACAATACGGCGTCTTTTCTCACTCAGGTGTGCTATGAAAAAGGACAGTAAACGCCAAAAGTCCAAATTTTACAGGGGACGCAGAAAACATTTGGGGTGGTTAGAATAAGAAGGGGTGTAAGTATCATTGGCACTTAGATTCCTTCTAATTGTAACCGTCTTCATTTATTTAAGGGGTTTAGAATTACAAGGGATCTAAGTGCAACTAGCACTTTACACCTCTTTTAATTCTAAACAATTCATTTAAACTTCCGCTTCCCTTTACTCTGTGTTCAAATTTCCATTCTGTGATGACCAAAAGAACCTACCAGTTCTACAAAAAGTATGACCCAGTTAAAAAGATAGAGTCTTAGGTCATTCTAAAGAACGAGGCTAAAAAAGTGAATGTTATCCAGAATGGCGAATGCTGTCTTTTTCCGTAAAACGGCATCGTGTTGGATGTACATTGACGCAATATGCATGAGAAAGGCTCTTCGTGTTCAGCTTTGAATCATCTTGGTTGTTTTTATTTGTTTGTCTCATTCATTTTCCAAATTCTTATGGTAAAAGAAAGATGACACATTGTGAAAGAGAGAAGTGAAAATAATTATGTAAGCGCAACAAACAGACAGGTGAGATGCAGATACAGACAGAAAAAGAACAATTAAGTGAGAGGGGGGGGAAGGGAGGAGAGAGAGAGAGAGAGAAAGAGAGAGAGAGAGAGAGCGAGAGAGAGAGAGAGAGAGCGAGAGAGAGAAGAGAGAAAGAAAGAGAGAGTGAGAGGGAGTGCGAGAGAATGAGAGAGAGCGAGAGAGAGAGGGAGAGCGAGAGAGTCACAGAGAGAGGGTGAGAAGAACACAGAGAGAGGGGGGGGCGACAGAGAGAGAATATGACAGAGACAGAATGAGAGGAGAGAGGAGAGAGAAAGAGAAAGAGACAGGCAGAGAGAGACAGGGAGGAGAAAGGCAGAGGGAGAATAGAGAGAGAGAGAGAGAGAGAAAGAGACAGGCAGAGAGAGACAAAGAGGAGAAAGGCAGAGGGAGAAGAGAGAGAGTGAGAGAGAGGGAGAGAGAGAGAGAGAGAAAGAGAGAGAGAGAGAGAGGGGGGGGAGAGAGAGAAGGATAGAAGATGACAGAAAGTAAGAGAGGGGGATCCGGGAACGAGAGAACGGCTGCTGAAAGAGAAATACAAAAATACTGAAAATGACTAGGGAAGACCGAGAAAGGGGAGAAAAGACGGAGGCAAGGAAAAAGAAAAAAATGAACAACGCACCGTTCAACCAACACAATTCAGAGATATCTTCCAATGGGGGAACAGCCCCAGGCAACGGGTCACCGGTGTCATCTTGTCTCCAACGACAGGTCACAATGCCTTCTGTATGGAAAATCCCTGTTACAGCATTGAATGACAATCACGTCGCACGATGACGCACGAATGAGCTCAACTACCGAATCCCACGGAACATGCCACAGTAAGACGTGCTGCCTGCATTAAAATTCTGCTTTTCAAAATACCCCAGGCCCTTTCATGAAACGATGGAAGAGAATACGCGCAGCTGCAAATGATAGTAAGTTTTTGGGAAATATTATATGAATTCTTTCAAGAATCTTAAATACTTTTTAAAAATGTATTTACTAGATGAAGTTCCCGGCAATATCCGGGATAAACCTGTGAACCCACCGTTCTCTCTTTCTCTGTCTTTTTGGTCTAGAAAGCTTCCTACAGTTTTACTTCAGATTTCATGCGCACCAGGGCAATACGCACTCATTTCTGGTAGGGGGACTGCACGCACCAAATTGAACGCGTATTAATACATCGTTTCCGGCGCGGTGGACTTACTACAGGGAGCCAAAACAAAGATCATTGTACTTTACATTTTTACAACTTTTTATTTAAAAATAGCCGAAACTTGAACCAACACAGCCGGTCGACACAAAAGCGATTGGACTGGATTAGTTGACACGTAAGAAAATTAATTTTATAATTTTTGAAACTGTCATTTAGGCTGTAGCGTCGAGCAAAAAAAGGGGCAAAATTGCACCATAATGAATTACTCCCGCCACTATTTTTTTTATAATAAGATAAGATTATTGATTAAGGGATAGTACAATAAATGTTATTCAAATTTTATTTACAAAAGAAAAATATATTTCTGATTTGGTATATATTTCAAGAACGGTGTAACGCCATATTAGTTTTTTGTTGGTTTTTTTTTTCTGTCTTGTGAAATTAGGTCTTTTGCACCTGCGTGGTTTCCTGATAGGGCCAGGGATATAGCCTCATTCTGCTGAGAACGGACGTAAAGCCCATACAAAACAAACAAACACACTAACAAATAAATATCCATCTTTCTGATGCCACTGTGTCCACTTAGTACCTCATCTCCTACGACTGTAGTACGCATTTTGTACCCACACTTGCCCACAAGTATCGGTACTTCAGTTCCTATTACCACTACTCCTTGCTTCAGTTTCATGGTTCTGAGAGGCTCAAGTGCCGGGTATCCATCTAATTGGCAGGAATATAAATGGCACCATCGTGTAATGGGGAACTCCCAAACGGTGTTTGGACCACCCATGTACCCTAGAACACCTCGGGTGGAAGAGACTTTCGGAGACCCGAGAGGCGACTCTGAGAGGTGAAAGTGACGCACAAGTGCTCGTTTGTTGGAGAAAATTAGGAAGAAAACACAGCCATTGTCTAACGAGGAGTATCGGCAGACATACAGAAAAAACAGACAGACAGACGGATCGATGAACATACTGGCAAGGATTGAAAAGAAAAAAAATTAAGATAAAACATTATGGAAAATTACAGGCGACAAGGAAGGCCACGGAAAAAGGTAGGTTCGTTCAAAGGCGGATACAAAACTGGTATATTTTTCTGAGGTGAGAGAGAGGGTGTGAGTATTCTGTGTGGTTACAGTGAGAGACATACAAAGCAGAAAGAGAAAGAGGAGGGAGAGGGAGGGATGGGCGGAGACACATGCAGGCAGACAAGAGAAAGAGTGAAAAAAACAGAGACTGAGAGAGAAAGGGGGAGGGGGGGGGGGAGCAAAAGGAAAGACAAAGACAAAGAAGACCAGACGATAGATGAGAGAGAGGGAGAGAGAGGGAGAGAGAGGGAGAGAGAGGGAGAGAGAGGGAGAGGGAGAAAAGAGAGAGGGCGGGCAGACGGAGAAAGAGAAAAGAGACAGGGCGGGCAGACGGAGACAGACAGACAGACAGACAGACAGACAGACAGACAGACAGACAGACAGACGGACGGACAGACAGACAGACAGACAGACAGACAGACAGACAGACAGACAGACAGACAGACAGACAGACAGACAGACAGACAGACAGACAGACAGACAGACAGACAGATAGATAGATAGATAGATAGATAGAACATTACGAAAAGAAGGAAAGACCAATCAAAGGAGACAAAGAAACGGGAAGAAGGACCAAAAACGATAAGTAACCGTGTGAAATGATAAAAGTGGCCAGTGCACCGCACAACCAAATAATGAAAAAAAAAAAGAAAGAGAAACAGCAGTAGTCGATAGCTGAGTGGCATAATTTTGCCGATTGGCTTAACCTGTACAATGCCCTTGCACGCACGGTGAGTGAAATGTGCTCCCGTGCGTGCATACTTCTTTATCGTGTGTGTAGTAGATAGAGAGAGAGAGTGAGTGAGAGAGAGAGAGAGGGAGAGAGAGTCGGAGGGAGAATGAGTAAGAGAGAGGGAGAGAAGAAAGAGAGATGGGAAAAGATTGACAGAGACAAAGAGAGAGAGAGATAGAGAGAGAGAGAGAGTTTAAATGTGAATAGATATGCAAGTGAGTAAGTGTGTGAGTGAGTGGGGAAAAATATACACGCACAGAAAAAAAACAACAACGATTGTTGTAAGAGAGATTATAATGTATGACGTAGTCCATAACTGAGAGAGAGAGAGAGAGAGAGAGAGAGAGAAAAGAGAAAATATATGCCGTGGAAATGAGGGGAAAAATCGTTATTTGGAAGATATAATGTATAGTAGAAGCAAATTAAATGAGAAAGAGAAGTTGTGAACAAGAGGCGGCCCGGCAAAGTGACGACAATGAAATTGGAAACCCAAACACATTCATCAATGCTGGCTGGGCATTTAAATTATTGCTCGTTTGTAGGGCCAGAGGTGGGGATTTGAGAAAGAAAGGGATGGAGAGAGAGAGAGAAAGGGAGAGAGGGACAGAAAGAGAGAGATAGAGAAAAAGAGACAGCTGGATAGACAGACAAACAGATAGATAGACAGACAAACAGACAGACAGACAGACGCACAGACAGACAGACAGACAGACAGACAGACAGACAGACAGACAGACAGACAGACAGACAGACAGACAGACAGACAGATAGATAGATAGATAGATAGATAGATAGATAGATAGATAGATAGATAGATAGATAGATAGATAGATAAAGATAGATAGATAGATAGATAGATAGATAGATAGATAGATAGATAGATAGACAGAGAGTTTTAATATGCACAAAAAGGCAAGTGTATGTATGTGAGTGAGCAAGCGAGTGAGTGAGTGAGTGAGTGAGTGAGTGAGCAAGTGAGTGGGTGAGTGAGTGAGTGAGTGAGTGAGTGAGTGAGTGAGAGAGCGAATGTCTGAGTGAGTGAGAGAGTGACTGAACGAATGAGTAAGCGAGTGAAATAGTGATTGAATGAATTAGTCTGCCTATTTCATTGCGGTTTTCTGTGAGTCGGATCTGGTCGTATGAATCCACATTGCAATTGATTTCCATATTTCATGCACAAAGAACATTTCGCACACCCACAGAAGAGACACAAACGCTTCAGTTCCAACAGAAATCACCCCTGGTCAACAAAAGCTGTTGTTAGGGGGAAATAGTGTTTTACAAACAAAGCTACAGCTTAACAAATGAGCAAATCTCAGTATTTTCTCTATTTGCCTTTGTAAATTGACCACGTCCCCCCAACAACATCCGTCAATAAAAGTGCCGTTTCCCCCAGATTTCCACGACTCAAGTACCGGTTTCAAAAACTGCGTCACTTTTGCCAAATGCCTGTTGTTAAGGGACGGTAGTAGTTTCCATAGTAACCTAACAGATCAGCAGTGAGCACAACAAACTCAGTATTTCTCTATTCGGCTTGGTATTTAGACAACGGTTCGATACAACAGTCTTTTTTTCAACATCGCAGGCTCATCAACCTGCTCCGACTTCAAGAATCCGTACAAACATCCAGCATGTCTCTGTCAGCGCCCACGCGAACGTCTTAAGCGCAAGTTTTTACGCCTTTTAAAACAGACTTGGAAACCTTTGAATCGGAAGATCAGAACATACTAGCACGCGACAAGAAAACAACGTACATGCCAGTTTGGGTTAAAATTCACTTTCTGGAATAAGTTAAATTCACTTTCTGGAATAAGTCAAATTCACTTTCTGGAATAAGTCAAATTCATTTTCTGGAATAAGTTAAATTCATTTTCTGGAATAAGTTAAATTCACTTATTGGAATAAGCCAATTCATTTTCTGGAATAAGTTAAATTCATTTTCTGGAATAAGTTAAATTCACATTCTGGAAAAAGTTAAATTCACTTTCTGGAATAAGTTAAATTCGCGTTCTGGAATAAGTTACTTTTTCCGATCCAGCAGTCTTCTGAGCTAGTGCCCTTCGACTTTCTGGAATAAAATTCACTGTCTGGAATGTTAAATTCACTTTCTGGAATAAGCTAAAATTAAATTCACTTTCTGGAATAAGTTAAAATTAAATTCACTTTCTGGAATAACTGTGCTTTATATTTCTATATGGTCTTGTGAATTTTTACAGCCAAGTATTCGTCCCTTTAAAAGTTTATCTCCACTTTTTGGCGGAACTGACATACATACTACATCACGTACTTCTACATGACTTCTATTTTTTTTTCCATTGTGTGTCAAAGTATGAAGCGGATACGGCGTGTAATTTGTAAGTATTACTGAAAAAGAAAATCGTGTCTCTAACAGCTATGACGGTAAGAAAAATTTCAATCCATCAATTTCTCAAAAGTTGCTGGAAGGGAGTTACAACCTTATCATTTTCAATGGATGTTGTCTTAATTCCATGCAGGAGTGAAACGCCAGCTAATAATACTTCAAACAAAGTGTACTTCTCAAACATTCCCGCCCGACGCTGCAGTTTGAAAACCACCCCAGGTCTAATCTTAAGTCGAAGACAACAGTACTGATAATGGCCAAAAGTTCAAAGTGTCCGAATGGTGGATCGTAATTAGTTTACACTGTCCAAGTCTGGGGACAAATACTGTCTCTCTGTGTGGACGGAATGTTTCATGTCAGGATTGGACAGTCCTTTGGGATTCCACACAACAGACGCATGACCAACGAACAATGAGGTTTTCTGTTGTATGCAAATTCGATTGTGCAAGTTGAAAACACAGTTGAGATGTGGAACGAGGAGAAGGAGAAGAAAAAAAGAACAAGATGAAAGAAGAAGGTATGGAAGAAGAAGATGATGATGAACGCGGTTTTGGTTCTTGTTTGTACCAACTCCACTTTTGAGAAATTTGACCTTAAACATTTGCGGCTTTAGTATTGTGATACGGAGTTAGAATAGATTGGAACTGTGAAACAGCTTGATAAGTGCCACAACGCATTTTAAACAAGTGTCAAAGCGTGCATTTGTTATATCTCTTTAACAGGCTGCGTTACAATTTGCTCTGAGATAGAGAGAGGCAGAGAGAGAGAGTGAGCGAGACGGAGAGAGAAAGAAGCAGTGTAGTGTGTTGAGCGCTTCGCAGGCGCTCCATCGTGCTCTATGGTTGACATGTTGCTTCTGTAAAGCGCACAGAGCATTTTAAATGGATATGCGCTATATAAATGCCATCCATTATTATTATTATTATAACATACTAAAAGATCTCCAGTTTTTCAGAAAATGGAGATAGGACAAAATAAACAAGAACTGAGATTGCGAGATGAAGAAGCAATACTTTTAACAAAGCCTTTGTTCGAATCAGCAATAGATAAAACTACACATTGAATGCTAAAAGAAAAACACATTTAGGCCGGTGGCACACTGAATCAAGACAGTTTCGTCTCGGCTTTTGGCGTGAGATGTGAACTACGGAGTTTAACAGGACCTCGCACATTGGCGAGGCGAAAACGAGTCTGTCTCGCTAGTTCGAGCGCATCAAGACTGTCTTTCTCGGTGGTCCCAAAAGGATAAAACATTCGGTTCCTAACCTGGGGCGGTGTCTACTACTATTACTAGAACTGTCGTTAACAGAGATCGGCTTCGATCACCTTCTCCCAGACATTCCCCCATTCATATTTTGTGACCAGCTCTATAGATCGTTGATTTTGGCCGCTGAACGCTGGCTGAGAATAATGCCAGGGAAAATACTGGCTATACAGCGCCGCTACAAACAGGGCGGAACTCATGCGCGAGTAATTTGTCTCGCTTTCACTGACACGATTACATTCTCTTCAGTAGTTTATATTGCGGGGAATCGTAATCTATGGTAGGAAATCCATGGCTTTGATGATTATTTTTTGTCCTATTTTGCCCAGATCTTTTTGGTGATCGGTTTTAATCTATACGCCGGGGCAAAGTGGTGGAATCTCTTGACTTTTTAAGACTTTTTAAGACTAGAGGACTTAGGACTTAGACAAGCATTCAGACAGACGGACAAGACAGACAGAGAGGCGACCAGACAGAGAGACAGTCAGACAGACAGACAGACATAGACAGACAGACAGGCAGGCCGGCAGACAGACAGAGAGACAGGCAGACAGACGGACGGACGGACGGACGGACAGACAGACAGACAGACAGACAGACAGACAGATAGATAGATATGTTCAGTATACACTAGCCCCTACCAATCATTTCATGGACGTGTAATAGATAGATCGATAGCCCTGATTTCACTGGGCACTAAACACTGGGATCTTTACAATGTCGATAAACAGATTCTTTTCCAATGAAATCACACGAAACACGTTTGCCCATCAAAGCCGCCAACGGTATTCAAACACGATTTTAAACACAGACCAGAGTGGCAGTAACAACTTTCCAATGTGTTTAGTCATTCCCAGGAGTGATGGAAATTTAAACCATACTGTCGAGTGTCCATGTACAGGTTTCCTAGACCAGATATACCGCCCCCCCCCTCCCCTCCCCAGCCTGATTTACATACTGATCTGATTTAAGGATGTTGTGGAAAGAACGCCAGTGGTACTCTTTCGTGAGATCGATGAAAAAAAAAAGTACTCTTGACGTCACTAGAGTTAGGGGTTTTTGAATGGAGATGTGCTCTGATACGAGACACTGGCTCATTATAAAGTCAACGGAAACATGAAACTACGGGGGCTGTGACACTAGGCCCCAAACGGCACATTCAGCTGCTGGCAGACTACAAGTGCACACCATAATCTCCTAAATTTTCTTGGTAAATCCGGGAAGACTCAATCAGACTAAGGTAAGTATCATACTAAGCCTGGTCAGAGACACTCAGATGCTGCCAGCCAAAACGCACACCAAACAAATAGTGCCAGAATTCCTATATTTTCTTAGTAAGTCCGGGAAGACCCTCTCATACCAAGCCCAGTCAGACACAGTCAGCTTCTGCCATTATTTGGTTGGTGTATATTTTGCTCTCAGCAACTGGCAATGACGTTTCGGGCTTAGCATGATATCTCCCCCACCCCCACCCGCAAGGCACGACTGCAACACGACAATAAGTCGAGTGTGCGCGACTGACCTAACAAAAAAATAAAAAAATCAGATGCAGAGAAATTGTACTCCTATATCCTAATAAGTCAACAGCAAATATTCCAAGAAGACGCAATCTACCCCAAAAATGGTGACGACCTCAGCTTAAAGTAAGGAATAACTATACTCTTGAATTTTCATAACGTAAAGACATTCTATGTATAGAAACACAATAACTCATAGTATGAATAGCACTGCCCCATAAACATACAGACTGCAGAAAAATGTGACAATATCCGTCTATAAATCATGAACAGCTTGCAATCCGGAATAACAAAAGGAAAAAAAAAAAACAACCTCGGTAGCTCTTTGTCGATCTAGATTAGTTCGTGAAAGCAATAACAAATTCAGAAGCATACTAGAAAAGGGAACCCAAAAAATAGCGAAACAAAATTAAGCCCTGTAAATCTTCGTGGTTCTCTTAAAAGCTGGGATTAAAAACGTGCATTCTTCGGCTACAAATCGACAGCGGGATAATTCAGGCCATGAATATCGGTGCACACTTCATTAGCTTCCAAAATTATTTGCTGGGGTCGTTATTACCAGATTATGAAAAAAAAGAAGGGGTTAATCAGGTGGACTCCGGCAAAATCGGGAGATCCCGAGATAGATAGCGCTGGGTGACCATAATGTGAAACTCACTGCATAAGTTCGAGGGAACTTGTTTTACATGAGGGGGGTGGGGGGTGGGGGGGGGGACGACTCTGTTACTTGAAATATATATATTTTTTAATCTTAAAATACATTTTTTGTTGACCAAGGGTGGAATCAACTATCATACTAAGCCCTGTCAGACACGGTCAGCTTCTGCCATTATTTCTTGGGTGTACATTTTGCTGGCAGCAATTGGCTGTGACGTGCCGGGCTTAGCATGATACCCTTCTTTATGCGAGCAAACAAACACAGATTATAATGGAATGTTCCAACCTGGAATAGTTTAATGGCTTAGGGGCGTGTTTTTCAAAATTTGAAAAAGAATTGGGTTTTTTTTTTGTTGTTGTTGGCATAAATCTAAATAAAATTTCGCATAATATACAGTTGTACAGCACTATTCAGTGCACTTCTTTGAGATGCTAATTACTTGCTAAAAATACATTTCTGCGTGTCTTGTATCTGCACATCAAGCAGGGCACGCTGGCGCAACATTGTTCATTTATATAAAGCTTTAATCAGGACCCCCGGTATTATATAATGCATATATTAAAAGAAAAAAGAAAAAAAACACACACACAGTATAAATAACCATTTCGATTATTGCACCCTTTATAAATCGATAGAGAAATTGAAATTCATTCAACCAGTTCATAAATATTTAGCAAAACAACAACAACAACAAAAAACAAACATAATTATCTGCAAGTCGTCCCCTTAAAATGACAAGAATCTATCCCCACTTTTTGGCTGAACTGAATTACACACTACATACTACTTCCACGGGCCTTCTCCACTACATGTCAAAGTATCAAGCAGATTCGGTGTGTAATTTGTGTTACCAAAAAAAAAGAAAAAAAAAGGAATTCTTTGCTCTAAAAGCTATGATCTCATGCAACTTCAATCCTCCATTTCTCAAAAGTTGACGGGAGTTATAGGGAGTTACAGCCTCGTCACTCTAAGAGGACGTAGTCGCTCCAAGGATTCTAATGCACCTACAACCCCAATAGAGACCACAGGAAACCACCAAGATTTACGACCTCGGTGTGCCCTGGTGCCCATAAAGAGTAAGGGGGTCAAGGGCAGCAAGACGTATGGCGTGGGGTGGGGGGGGGTGGGAGGGTCCCTCCTCCGCTGAAGATCTGTTAATCTCACAAGAATTGCAATTCTCTTTCTCCCTCTCTCTTCCTCCTTCTCTCTTTCCCTTTCTCTCTATCTCTCCTCTCTTCCTCTCTCTCTCTTTCTTCCTCTCTCTCTCTCTCTTTCCCTATCTCTCTCTCTCTTTCCCTTTCTCTCTCTCTCCAGCGTTCTCTCTTTCTTGTTCTCTATCTGTCTGTCTCTGCCTCTCAAAAACAAAAAAAAATAATCCACACACACTCTGTCTGTCTGTCTGTCTGTCTGTCTGTGTGTCCGACCCTCCCTCCCTCCCACTCCTCTCCCTGTTAACGAATAAAAATCATCACCCAATATTATTATAACATCGATCAATTTTTGAACCTTAAAAATCCACTGGGGTTCTGGCCTAATTTCTTACTGCTCCATCAAGAGAAAGTAAAATTCATTTCCATTAAAGTATGAAACAACACGAGAAAAATCCACCACAGATCCAATTGTAGGTCTTTATTTTTGGAGGGTCACTGCTCTAGGCATTTGTACCTCACCAAAGATCCAAAGAAAAAATTAAATTTAATGTAGCATTTCAGTGAAATTTCACAACGGACCGGAGCTAATCCTCTCCGGCTTGATCTATAAAATAACACGTACGCCGCTTGATAAGTCTCGACAGCGTAACACCTATTTGTAAAAGTTATAACCCAAAGGACCTCTTCAAAGCAATCCAAAGAGGAGACGGAACATCATAAAACTTTATAATGCTTTGCGTATTTCTGGTCCGGGCTACATTGGCTGAGAGAATAAAGTTTGACTGGAGAGATCTGGTAATCCCATGAAGAAGCTTTCTAGTTCTATGGATGTTTTTGTTGTGTATTTCATTTGAGGATCGCATTTTAAAAGATCTTTCTCGTACATTTTTTTTCTCACTTTTTCTCTCCCTCTCTCTTTCTATCCCTCTCTCGCCCTCTCTATTTCTCTCTCTGTGTCTCTCTTTGGTCACTCTCTTTCTCTCGCTCTCTCTATCTCTCCCTCTGTGTCTCTCTTTGTCACTTTCACTCTTTCTTTCCCTCTCTCTCTCTCACGCTTTCTCTCCCTCCCACTCTCTGCGTCGGTCTATCTGTCTCAAACACACACAAACAAACACACGAATGAATCTCTATAAATAAAACCGCTGACGATAAACCCTGCCACTATCGTTAAAATTCCTTTCACATTATTGTCCCAAACTTGCTAGAACATTCATTAGGCCCCTTAAACATGAACATACTCGAGAGATTGACTGAACAGACCGACACAGCGCAAGAACAGAATAAAATTGGCAATTGAGTGGCCTGACGGCGAAGACATCATGATTTCTCCAATTAAACTCTATTGAAAACGGTTCCTTACGTTGAACCTTCCGTTTGTCAAGAGCAGAGCTAGACCCTCAGTTATCAGTGCTGATGATTCCATGACGAGATAGACGAGATCAAATTAAGCTAGAATGAATTACCCTGGTCTCTGACTGAGAGGGGTTGAGCTTTTATTTCACATTTTCAGCATGTTTACATTAGTTTGCAGTGGTGAATCAAATGAGCTATTAGAATTTTTTGTTCTCTTTGTGTGTGTATAAATGCATGTGTGTGTGAGAGTGTGTGCGTTCGTGCGTGCGTCCATCTACCTATCTCTCTGTCTGTCTATCTGTCTATCTGTCCATCCGTCCGTCCATCCACCCATCCATCCATCTAACTGTATATATACTTATTGATTTAATCTACTTCTCCGTTCGTCCATGCAGATAACACAAAAATAACGAGACTCCACCGACAAAATGGTCCTACAAATAATACATCTCATTGTCTATACAAATTAACATACATATCAACAGAGCAAATTCAGAACGAGTTTCGTCTTTCACCGTCCCATGAGATCTCTATTGACCCGTGTATGCCAGCAATGAGTGGAGGGTGTAGCGTCTTTGTCACATTCTATAACATGAAACAGACCCCGAAAGTTGGCAAAGAAAACGCAAGGAAATCACCCAGCATTGTTTGACGTATTCAGTCCAATGTACGAAATACTACAGAGTAAATAGAACGTGTTCTTGTAGGTGAGTGACCTTTACACTTTCGTCACTGTACTTTTCTCTCTTTCTTTTCTATTTTCTTCTTTCCTTCACCTTTGTATATTATATCAAAAATTTGCTGGTCCTATCGTGAAGAGGCACAAGTCGTGTTTTCGGACAACTGCATATGGCGACCTTAGTTCTTGTCTGTTTTATCTCCATTTTCTGAAAATCTGGAGATCTTTTAGTATGTAGAAGAGATTTTAACAAATGCACACTTTGACACTTGTTTATAATGCGTTGTGGTACTTATCAAGCTGTTTCACAGTTCCGATTTATTCTGACTCCTTATCATAATAGTAAAGTCCCAAACATATAATGTCGAATTTCTCAGTTGTGCAAAAAGTGGAGTTGGAACAAACAAGAATTCGGGTTAGGATGTGGCAATCCTTTCTAGCACATAATGCTTGAACTCCTTGGAGAAATTCTACTTTGGCTGATGGTACACCGAGTCAGTTCTTTTCTGCGTCTGTCGTGACTCAACGGGCTAGGCCTCTTTTTATTCACTCGCTGACTCGAGACAGCTTTGACATGTCCAAACTAGTGAGCCATACTTTGTTTTGGTCTCGTCAGTGCACGAGGTTTCATTTAACTCTGCATGTAGTCCAGATCTTACATTAAACCAAAGATACTAGAACCGATAAGATAAGACACTCCCTTCTTCGCACCTCTGAAAAAAGCGTACACACAATTTGCGCGCTGATCGGGGACGTGGCCCATGGCGCATTGCATGAAAAGAATGCTTGATATAATGATAAATTAATGATGCTGATTTGTGACGGTGCTACTGCGACTGAAGAAAGAAAAAAAAAATAGCCAGTATTTTCTCTCTACGGCTTTGTAAAATGCTGCATTGTTCCTGACTTCCGTGCATTCGCCGCCAGGTGGCGGTGCGAAATCTGTGCACGCGAAGTGCGCTAACTGTCTCATCTTATTGTTTCTAGAGTCTTTACTAAAACCGAGACACCGGTGAGTCAACAGTCTAAAAGGGGTGAGGGTGGTGGAACGGGTGTGTGTGTGTGAATGGTACAATACGTGTACAAAACCAGTAGAAATCTAAACGTATTAAAGACCAACAGCAACACGCTTCAAGAAAAACCGTTTTTCTTTCCTATTTAACATTCTACTGTAAAATATGGTCATTCGCACATGCGCGGTTTTATGATAGAGCCAACGATATAATGCTTCAACTCTTTTTACTGCAAGTGGCGAATGGCTCACGACTAGTATTGGGTTGAGCTTGATAGATGCGTCTCGGAATGAATAACATTTATTATAATAAATATAACATAATGAATATAATTATGCATTGATATAATCGATGATATCATTCAACACATCCATTTCATATCTGAGGTATTTCGTTATTACAGATGAGAGGGAGCAAAAAAGGTGGCAGATACAACAGGGTTCATCCATTCAAAGGCAGACAGTCGGACAGGTAGACGAACGTAAAGGCGGCAAGCAAGCGAATGGGCGGAGACAGGGATAGACAGATAGACAGACAAATGGGCTGTCAGACGGAGATAGATAGATAGATAGATAGATAGATAGATAGATAGATAGATAGATAGATAGATAGATAGATAGATAGATAGGTACATAAACAAACAAACAGACAAACAGACACACACACACACACAGATAGATAGATAGATAGATAGATAGATAGATAGATAGATAGATAGATAGATAGATAGATAGATAGATACATACATACATACATACATAAACAAACAAACAGACAAACAGACAGATAGACACACACACACAGATAGATAGATAGATAGATAGATAGATAGATAGATAGATAGATAGATAGATAGATAAATCTATAGATAAACCGCTAGACAGCCGCCAAACAGACAGACAGACAGACAGACAGATAGATGCACAAACACACATATAAAAAGGATGCAGACATAAGTAAAAACGATAATGTCAAATTGGACTCATAAAAAAGATATCATGTCTATATTGGTTTGAGAAACATCCGCAAAAAAGCCCATCTCTTTGGCAACATTCCCAGCTATGATTATTGCCTGTGGGGATTCCTTTTCATAAAAAAATCATAATATTACTTTGGGCGGGCTGATCAGTCAGGATGCACGCCAGTTCTATAGAAGCGACAGCGCAAACGATGTTCAGAATGAATGAGAGGGCAGTAAAAGATCGTCAGTGTTATGAATGAGCTGTATAGATGCTGGGACGCTTCCCTAACATTTAAGCTCAGCACCTCCTATTGAAAATACGTTTTCCACACTCGACCAACCGTAGTGATTGGACAGAGTCGTAACTAATGTACTTATATTCAATAGAAGATTGCGTCTGGGGCTATTTTTTTTCCGGTGTTTCCGATGCCGACAGCTTTATAATTAATACGGAAACGGGCTGTTAGTCTCAGCGTATCGATGCTATTATTTTTCCGGCGATCGCGTATCAAGTTGATGATGTCGGCAGCCCTTCTTCTTACGCCAGTTTTTGTTCTTGTTTTAATTTTTGGGCGACAAAATTGCTTTTTGGGTGGAAAGGTATTAGCTAAGAGGTTTCATAATCCTCTGGTCGACTTCTTACATTCATTTTCAGCACAATCCGACCAGATCAGAGACGGTGGCTTTGGTGCCCCGACAGGCCACAGAGTGCCTTCAAAACGCTCCGAGAAATTCGTTGGATTGGACCCTCATGAGGACACTACCCCCCCCCCCCTTCTTCCATCCCCCAGGCAGGATTTAAACCTGGGTCCTCTTGCATCAGGCCAAGATCCCTGGCCACGCCATCACTGCATCGGCGGAGCAAAAAAGCAGTAGTTTCCTTCGCCGTCTTAACAGCATGTAACATTTTCATCTTCATTTACAGGACAATCAAATCAAAATCTCCCTCTGTCCGATCGGTATTTTATACACTGTCTGTCGTCTTGCTTGTTCCTAGCACAATGTGACCGTTATCAAGTCGACGTCTGAATGTCAAACTCTATGGTGCTCTGCCAGAACTGCAGAAAACCGTAGATTTTTTTAATAGAACAAATCTGCAGATTTAGATTGGTGAACGAAAGAAGAAGAAGAAGAACTAAGTCGACGTGCGTTTATCCAAACTGAGACTCAAAATCTCTTTCGCGAACGACCTATCAGCTTGTATTGTCTCTCCATTCAGAGAAAAGTGAATCCAAAGTCACCAAGTATAGCTTTTGGGTATCACGTTACAAAAATTCAAGATGTCCCGCACCTTCTGTTTTAGCCCATCATTTGGAAAGGTGGACAGATGGAAGTTTGCGCAGCACCCTCGGGGACAATAAACCCTATTCTAACCCCGTGGGTCTGTCCGACCCAGAGCACCCTCCCATCCTCACCCACGCACCCCCAGCTTTGAAGAAAACTGAAATCTGGACTATTGTCATACTATTTCTTCAACGACAGCTTGTAAGTCACTAATGACGATCATTTTGTTTTATCTCGAGGAGTGACTTGGACCTTTTTACAAAATGGTGTACTATAAGATGTAGCGGTGTCTTTCCAAATTGAATTTGAAAAGCCAGAATTTTTAGGATATTAAAAGTGTCAACTTAGTTAAAAATTGCACGCCCGATACAATGGGTTATCTGCCGTGATCGGAACAGCCACTGTCTGGAAAGAACCAATGATTACCGTAAGTTTGTAGTCGAAACGACCCTCGCAATGCAAAGCAGTTTTGATATACGTAGGGCAGACATGAGTTAATGAACGAGCCCGGGAGTAATCGTTCTCCATAAATTCCTAGTTTTGTATAGACACGAGTTTTTGCTCGGGTATTCAAAAAAACTATTGCGGATAGCTGATTTTTGCCGGTCAACCCAGACAAAAGAAAGACAATCTCTTCTTTCCGCTCAAAGTACTTTCCTGCATAAACAACACAGAAAGTGCATTGGTAGAGACAGTTACCATTCTTCTATTGTCTCGTAGTTTGGAAGACGAAAGAGTATTTCCATGCTAGACAACAGAAGGGGCCCAGAAAAGCATTGTTAACACCCACGTCAAACTGAAAACATAAAGAATAACAATCTTACTCAGTCAGTGGCCAATGCGGACTTCCATATTTTTCACCCATACATTACATCTGAGTATCCCTGCCAAGGTTTAATATATTACGACGCAAATGCATTTTTATCGAATAGAAACCACCTTCTCCGTAATGTCTGTAACATGCAAGCACATTTGAAGGCAGTCGCATAAATGCAAAATAATAATTTGTATTGCTTTACTAAAAATTACTTGTGTCGATAAACTGGAAAAGTTAAAAAAAAAAAATACTACGAATAAATAAACAAACAAAAACAGCATTTGCTCGTAGTCAAAATATTATAAAATAACCGGAAGCTTGATTGTATTTCCTGTTTCTTTGCGTTGGATTGTATCGTTTATTTCTTACTTGAGGCTTTGCTAATACAACTTTTTCTTTCACATTTTTGCCTTGATCATACTGAAACATGTTTCAAATACGGAATACGGGGGCACTACAAAGTGAAGTCTCTCTCTAGCACGCATTCGCACACCAGGGCAGGTGAGAACCGACCCTCTCTCTTTCTTATACAGACATTGGTGGATTTTTCTCTCACTCTGCCTATTCGTGCACTCGTGAACTCACTGGAACACTCATCAACACTCGGTGTCGGAACAACACTTTTGGGACACTGAAGCTTGAACCGTTATGGGGTCCCTTCGCAATCAGCAACAATTTTGGTGCAACATCCAAAAATCATTCATTAAAAAAAAAAGTTCAGGGCCCCTTCGGAATTGGAGACCCTGAAGCTGAAGCTCCGTTCGTTTCATAGTGCATCTGCCGCTGCTGACACCCACCCATGCACTCACGCACGTACGCACACGCACTCACTAACACGGTCAACTCAACCACAGCAAAACCACACGCACCTCTAAGAGATCACCTCTCAATCAGCCCATCATCTCCTCGACAGTTCTGCCAAAATCCGTGTCCTACTCAGCCCCTGTTCGTTCCTTCAATCTGTTATCGCCAATTGTTTTCCAGCCCTCTCAGCCCATTCGCATTAAGCCCTAACGAAAACTAAAGAGGGGATACGATAAGAGGCTTAATGCCCACAGGTGAGAATATGCTGCCCGGCACTGACCTTTCAGCTGTTATCCAATACCATTCCATTCCTGACCGCGCATAGGAAATTGCGGCTAAAAGTAACTCGCCGTCCCCTGAGAACGACAAAGTTTTTGGTTGAACTGCATTACACACCACACACTACCTCTACAGACCTCCTCCATTGTGTGTCTAAGTATCAAGCGGATTCGGTGTGTAATTAGTAAGAATTACTAAAAATCAAGGCCGGACCTGTATTTTTGGGACCCTGAAGCTTGAACTGTAGTGGGGCCCTTTTGCAACTAGCAACAATTTTGGTGCAACATCCAAAATTCACTCATCAAAAAAAGTTTCTTCAGAGCCCCTCCGGGATTAGGGGCCTCGACGCTTAACCTCCATGTTTCATGAGCGCATGAAACTTCAATCATCAATTCCTCAAAAGTTGAGGGGAGGGGGCTAGAACCTTGTCATGCTAAGCGGACGCCTTTAATGGCCCACGGAACACTACAAATTTAGCCCTCACGAATTTTTGGACTGTTATGAGCGATAAAGGGCTGGTTACTGGTTTAACTGACTCACTGCCATAAAGCCGCTCTGGGCGGTTCATCCAAAAAACACCGATTTCAAGTAAAAAATTCTTTGTTCAAATACCCATATGCCATTTCAACCATATGTTTTTTTTTTTGAAAGCTTCCATACACTGGTATCACTAGTATCCATATCACTGATATATCCATATCATATATATCCATATCATGGAGACATGAAAGAGTAAAAGACATTACGTGTTTACTTAATAAACAAAGAGAGAGGGAGGTCCCCTGTCAACAGCTGAGGCTGCAAACGCATGTACCAAAAATCTCTGTGAACTTCAATTTCAAAACAATGACATAACAACTGTATGGGGGGGGGGGCAAAGAGCATGGGTGGTCAATAAAACAAGGTTCCCTTTGAAGTGTTAATGGGTGTAATTATAAATCTAATGACTCGACAAATTTGTTGACGTAGATCAACAGAGTTTAAAATGCTCACAATACACAGGAGAGTCGATAGTTCGCTCCAGTGATAACAAATTTAACAGTAAACCGATTTTGTTTTAGCGGGAGTGATTCGTAGAATCTCGCACAAAGTTCAAGAGCTGGGTTTTTAAGTAGTTGTATGTTTTTCAAATCGAACATCTATCAAAGAGACATTTAGAAAGAGAGACGATGTGGGGGAGTGGGGGTGGGGGGAAAGCAATTGAGGGGGTGGCGGTGAGAGGAGGGGGCGGAGAAAGAGAGAGAGAAGGAGAGACGGAGAAGGAGAGAAACAGAGAAACAGAGAAAGAGAGAGAGGATGACAAGAAAGAGGTCAGACAGAGACAGACGAGTAGAGAGAATGACACAAACACCCACACACACACACACACACACACACACAGCGGGGAAGAGAGAGAGAGAGATTGAGTGAGAGAAAGTAGGAGAAAGAGAGGAGACGAAAGGGAGAGAGGGGGGGGGGAGGTGAGCAGAGAGAATGACACACAAACACACTCAGAGGGAAAATAGGGAGAGATAGAGTGAAAGAAAGTAAGACACAGAGAGAGAGAGAGAGAGAGAGAGAGAGAGAGAGAGAGAGAGAGAGAGAGAGAGAGAGAGAGAGAGGGGGGGGGGCGGTATGGCAAGGGTTAGCTGATCATTTCCATCATATTTGTTTTGGTTTTCCAGATTTCTGACTGGTGTCGGCTTGAACATGGGACTTTGTACTTACTATGTCAGAACAGGTCGCAACATCCCGGAAAGTGGCTGTATGCGCTCAAGTGTTTAACGCCAATCATAAGGTTATCCGGCATTGTAGGGAAAGCCTGCTATCTTATTGGCAGGCTAACAAACATGTGGATGGACAGATGGGCGAATGGATGGATGGATGGATGGATGGTTTGAAGGGTGGATGGATGGGTGGATGGAATTATGGATAGATGGGTGGATGGGTTGACGGATGGATGGATGGACGAATGGACGAATGGAAGTATGGATGGACGGATGGGCGGATGGGCGGATGGACGTATGGACGTATGCACGTATGTACGTATGTATGTATATATGTATGTATGGATGGATGGATGGATGGATGGATGGATGGATGGATGAGATGGATGGATGGATGGATGGATGGATGGATGGATGGATGGATGGATGGATGGATGGGTGGGTCGTTGGATGGATGGATGGATGGATGAATGAATGGAAGAAGTGCCGTGTAATTATTTTGAAGGTTTGAATTAATGAACGTTGGCCAAAAACGGCTAATTTCGTAAATAAGAGAGTGCGTGAGTGGGCGATTGAGTGAGTGGGAGTAAACAAAAGGAAGGAAGTGGGTGAATACATGAGAAAAAGTATGGATGATGAAATAAATGGGTTATGAAATCGTTCAACGAGTACCTGAGCGAATGGGCGAGTTAACGAGGAGCAAGTGGAGATGGTATTTGGAAATGGATTTTACGTCCGTCTGCATGTCTACTCCATTTCTCTTCATCTCATTCCTTTTCTCTGTCCCTCTCTCTTCCGTGTCCTCTCTCTCTTTCTAATTTTTTCTTTCTCTCTCCCACCATCCATCCCTCCATCTCTCCTCTGATCTATCCATCCAGCAGGCTGTATCTTTCTCTCTCTCTCTCTCTCTATCTATTATCTATCTATCTATCTATCTATCTATCTATCTATCTATCTATCTATCTATCTATCTATCTATCTATCTATCTATCTATCTATCTATCTATCTATCTATCTATCTATCTATCTATCTATCTATCTATCTATCTATCTATCTATCTATCTATCTATCTATCTATCTATCTATCTATCTATCTATCTATCTATCTATCTATCTATCTATCTATCTATCTATCTATCTATCTATCTATCTATCTATCTATCTATCTATCTATCTATCTATCCTTGGATTCACATTCGTCAACGTATCTGCCACTCTGTGTATGTATCCGTGAAATTGATCGCATCTGAATAAGTTATTTGAAACATCAATAAAAACGCACTCACTCATTCACTCAAAGCACGCACACAGACAGTTAGACAAAAACCAATGAACAACAGCCCGGGGGGAGGACCCAGTGAAAACAAACAGGTCTTTCACACAAAAAGATTATTTGCGCAAAAACCGGACAACACAGCACTTGGCGGGAGCCGAAAACTTTACAAACCATGCATCAAAAGCGCGCACTGTCCAATTACTACCGATCTTCTTCCTCCAGTGCTTTCGTGCAAAAGATCCCTGAAGGCGCATCTATCAGAAATGTCGATGAGGGCGTGCCAGAAACGATCAACATTCTATTATTCTTATTATTTTCGTGGAGCTCAGACACACACACACACAAAGAAATCTATTCGTCCAGCAGAAAGATAATAATAACGCGATAAAAAGGTATAATTTCACATGATATACGAGCCGGTCTACTGATCGTTATTGCGTATGATTATATATCATCGGATGGCGGGCTAAACTGTAGGAATTATTTTTTTCTCTGCCCACTGTTACATGGCGGCAATAGATTTATATGAGACTGTGACAGAAGGTCGTAGCAGAAATATGTTGTCCAGCTTCACATTGATTTCGCAAGGTCTGAGTTTGAGTTTGGGTTTAACGGCGCGTCTGAACGACAACGGCTACATTGCGCCTTCCATGCTTTTTTCGTCATCTCGCTTAATGCTAGTTTTCAGCCCTGAGATGCCTTGAAGTAAGATAATGTAAAAGTGAAGTTAAAAATTTAACGGGAAAAGTAGTAGCAGTTCTTGTTTGTTCCAAATCCACTTTTTGCGCCACTACTGAGAAATTCCACGTTAAACGTTTCCGGCTTTTATAATATGATAAGGAGTTGGTAAATCGGAACTGTGAAACAGTGATACTGTAAAGTATGTATATATATGAATGTTTTAAATGTGATATAAATCTTTTAAATCAATATCTAGAATTCGGCCTGCTTCAGAAATGACAAAATGCGCTGCATTTTTAAAAGTGTGACTCAAGGTGGAATTTTCCTAAGATAGCATAACCAGGTTATCGTACCATAATAACTTCCAGAAAATACTTTAAACCATCGATTTCCTATGTTATGTTTAGTAATTTAGAGTGTGAAACACATTGTCCAAAATCACATTCGCGACTAAGATCTTCTGTCGTAGTCTCAGTATTTGCAATTAGTTTTTCTGTTGCATGCTTTCAGGACTGACCCAATGTCTGAGTTCTTGTTTGTTCCATCTCCATCATCTGAAAAACCGGAGATCTTTTAGTGTGTAGAAGAAGTAAAACAAATGCACACTTTGACATGTGTTTAAAATGCGTTGTGGCATTATCAAGCCGTTTCACAGTTCCGATTTTTATTCTAGCTCCTTATCATATTATAAAAGCCGGAAACATTTAACGTGGAATTTCTCAGTAGCTGCGCAAAAAAAAAAGTGGATTTGGAACAAACAAGGACAGCTGCTATTGTCGCGCCAAAATATTTAGCATTATCTGCGTTTGAATTTGAAGGCCATAGTTCTATGCCATACCTGCGTCAACCTACGCTCCAAAACAAACAATACAGTAGTGCATAAAGCCCAGCGAGGGTACCATCTTCTGTGCCAAGCGCATTAACCAAGGGCTGTTATTAGAGAGAGGTATTTTTTAAAAAGTTGGAAAATTCCGAGTTATACAATGCAAAAAAAAACAAAAAAAAACTTTTTGCTCTGAATCTCGGTTTTACTTTTTTGTGTGACGTAGACATGATATCAGAGAGTATAGATGTATAGAGAGGAGTTCACTTCCGCCAAATCACGAAACTAGGTCACTGCGTAAACAAGAAATTGAAGAACTGAAGAGACCTTCTTCACCAAAGATAGTGTGCATGTCTGTTTACTGTGGTTTGTTCCTATTTTTGGGCCGATTGAAACTATTTACAACCGTTTGTAAGCTCTTACGCCCCGTGGAAATGCACAAACGGATATTGTTTACCGCAGCGACCTACTTTCCGCTCCATGCCAACATTGGTTTCGCAGAGCCTCCCGTGTCTCGCAGTGCAAATCGACCAATAGTGAAACCTGTCTATATATACATACTCTCTGGTGATATAGAACTAAGTTCTTTAATTTTTTTTTCTTCACAAAGACGCAAGATTCAAACGCCATCCTCCTGCCTTCCATCTGACCGTAATATTATCATTCTTCCACTTTTCATTACTGGAAATGCCATGAAATTTGAAACTATGGTCGAGACATTACATCCCGATTCAATAGCAAACCTCTTGCTCTGATTAATTTAGACGGTAACAGTGCGGAGTGCAACAAGGAGGTGGAGAAGGGGTGACGTGGAGAGAGTAGGTGATAGGATAACGCCGTAGATCTGACCGTTTCGGTAACATTCTCTGAGCCTAGACAGTGGTTTCGGTTTCGATTCGCTTTCTGCAATTTTGCCGAATGTCGTCAGTGTCGTCTTGTCGGCAAGCCGAGGAGATGTCAAAAACCTTCACAGTACCTTCTTACAGCACACAGTGCTTACGTCCTCATTCGTATCGTTTCGTTTTTCATTCAGTCTGAGTCTTCCCGTAAAACTGCCGAAAGTGCAACGAACGCGCAGCTACTTTGTCCGGGCTCTTTGAATGCACACATTGACTGTGAAGAAATGCTGTTACATACAGTGGATGATTAGAGACAAAAATGTAAATTTAGTTTGGAATTAACTACGTGAGGGCGACATGAGGCTGAATGTAGGAGTAAAATAAAGACAAGCCCATACTTAACTTTCATAAAAAGTTTTTTTTTTTTCTTCCTCTCCGTTTGAGTGCTTGGTTCATATACTGAATTACGATACAACATTACATACTTCAGGTTTTGCTTAGGGGGGATCTAAATCTAGAGTTAAGATTTATGTTAACAGCTGCATGATTTCTCATTAAGGCCTTGAAAGGTTTGGTAAGCATGATAATAACTCAGGGAATAAGCAGAAGAAGAAGAAGAAGAAGAGAAGAACCAGAAGACAGAAGATAAGAAATATGTATAGTGTTGTTCTTACCAACACCAAACTATAACATTAAAAAAAACCGAGTACAGGCCAAGGCAGCCAAAAATATAAATAACATAAAAATAAAATAAAAAATAAATAAACGTTAAAATCAATTTTTTTTTTTCAAAATGATTAAAATAACGAACACACGTGTGTAACGTGGATCTTACCAAGACCAAATTATGTATCCCAAAGTTAGACCGGGCAAAAAAACCCAAAAAAACCCACTTCCTCACAAACAAGAAATTGTTCTGTTTTTTTTTTCTTCTTTTCTATCCACAGTAACAAGCACCGATTCTTTGTCGAGAAAGTAAATCCAATAGGAAATCTGACTCGGTAAATCCGTTTCTGAAACGACGTGCAACACAATACCGCACGGACACACGACTGCTGCCGTGCAGGTCAGTGGCCCTCCTAGGAGTGTTTCAGTGGTCTATATTGTCCGATACGCCCGTCACAATGTTTTGGAGCAGCCCCCGTTCGCGGAACCCGCAAAGTTTTAAGGGTGGACGTTCCGTTCCTTCCTCCGCGACCAAGAGAGAAAGAGAGAGGGAGAGAGAAATGCACCCTCGCGTATCCTCCTCTCAGAGAGGGGGAAAACAGCCACGCCAATATTGCTCTAAGCGCTTCTGCCGTCACTTTGGTATTAATGGTGTATGGCGTCGGTTCCGGACGTCTAACGATTTCTCTCTCGTCTGTCCCGTCCGGCCGCGCCTGAAGACTGTACATACAGTGTAGTAAGCCACACAGCCTACACTGCTACACGCAAAACAAATCGCGAGGTCATAAAGTATTCACTTTCACATTGTTATATTAATCCTGTCCGACTTACAAACGGCGAATCATTTTTACTGATACAAAAAGAAAAAAAAAGGTGTAAGACGGAAGAGCCAGCAATAAATTCTCTGTGGGTGTTTATATTTGCATTCCCACACAGGTGTTTTACACAGGTGTTGGAAATGCCACTAGGTAAATGTATGAACGTCGCACTGTAAGGCTCGTTTGCGCACAGTGAAGTCTTGTTTCGCGACTGTCTTAACTCAGTGAGCGAGGTATCCTTTTTCCGCTAGATCGCTCAAAACAGCTGTGACGCTCCCAAACTAACGAGACAGTCTTATTTCAATCTCGCCAGTGGGCGTTTAACCCCCGTTTCACTCTAATGTGAACCGTCATGTCGTGGGACACGGTGGTCTAGAGGCAAGGTGCTCGCCTCTTATGACGAAGGTACCGGGTTCAAATCCCGGGTCGGTGCAGGCATGTTGGAATTTGGGGATTTTTCTCATACTTTCCTGTCCCTGGTCCTATGGTAGGTAGGACAGTAGAGCACATAGTCTTCTCAGATAAGGAGGAAAAATTCGGAGGGCCAGTATGCACGTTGCGCACGTTAAAGATACCTTGGCCGTTTAGAAATCGTGAAGAGCAGGCCGCACAAGGCCGCTGCACAGGCAAAATTCTGAAAAAACTCTACCACAACAAAAAAAAAAATAGAAACAAGTAAAAATGAGGTGTAAATGCCCAGGGCAGTAAACCTCCTAAACTAAAGACCTAAAACACAAGTCTAATGTACACATCTCACACGAAAACCGAGACCAAAGAGACGTATGCGTCACCATGGTAAGAGCTAGTAGTAGCCGCGAGTCACCTGCCTGATAGCTGATCAAAGACCTACAAACAGACGGAATGATGCGAGAGGCATGTGTGTGAATGAAAGATGCCGGAGCGAGAGATCGCAGCGAGGGAGAGGAACAAAAAACAGAAGGAAGAATTCAGGCTTCTCTAGTTGTTGCGTGCATGCAGACCCCTCCTGCGCTCACACGGTATCGCTGGGCGGTGTCCTGATATTTTTCAATCGATTCAATTTTTTTCCCAGTAATTAGCTTTCCAGAACTGTGCTTGATCGTGACGCTGGCACGGTGGAAATAAAGATGAGCAATGTGCGTGCCATTAAATCTTTCGAACACGGAAGTATAAACAATAACAATGAAATGTATCGGTGTATTATTGTAGCGGTTCTTGTTGAGAGTGATTTATGGGCGGTGCTGGGGAATCGATTTTCTTTGATATCTGTTGGCCAGTGTACACACATCGACTTGGTGTTTAAACACGAGTCTGTTGTTTGGTTTTTTTTGTGTGTGAAATAAATTTCAGACTTTGGCAGATGAGGGGGTAACTTGCAAAACCTGCTAAGTCACATTTGAAAAAAAAAATGAGTTGCAGTCCTTAACTTCAAATTAACCGTAAAACCTGTCTACAGCAAAACATTACGGCAATCAAAACGTGCAAAGTCAATGAGTTTTTCATTCAAAACGTAAGTACCCTCTCAGATTCACTATTATGCTGTGTCAAAAGCAGCGCGTTTTCTCAAAATTAATGTAAAGTCACTTAGCAGGTTTAGCAAGTTACCTCCTCAAATAAATAAATAAATAAATAAATAAATAAATTTAAAAAAAAAAGATTAAGGGGGCTATAGTTCTAAGCCCCTGAACGTCACAGCCAGTTACTGCCAACAAAAATGTACACCCAAGAAATAGTGGCAGAAGCTGACCGGACTTAGTATGACAGCGTCTTTCTAGATTTACTAAGAAAATATGGGAAACTATGGCGTGCACTTCTTGTCTGCCAGCAACTGACTGTGCCGTTCAATGCTTGGTATGATAGGGTCTTCCGGGATTTACTAAGAAAATAATAGGAAATGATGGTGTGCACTAAATTTACTGTCTGCCAGCAGCTGACTATGCCGTTCCGGGCTTAGTATGATTCCCCGTTCACACTAGCAACAGAAAGTATTAAGTAAAAGATTTCCCCTTGCTCTGTGAACGCCTGCACACATAATGCCAATCTGGTATTGGAACAACATTGCGTGTTTTCAGGAAATAAATTGCAGATTAAATGTTGGCTGGCACACCAAGGACGATTGGAAAAGTGAGGGAAACGATTTCGGTCAATCTACACTGTCAATTTTGGTATCTGAATCTGGGGCGTCTCCGTGATTCTGGGAAGTAGGTCAAAGATTATAGTAAGCAAGAGTCATTTTTAGTGATTGATACAATCATATGGTACAGAACAAACAGCCCCTTTCAGGGCTAAGAAGAAGAAGAAAAACAAGAAAGAAAAGAAGAAATAAAGAAGAAGGAGAAAATGAAGAAAAACTGGAGAAGAAGAAGAAGAAAATGATGAAGGAGAAAAAGAAGAGAAAGCGGAAGAGGTGGCAGAAGAAAGGCAGGAAACAAGGCAAAAAGAGAAGAACCAAAAGAACAGACAAGTAAACCCAAGAAAAGCGAGGTGTAAATGTCCACAGCAGTGATCCTTCCAAAATAAAAGACCTCAAACATTTTTTAAGGATGATTCCCTTTAACTTCTGTTTACACGACTTCATTAAGTATTTGAAAACAAATGCATGTGTTTTAGTAAACTAAATGTTACAAGATAATAAGGCTGGTTGCACACTGTGTCAAGTCTGTTTCGCACTGTTTTGACTTACTGCGCATAAACTCCCCGACGGTCATTTGACTCTCAAGATAGTTTTGTTGCGCACAGGTTGGTGAGACAGACTTGTTTCAATCTCCCCAGTGAGACAGGCCCCGTTTAACTCCACAGTTCAAGACCGGTTTGCACGCCTTTGTTTCCTCAGTGCGCCGAAACTCTCATTCCGCTAATTGACTCAAGACAATTTTATCGCGCCTGAGATCGTGAGACATGACACGACTATTTTCAATCTTGCAGTACACCAAGTTTCATAATTTTTTTTATGGCGTAGCACCGGAACCAAAAACTGTTTTGTCTTGGCTTTTGTGTGAGATTACAGACTATCTAACTATAATTAAGCTAGAGGGTGAACCTGTAAGCAGCTAAAACTTCGCGGCTACGCCATCAAACATTTTTAATATAAATAATAATAAAGACTGATTTTTTTTTTTCAAAATGCAAGAAAAAAAATTAAGTCCAACCTTGTTTTTTTGTTTTTTTTAAATACTTTTTCTCGAAGTGGCTCAAATGTGACTTAACCCTAGTCTTGAACTACCCACTTCCATTCTGGTTCAAAATTTCGCCCTTTCGATCGTTTATTTGGCACTGGTAAGCCCTAGCTATACTGTGAACACAATTACGGTACTCCCTCTTATACTCAAGTCACACATAAATAACCAAAAAAATGCTATAATGTCGTTTTACAGATCGACGGATTTCTATACCGCTGAGAATAGATAAATCGTGATTCATTCTCGTGGAGGGGAAGTCACCCATTCAGTTCACATCTACGAAAATGACATCCCTTTGACGCAGGGGACAAAAGTCGATTTGCATTTTTGTCAGGCAAAATCTGATTTACGTCCTTTTTACTCATTGAGCTTACTGTTAAACCACAATTCCTTGCAGGGTACACAGATGTGATTTAATTGATTATCGATACCCACTGAGTAAGGGAGAGACGCGAAGGACAATTTTTCCGGCCATTGCTTTCGATTCCATTTGAAGAAAACGCTTCATTTTTTGCCAGCACAAATAAAGAAAGAAAGAAATATCGTAACTAAATGAAGTTTAAGATTGAATTCGAACCAAAATGGATATCGACAAAATCTGTGGCAGTACACGAACTTTCATAATTTTTGGGCACGCATTCACGTGTTCGCCTTCCAGTTCCGTTGTGACCGAGACACAGAATACCGAGACGGACCATTCCTTCTTTCACTATAATATGTCCACAACTTGCGCGCGTATAAACACTGTGAGAGCTCTGTGCAGTGGTACTAGTGTTTTTCGTTCAATTATGAAGGGGTGTGGTGCGAATTGTTGCATTGTTGGCATGGATGATATGCGTGCAAGTCGACGGGCGGACTTTGGCGAATTGACCCGTCTCGATATCCTGTGTCTCGGATTGTAGTATTATGATGATTTATTTGGATGGATTGATTGTAATTTTACGTTTTGTAAACCTTATGAAAACTGTAATAATAATATCCTAATTTGTGATGCCTAAACGTTCTGTTTGGTGAAAAGGAAGTAGTTCGTTTGAGCTTACTCTATAATGTATTGGATGGATGTTTAGGCCTTGTGTTGACAATAGGAGCCATTGGGTAGGTGTGTGGGTGTACTTGGGGAATTAGTGTACGTCCGCATTCCCGAAGTGAAATTAGAACAACAACATCAACAACAAAAGGTTGAAGGATTATAAAATTAGTATAAAAATCGAATGAAACAGCCGGAATTCCATGCAAAATGGCACTTCGGAACATCAACATTTTTACCATGGACAGTCACCTTTCTAATGGCCGTGCGAGTATGGCGTTAGATTTCGTAGGCAAGATTCTCTCTCTCTCTCTCTGTCTCTCTCTCTCTCTCTCTGCGTGTGTGTGTGTGTGTCTCTAATATCTTTTCAGTCTGTCTCTCTAAATATGTGTCGCAGTCTGTCTCCCACTCACTCTCTCACTCTTTCCCTGTCTCTATCTCTCTTTCTCTCTCTCTCTCTCTCTCTCTACCTTTCTCTTCTGTATGTGTCTCTCGGCCTCTGCATCCTTTCCTCAGTCCCACCCCCTGCGACCAGACTCATAGCATTACACCATGAATAATTATTCACCACTGGGTGGGGTCGCCACTGGTGACAAGTAAGTAATACACTATTAGTCCCGATTAAATGTTTTACTCTCGCCCGCTGTAATGGTAATGGCAAAGATGTACAAGTATTCAACATTCAGTATCACAGAAATGGCATGCAATCTGACCCGGACAGTGGCCCAGTGTCATGCTTAGCGCACAAACCCACTGCGTCCAGCAAAATCGATTGGTTCCGACCGTCAATATTTCTTCTTTACACTCCTGCCAAAACCGGCGATTTCATCAAAGTTTAGTAATATTAATGGGGTCATCCGTTTTTTTTTTTTTTTTGAAAGTCCTGAGATGAAATTGACAACCCACACCGCTTTTTTTTTTTTTTTTCGGGAGCGAGACGGATCCATTTGCCGGACACAGTTTGCTTTCAGGCTTAGATAGAACAAGGTGTGAAAATGCTTTATTGCACTTTTATACAGTTTACAGCATAGGTGTGGTAAATTTCTAGAAGCCTAAAGATGCAATCAGGAATACAGCCCTTCAGCCCCTTTCCATGGTACGTATTTTTATGCGTTTTACGCACGTATTCTGTACCGAAACTGCAGGTGCATGAAGACGACGGCAGTTTTAACATACGGAAGCTACTATGTCACTGTAGGCATTTTCATGAGATGTGTACAAAAATTATGGACATAAAAAGTACACAGGACTTCTGCAAGATACATGCGTGAAAGAAAACACGTACGGTAATTAAAAAAAAAGACGCTTCATGGAAAGTGTTAAATCGTGCTAAACCACTGGGTCTCTTCGCCCTGCTGAAAGCTAGCGTGTTGTGTATAAATAGATCTGAGTTGATCTGGAGATGGTGAAATCTTAAAAAATGAAAATAAAATATTTCTAAGATGATTTCAAGGAAAATATTTCAACTAAATGCAGAATAATGCCTAATCTTTTATATTATATGCAAATCTCAATTTCCATAGAAAAATATTTCCCCTTTCGAGGCATTTTCTTAGGAATTTGCTCTTTGCTCTATCGCCTGATGTCACCAGATACACTCACAATGTCTTTTGAACTGTTACAATAGATTTCTATATTCTTCTTTGACAGGTAGGTACTCTTTAATGCTTATGCTAACATTCTTGCTTATTTTAAGATAAATCATATCAGATGCTACCTGATATTTACAATGGTTATAACCTGTTTTGTTTTTGTTTGAACTTTCCTAGTGCAGAATATCAATGATCCCGCTATTGACAAAACAATTAGGGCATAAACTGTCAAAAGCAATTTGTATTTCGCCTTAATTTGTCGGGTTCGATTAGATCAAAACAGAGACGCACTAACCAGGTTAGCGGCCAATTCCGTGAGACGATCAAGGCCATTTCTTTGCGTCCGGATCGGTTCACCAAGAGGACACGGGGGGTCATCAATAAAGGACGTATGTACGTGGGGGGGGGGGACGGGGGTAAGGATGGGTGGTTAATGGGTTGCCTCCACTCCCCGACCCTATCCCCCCCCCCCCACCTCCAGCTATGAAATACGTATTTAGAGGAGGAACAGGGATCTCTTGGAAGAATTTTACTTTCCAATTATGGCGGTGAACGTAAAACAACAAAACAAAAACAAAAATGTTTTATTTATTCACCCGTTTATTATTATTTTTTGTTTGCAACAAGTAACTTGTGGGATTAAACAAATCATGTTCCTAATACTCCAAAATTCAGTGTAATATGTCGCATTTCAAAAGTTTCATAACGTAAAGGTCTCATCATGGACATTCACCACATTATATAGGCTTACGTTCTCGTACACTTCGGGTGAAATGGAGAGGGGAAGATGTAGGGCGGGTGGAGGGGTGGGGGGGGGGGGCTTCTAAAGCCAAATCACGTGAAATATGTATCTAGGGAGGAAGAGAACTGAGTGATCGGGGTAAAAAGCCCAAATCCAGCATAGTTACATTATGGATGCCACCCCCCGCCCCCCTCCCTCTGGCAACCACACAAAAACAAAGTTAATACCTTGGAGTTCTGCAAAGTAATTACCGTTTGATCGGAATTTAAAGCACCGCTATGCCTACAGTTTCTGTCTAGCATTGAGAACTTAGTTCCTTCCCTCCCCGACACTTTGCCAGTAAATTGCCCCTCATGCCGTGCCAAACAATAGGTATTGACCAAGTTTTCGGCTACGGACTTTTTTTTTTCTGTTTGATATCTATGGCACTGATAGAGGTGGCAGTTCTTCCAGCGATGTATCAAAATGACCTCATTAAGTAGATGAGATATCTCATCAATCATACTGATCCATCTACTTAGCAATCTGTTGTCCAAACAGTGAGGCAATTTATATAGATTTACGAAACCACGGAAGAAGATGCGCAACAGTCACCGCGCCAAACAATAGGCACGTATTGACTTGTTTTCGGCGACAGACCTTTAAAAAACAAAAAATCTATAATGTATTGGATGTTTGGCAGTTCTTCTAGCGATATGTCAAAATGACCTCATTAAGTAGATGAGATTTGTCATCAATCACACTGATCCATGTATTTTGCAATCTGTTTTCAAAAGTGAGGTAATTTATATAGATTTACTAAACTAGTATGAAACTGGTGGCAAGCAGATGTTGTAGATTGAACCGAATTATGAGTATACAGTTCTTAACATGTGGCGCTAACCCCCTCGCGAGTTAACTGTTCCATTATCTGGGTATTTTGCAGACTATTTATCGCTCACGCCTAGTAGCAGATACGAGTGACTTAAAAAATCCCCGGGAGATAGTTACATTAATTTTGACCCCTCCCTGGGTGGAATCCGAACCCCAGGGTTCTCGCATCGAGACGACTTAAGCCTATGCCCCGATGAAGACTTAATCACTGAAGCTGGGTTTTCATGCGTGCAAAAAACGCTGTTTCCGTCCAAATGAAAACTCTCTTTCTTTTTACTACTTGATGGTTTTTTGATGTTTCCATTTTTTGTACACAAGAAACCACAGCTTGTCTCCGTTTTTTGAGGTGTTAAAACTCAACATGACAATCATGTTACGAGATAGCCGCGTCTTATCTGTTTGGGTCCAAATTAAATTAGATCAGACAGTGAGATCAAAGAGTTGACTGCTAACTGGAAATACTGGAGAGAATCACTGATTTCTTTCGGTTTACAAAATATGTCACCCAGTGTCTCTAGCCGCTGATTAAGTCGCAAAGGAGCGAGCGGGAAAACCCGGACTGCTAAAGTCACGGCGCAATGAGTCAAGTTTTGACTCAGACTTTAACTTCCTATGATTCAACCAGCCGGACAGCCGTTTTCAGTCTCACTAGCCCGCAAGGTTCCCCTACAGTCCTCATCTCATACCGCGGCTTGTTGGTGGGCATTAACTGGTAGGATGTCTTTCTGCTATATTCTGTCTGTCGTCTTGCTTTCGTGCTTCTTCCTAGCACAGTGTGTCGACGTACTTTCTCCAAACTCAAACATTTCGTACTCTATCGGCCTGTTCTACCGCGCCAACAGTGATTTCAGACCCTCTGAACACACGCCTTAACTAGCCCGCAAAGGTTCAGGTGCTTGCATATACGCTGTTTTGCTTCATTATAATATATTATGATAATATTAATGCACCATCAAACAGATACTCACACCGCAGGCTATGCTGACAAAGCAATCTCTCTTCACTCTAGGTCACGCATCTATTTGTGTGTTGATACGTATGACGTTAATTCTTCAAGCGATTGCCAGTGTGACCTTTACATCGCTGAGATACGGACAGTTTGTTAAAGCGCAAACTCCCAGCGGGCTTAGCCGTATTTATATAACATACTAGACAACCCAGTGACCCGTTGGATCATCCTTGGAAAGAAAAGTAAAGCAATAAAAAAAAATGTTGTTACAAGTACGAACGTTCCCAAAGTTTTTTGTGCTAGGAGTACGTATTTTAAAGCCTTTCGTGACTCCAAAGCTAGAGAGCTCCCCCCGAAACACTCCTACCAACAGCTTCAATTAATTATTCTTTCAGATTTTCTTTTTATTTTCCTCACGTTTTTTGGTTGAAGGTGTAAGGGGCAGGCTTGGGGATTCGATAGGGTTGAGGATACGGACGCGGTTAGGGTTAGGTACGTGTATATCTACGCGCCTCCAGCGCAAGATGCCGGGGGTGCTTACGCACATGTAATAACAGCCATAAAAAAACACACACACAAAAGCATCAGTGCATTAGGCTATGAACACACCTGCGACTTGTTGTCAAGTCTTAGTTTCATATTCTCGCTGGCTCTCAACGTCTGAATGTTGCATGTGTGCATATTTCCATTTATTTGCCTAGATTTCGAGCGTGCGACGTTTGTGCGACGTGACAGCACTACAACAAAGCCGCGGATGTAGGACTTGACTTGGTGTTCTGCACAGTTTCGTATATTATTGTCCATAATAACCATCCATTACCCCAAATTTATCTTGAAAGGGAAAATGATCGGTATGAACTCAACGAACAATACCTATGCACTCAAGTACACGGTATTTTCCGAAATCAGAAATAATATAATGTATACATAAAAAATTAATATTATTAATCTCAACCGCATGAAAATAATTTACTTCTAAGAAAGAAAAAAAAAATCCAAGAAATATTCACATAATTATGAAAACTCTTCAATTAATCCAACGATAAAAAAATACAAAAAAACTAACGAACAGAAATAAAATGAAGGACAATAAAAAAAAAATTTAAAAAGTGGCTAATGGTCTAATTATAACGAAATTGCACCTTGGTATAGTAATGAAGTAAACATATCCAACATTTCAAGCTGCCACAGCGAATACTAATTATACAACTGCACCACCACAAAACAGTTTAATTATCCCATAATCACTCTTGTAGCATGAGAAACACCAGGTGTGTTTGTGCTCACCACGTACGTGGAGCCGTAGAGAAAGCACAATGCTCACGCACTAACCATGCCCGAGAGTTTACCGTTCTACCACTGAGTCAGGGCTCGCTTCGTAACTCGTCCTGGCGTGACGTCAACAGTAAGGAGTTGTGATTAGTTTTTCGCGTGGCATTCCGGCTTGCTGGAGATCGCCGGACGAGACGGAAAACCGTACGACACTCCGGACTATGACGTCGAAATGGAAAATACCATCTAATCGGGGATTTTCTGGTCTCGTTTATTTCCGCATGTTCTGGAATAATTTTTGTTTCTTTTTCTTTCTGTCTTTTTTTTTTTTTTTCTGTGGTCCCATCTTTGGAATAAGAAAGTGTTCGGAATGCAGAGTTATCTCTCTAGACGTTCTTTCCACGTACCACTAATTCTTTCTGTAAGAAATGTTGTAGGAGAAATTCTCAGGATGCTTGAGCAATTCACGATGGAGCGGGGAGGTTAAAGACAGGCAGAGAAGTGTGTGTGTGTATCTGTGTGTGTGTGACTGTGTGCGTGAGAGAGAGAACGAAAGAGAGTCAAAAAGAGAGAGACAGACAAATAGAAAAAAATGAGAGAGTGAGACAGAAACAGTAAGGAAGAAGAGACAGAGAGACGACAAAGCCAGAGAAATAAGGAGGGCGGAGGGGGGGGCATGGAGAAACAGAAATAAAGAGAGAGAGAGAGAGAGAGAGACAGACAGACAGACAGACAGACAGAAGGACGGACAGACAGACAGACACACACACAGACACACAGACACACAGACAGACAGACAGAGATTTGAGCGAGAGAAAAGAAAAGAGACAAAAACAGACAGAGACTGAGTGACAGAAAAAGAGGGAGAGAAAGTGGAACATACTGAATTAAAGTATTGTAAAAGTGGAAAGCGGCGGTGCCAAAGCGTAAATCAGCATCAACACATCAGCTCAGAAACCGCCCAAGTTTAGCCATGCCCGTGAAACAATGCCATTATTCTCCTGGCTAGAAACAGCAAACATTGTAACGATTAACACCTCATTAGAGGTCCCAGGTTTATAATGAATACGGAAACGTTTGATGTGATCGAAGTCGGACTGTTAAGCAGTTTGGCTGGCTGTACTGGCAAAGACAACGACTGGCTGGAGTCGATTTTTAAAAATCTGAGTGGATAAGACTCGATTCTAAAGACGCTTAGGAAGGTGGAAGCCAAGAATGTCTGAGTTGGTAGGAATCGAGTCTTTTAACTCCCGAGTCTATGGGAATTGATTCTTTCAATCCCTTAAAGATAGAAAATTTGAAGGCAAAAGCACCTGGGCATTCGTCGCATAGTCTATCAACGTCAGATTAGGTGGGGAAACGACTTTAATGACTGCGTGCACGTATGATCTTCGAGTACGATCTCTGAAATCTAAAGCTCTACACTGTCAAAGAGCTGATCACGAACTAACATGTAAAAGAAAAAACAACTAATAAAATAAACTACAAACGATAGCAATTGGTCCACTCCCTTGCTGACTTCTGTGAAATATCATAAAAACCACAGAAAAACTGTGGGGTCGCAGCAGGGCAAAGTCAAAATTGGGCAAAAAGAAAAAGTTATAATATGTACAACCTTTTCTTTTGCCCAATTTCGACTTGACTTCTGTGAAGAAATGGGATTGTCAAAGGTTACATCGGAACATTAAAAATTTTAAAACAATAGTTCAAATATTAGAGAGAGAAAAAGAACAGTTTTCTGCGATGTTAGGGCCAAAACAATAAAATATTCTGGGGTTGATAGACCAAGCGAGTTGTGAGTAATACGTTGCCATATGCATGAACGTACGTGAAATATGGTCAGTTTTCTTGCATTAGTGTTTCATGTCAAAGTTGGCTTTGTTTTCAGGCGGATGAAGCCCTTTTGGATCGATAGCTGGCGCCGTCTTTCACTTTCAAGTGAGATTTTTGCTGGTTTTAGAAATTTACAGCATAGACTCTCGTGTGTGTTTTCTTTTCTTGTTAAAGTAGGACATTGCGAAAAAACAAACAAACAAACAAACAAACAAAACAACAACAAAAAAAAGAAATCTTTGTTGCATTCGGAATTTGCTGTGATCCAACCTTGTCTCAAAACACTCACATTTAGACACACATACCAGAGACACACAGAGAGAGAAAGAGAGAAAGAGTTAAAGACAAAGAGAGAGAGAGAGAGAGAGAGAGAGAGGGAAACGTAAAGACAGAGAGATAGAGAAAGAGAGAGCGAGAGAACGAGACAGAGAGAGTCAAAGCGAGAGAGAAAGAGAGAACGAGACAGACAGAGAAAGAGAGAGGGAGCGACACACAGGCAGAGACAGACAGAGTGAGAGAGAAACAGCAAACGATTTGCAGATGGGGAATTGATTGCCTCTGACTTCAGAAGTGGCAGAATTCCACTATAAACATTGACACGTCACGCCTATGAAACTCGGAAACTGTACCCGGGGTGTGTACACAAGCAAAGTGGATCGTGTACACATTACGTGCTGACTTCACGGGAACTAAGTACACCGATTGGTAGTTGGATCAGGATCAAAGTGAATTGGAATGCACTCTCACGTGTCTCTTATAAAGTAACTTGGAAAGATACACAGTATGCATTATAACATAATATATGGGTAGGAGATATAAAATTAAGAAAGAAAACAAAACGAACATTATTTTCTCGAGCGTATGTATTTATAGAAAGCAATCACTTCCGCCAAATAAAGAAAGCAGGCAACGGCGGTAACAGGTCAGTATGCGTAGTAATTTGTCCATATTTTGAGCTTGATTGAAACTATTTACAGCTCTTTGTAAGGTCTTACCCGAGACACAGAATACCGAGATGGACCGTTCCTCCTTTCACTATATGTCCACAACTTGCGCACGTATAGACACGGTGGGTACTACTCAGAGAGCTCTGTGGTACTAGACTTTTTCCTTCAATTATGAAGAGGTGTGGTGCGAATTGTTCCATTGTTTACATGGACGATACGCACGCAAGTCGACGGACGGAATTTGGCGAACTGAACCGTCTCGGTATCGTGTGACTCGGGTCTTACTCCCAGTTGAAATGCACAAACGGTATTGTTTACCGCCACGACCTACTTTCCACTCCATGCTAACAGTAATTTCACAGAGCTTCCCGTGTCTCATGGTGCAAATCGATCAACAGTGATACATACTTACTGGTAACATGCGTCATCAGAGGTGGATCTACACACTGTTCCAGTAGCTTACACCTGACAACACAACGGTGAGGTGGCCCACCCTTATTCCAAAAGTCACGAACGCCTATGGATACCAGGTAGAATACCAATAAATACCTTGACCAGTGAACCACGGAGACGCCTCAGATTCTTGGCTGCCGGTAACTACAAATCATTTTCATTCCAGAGGTGTCCTTCTGTAGGGACACCGCTATAAATCAAGTCTTCTGATACCGTGCCATTTTGTAAACAGAACAGAGTTATGGTACTAATACGGCTGTAGGCATTCTACTAGACTAATTCAGCAGAGGTACTGTGGGAAAGGTAACTTTAAGATGTATAGCGGAAGTTTCAAGTGTTACCAAGGTCGGTGAATGTGTATATGTAGGAATGCTGAAGAGCATTAATTTGTAGGGTGGGAGAAAGGGGGTGTGTGAAACAGAGACAGCCAAGGAGAGAGAGAGAGAGAGGGAGAGAGAGAGAGAGAGAGAGAGAGAGAGAGAGAGGGGGGGGGGGGGGGAGGGGGCGACGAGACAGCATGCAGATATTTTGCTCCACACCCAGCTGATACCAAGAAGACATACGCCATTAGCTGACGTCACAAAAGTGTGGCTGACGTACATACAATGACCGGAAGTGACGCTCTTGAGTAGTTCACGAGACAACTCAAATAAACTAAATAAACTATAATAGCCCAAGCGCGTGAACCCCCGAGTAACTTTAATCAGTACGCTCCGACAAGCACTTTATATGAACGAGGTGACGACAACACATAGCATAAAGATTTGGTAGTTACTGCCAGTAGTAAACTGTGACATACTACATGTAATAATGATTGAAATACGTCTCTCCTGGAATGACATACGCGGATGTGGGGATATAGCTGTAGACACTCTTTTGCTTATTTATGTATGTTTTAGTACTAAATATATTTCTTCTAAATACTTATTACTAAATATAAATATATTTCTTCTAAATACTTATTACTAAATATAAATATATTTCTTCTAAATACTTATTACTAAATATAAATATATTTCTTCTAAATACTTATTACTAAATATAAATATATTTCTTCTAAATACTTATTACTAAATATAAATATATTTCTTCTAAATACTTATTACTAAATATAAATATATTTCTTCTAAATACTTATTACTAAATATAAATATATTTCTTCTAAATACTTATTACTAAATATAAATATATTTCTTCTAAATACTTATTACTAAATATAAATATATTTCTTCTAAATACTTATTACTAAATATAAATATATTTCTTCTAAATACTTATTACTAAATATAAATATATTTCTTCGTTTTAGTAATTTGACTAATCAAGACTAATCAAGAGTTACAAATAAGGGGAAGGGACCAGACCGCGAAAAAGCGTTCACTTACGTACATGCAATTAATGAACATAAATTTGTGAAGTAATTAAACGAGAGGTGGACGGAACGGAGCAAACTCATAAATTAATGCTAAACGTAATATCACGTCCCCTAATTTCAGAGATGGATCTTATAATTACATTTCCTGGGATATCCAGTCCATAATTATATCTCCACTTGACATCCGCGGAGTTATCGTTGTCAATGATCGAAAAGTTAATGAAAATTTTCGTCTCCATGGTAATATCGTGCTACGAAATATGCTCGAGTTACAGAGATAAATGTAAATTTCAATGTGCATAAGTATGGTAACGCCAATCCACGCCACAGGGGTGTCTGACAGACCTGGAGAGACAGACTCGTCTGGATTAGAATTCCCCCCCCTCCCCCTAAAAAAAAAGGATGATACAAAGCAGAACGCGCATTTTCCGCGGCCGCGGCCATTGCTCAACTTAGATGAAACTATGAATACCACCTGGCTTCCCCACCCCACCCGATCTAAGAAATTCTTTGCTCTTTCCACTATATTTGCTATTTCTTACTGTATAGTTTGGCAGTACCCTTATACAGCCCTTTCGAGACCTTTAATTCCTGTTTGTTCTATCTCTATTTTCTGAAAAAAAAATGGGAGATTGTTTAGTATGTAGAAGAGGTATAACAAATGCACATTTTGATTTGTTTAAACTGTGTTGTGGCACTTATCAAGCTGTTTCACAGTTCCGACATATTCTAACTCTTTGTCATAAAGCCGAACACGTTTAAGATCGAAAATTTCTCTGTTGCGCAAAAAAGTGGAGTTGGAACAAAGAAGAACTAAAGTCGAACTTTTCAGGACTGCAAACAGCCTTTCTGAAGGCTACAGAAAAGGAAGGAACAGAGGAATAAGAAACACAAAGCAAAGAAAGAACAAGGAGAAGCCACAAACAACAACAATAACAACAAACAAAAATGAGAAGTAAATTCTGTTAACATTTTATCCTCCAATATCAAAGATCTTATCTGTTCACAGATTCAAAGGGCCCAAGAGTATTAGTGCCAGTAGTACTGATAATGATGTCAATAATAATTACAACAACATCAACAACAAAAGTAGATTAACAATCATAGCAATGACAACAACAGCAGCAACCACAACAACAACAACAACAACAACACTGACAGTAGTGACAATCATCATCGTCATCATCGTAAACATGTTTAGGCTCGGACAGCCAGTGTTTACACCAAAGCAGAAAGGCGGAGGGCCTTAGCGAGGTTCTACCGTCATGTGGCTGCAATTGGCAACACATTGTTTCAAAAGGAAACAAGTCTACGATGTGTTCAGTCCATGTTACTTGTCTTCCAACTCGACGGCAAACGAGTTGGGCCAGTTCTTACTTCGTCGTGAATGCCGAATTTCGCATTGTTTGTTCTCTTACTTCTTCTCTTCTGCCAGGTTCATTTCTCTCCATCTCCATCCTTTTCCCCTCAACATTCTGTTATACCTTCCCTCCTGCCAAGTAGGTCATTTCCTCTTCTGAAGATACGACGGAATAGCTCTTAATTAACAATAACACACAGGTTGTTGGCCTTGTATACTATAAAAAAAACAACTCAACAAAAACACAACTATGTTAACAAAAATATTGTGCTAGGATCTTGATCAGCGCTTTACATACTCAACAACGTTTTGACAACGAATCCAGCTCGATCTACAGATACAACACTTGCAGAATTTGTTGTTGTTGTTGTTGTTTTTTCAGAAACTGGCTACTATTTCAAAACAGTACGCCACACAACACTCTGTCAATATATTATGCTTTCGTTTAGATTTATTTAGAAAAGAACAAGGTCACGAGTTTGAGTTTGAAGAAAGCACGTCGACACGATAATGGTCACATTGTGCTAGGAAAAAAGCAAGACGATAGACAGAATATAGCAGAATGGCAGGACAGAAGGAGACACTACCAGAAGTGCTGACCAGCCATGAGCCAAACATATCTCTCTAGCCAACAAGCTAGCTTGACCGGGAATGGGTATTCCACCCGAGATGGATAGAAATTTCTTTACACAAGCATTTGAGTACAGATGGTCGAAAATGAAAAATGGCAAACCAGGGGAAATTTATGAAAAAAAACAAACAAACAAGGGGAATATCAGCCGAGACACAGAATACCGAGACGGACCCTTCCTCTTTCACTATTATTTCCACAACACTATTATGTTGGATGATACGCACGCAGGTCGACGGACGGAATTTGGCGAATTGAATCGTCTCTGTAGCCTGTGTCTCGGGTAATATTGGCTGTGTCGGCATAATAGCAAGATCAAAATAACTAATTTAAAAAGAGAGAGAGAGAGAGAAAAAAAAAGCAAGAACAAGAAAGGAAGACGGACAGATAGACAGAAAGATGATAGAATACTAATACGTGTCACAGGCTGCATTTCAAAGACTCTGATAGCTTAAGTAATAAGTAGATTGGCTTTCTCCAATGAAGAGGAAACAGTTTTGATGTCCCACCTCAAAGAAAAAAGCCGAGACAGATGGATAATGTGAGCTAAACGTATATCTGTGGCTTTTAAATTTAACATTAATCTGTGTTACTAATATTTGTGGATAGGGGGCTTTAGTGGTTTGATCCTTCCTCGGGTTTAAGTGCACTGTGGCAATCCGTTAAAACGGGGGATTTCCAAGCTTGTTCGCTTCGTGAACTCGGTGTTATCAAGGACAGTGGCGCACCGAGTTTTGTCTCGGTTTTAAATGTTAGATTTGGAGCGGACTACTGAGTTGAACGGAGCCTCATTCACCGTCGACACCGAAAATAAGTTTGTCTTACCAGTTTCGGCGCGTCAACAGAGACCTCGCGTACTGAGACAAAATAGATGCAACTCAGTTCCCAACATTCATACTTATCAAAGTTGGAAACCCTAACAGCATTGTACCACATAGTCTTCCCGTATTTCCAAGTTTGTCTTACTAGTTCGTGAGCGTCAAAAAAAGGCTTGAAAATGAAATCTCGCGCATTGAGTGAAAACAGACTTGAATCACTTCCCAATAGTTTAACGCATCAGAATAGGAAATCATAATTATTACTTAACATGTACCACATGCAGTCTTTCGCTATTTCCAGTTTTCGCCCAGTATGCAAAGATCAAGTCACTGGCGTCCAGTAATCAACATTATTCAGCACAGCGGACGCAGTCATGATAATTCCTCTCACGTCCCAGTGGGCAAAAATGAGCTCTTTTTGTTCCCTTGCCAATCTCGGTACTCGCAAGAGCTTCCTCTTAATTACTGTTGACGGTTCATTACTCATAGATCAGGTAGGTTCCTGGAACTTTGCAAGAGATGGGCAGAAGCAAAGTCGAGATAACTAGTGTTTCCGATGTTTCTGTCTGTTCGGGAAGTCTGTTTGTAGGAGTGGCATGTACTGGTACTTAGTTATTCCCCCTCCTCTCATTGGAAGTAATCAGTACGCAAATCAGTTGGACACACACTGCAGTGCATTTGGGTGCAGCAGTACAAGGACCAGACACTTTGATGCTGTTCTTCCTGTCTGCTTGAGAAGTGAGGCAGTATGAGAAGGGAGAAAAAAAATATGGGTATCCCGGCAGTACAAGTAGGGCTTTCAAAGTGAAAGTTCCACTGATGAAAAGGAAATAATTCATACCAATTGTTAACAATCAAAACCTTGCAGAGGGCAAAGTTCATACTTTTCAGAAAAATTAAAAATTCTCTTGTTGTTGTTTTTTTTTGCCATTTTAAGCAACTTAAGTTGATGTGATTTTTCACTCAAATTTTTTGCTTAAATACTTAAGCGCCTCCGCTTTGCAATATTTTGAAGCGGAGGAAGGTATTCAATTTCGATTTTCGGAAGAATCACACATCATTAATTAGGTGAAAGGATTTAAGGCATTTTGATTTTTAGTTCCTAATTATTATGGCGACAGTGAGACTTGGCAGAGCCGATATTATAAAAAAACAACAAAAAACACAGAAAATCTCTGTGCGGCCGCCAAAAGAGAAATTGCGTGGCACTGTATGGTTTCTGTATTATTTCTTATGCAAGGCTTTGTTACATACAATTTTTCTTTTTCATTTTGACTATGGAAAAACTCGTATTGGGGACAAGGTGGTCTAGAGGCAAGGTGCTCGCCTCTCATGCCAAGGGTCCCGGGTTCTAAACCCGGGCAGTGCAGGCATGTTGGAAATTGGATTTTTCTCATATTTTCAAGTCCCTGGTCCTATTGGGGGGGTAGGATCGAGTACCTAGTCTTCTCGGATAAGGACGAAAAAATTCGGAGGGCCCGTGTGCACGTTGCGCACGTTAAAGATACCTTGGCAGTTGGAAATCGTAAAGAGCAGGCCGAAAGGCCGCTGCCCGGGCCAAATTGAAAATTGAAATTAATAGATTAAAATTTATCCATAATTCCCCCCCCCCCCCTGCCAGAATTTATTATTCATTATTAAATATATATTGTTATTAATAAATATTCAAAATATTATTTGAGTTGTGTGTTGTGTGAACTGCTGTGAGTTGTGAACTGTTGTGAGTTGTGAACTGCGCCTAACAGGCTGCGTTACAATTTGCTCTGAGATAGAGAGAGAGAGTGAGCGAGACAGGGAGAGAGAAAGAAGCAGTGCAGTGTGTTGAGCGCCTCGCCGGCAGCTCCATTCTGCTCTGTGGTTGACATGTTGTTTCTGTAAAGCGCCTAGGGCTCTTCAATGGGGATTGGCGCTATATAAATGTACTTATATTATTATTATTATTATTATTATCTTTCAGCCAGTTTCAGCATTCTGTCTGCCTTGACAGTGAGCTGTTAACGTGAATTTCATAGCAGGGCTTTACTGCACACATAGGAGGTGTAAAATTTCACGATAGTGGTATATTCACTTTTTAAAAAATTTCTTTTTACTCAGACCTGTAAAATTAGGTCCTTCGGCGCACTTATGCGATTACAAGTCATGATAGTCAGAGATATTAAGTATAAAATTGTGTATAGGCCTACAGCAGTTTTCAGTACGTACGTTCTCATGACATATCATAATGAACGGATCAAAGGCAGTACCACACTAGATATTTCCAATACATTAGATACAATCTTTTATCTCTTGGTTTTCTTTGATCAAATAATGAAGAATACTCTATTACAAACTATTTCAGTGCTCGGAGTAGTCGATACTCATGATTCTTGGGGCTGAAGGCCAGGACGCATCTGACTTACATCCTTTTGTTGTTATTGTTTTCCACACAAAGAGTACTCGACTACGTCTGCTTCAGTCGCCCTGCTCTTTGGGGGGGGGGGGGGGGGGTTGGTGTCGGGACAGCTTTGGCGTTCGGTTTTGGTGGACACGCGTTAATATTAAAAGGTGACGAGCAACAATTTCATCTTCTTCTCCGTGGACTGTAACTAACCCCGGCGGCTGTCATCGGTGGAGGGCAAGGAACCGGCCATTTTCATAGTGTTAGTCCGGGGTGGGGTTACAATCTGTTTAATCTATTAGCTAAAGTAGCCAGTCTATCTCCTGAAATGCTTCCATTCACTTTCAGATAGTTTATTATTTTACCTGTTTCTTTTTCTTTACCCTGACGAGGGGGGGGGGGGGGGGGGAAACACGAAAAACTCTGCAATTTTTTTCCTTTTTTTTTGGTTTAAATTTCTTGCGGAAATTACTGTGGTTTGCTACTGTTGTTGTTGGTCAGACGGGACTTCTCGTAGTGTCACACGGGACTTCTCGTAATGTCACAAGGAACTTCTCGTAATGTCATAGGCAACTTCTCGTAATGTCACACGGAACTTCTCGTAATGTCACACAGAATTTCTCGTAATGGCACACGTTATGTCTCGTAATATATCATAGAGGACTTCTCGAAATACACGGCTTTAATCATTACTATTATTATAATTATGATTATTATTATTTTGCTACTTAAAAATGTTCACTTTGAAACCACTAATTTACTTGATAGACAATATAAAACAAAATTCTCAGAAATTATATTGCTCAACTGTCTATATGCCCGTAATTTAACTCAGAAGTAAAAAAGAAAAGGCAGTGACTACGGTTACGGCAGCCGGTGAACACAACTCACCATTTTTCTTTGTTCGGCTTTACTCCCGTTCGTACAGCAGGGCTTTCTTTCTTTGTTTTTTTTTTCTATTGGGGTATAAAGGTAATCTGCCGTAAACGTAGCCACTGCCAAAGAAAAACTCATTCTGCCAAAATTTGGACGCTGCATATTTCCATTATCCCTATAGCAAGTGCAGTAACATTCATAAAGTATTACCCGAGACACATGGACCATACCTTCTTTTATTATATTATGTCCACAACTTGCGCGCGTATAAACACAATGAGTACTACTTACAGAGTTTTATGGTACTAGTCTTTTTTCGTTCAATTATGAAGGAGTGTGGTGTGAACTGTTGCATTGTTGACATGGATGATACGCGCCCAAGTCGAAGGACGAATTGAGCCGTCTCGTTATCCCGTGTCTCGGCGGACATTAAAAAAAATATTGCAAATCTATTATATATTTCAGTAACTTGCAACCTTTGGCATGACTAACTGACCAAACTATACACTCTTCAGGCCTTAAATTTGGCAGGAAGGTGGCAATTGAGATAAGGATGATAATGGCTATAATTAAAAGTTGTTCACTTCAAGCATGTATAAAAAAAAAAACAAAAAACAATGTTTATTGCTATGTAACATCTGTATTTTTGCATGTTTGTTTCGTAATAAATATAGTACCGTGCATGTCATAAAAAGTAACCGTATCAAGTGTTCAGTTTGGTGCGTAATGTTATGGTGCGCATGAGTTCTGAAGCAAGGCTGTAGTTTATTACTTTTATTATACTAGAGGGTAGCTCATCTAGTCAAATATAATTTCACACGGACCCAGTTCACAACAACATCAATAGTTAAAAACAAGAACGAACAACACGGGAAGAAACTTTATCTGACTTGGGGCACAAAAAAAACAAAACAAAAAAAAAAACAACGCAAATTTAGCCTTCTGCGAAGAGGTAAAAAAAAAAAAAAAGGGTTCGCATTCAAAAATCAATCCGATTTCAAAAACAGCGAGCTTAAATAAACAAACGAGAAAGAGATCAATGCAGTCGGAACAGAGAAAAAAAAGAAAAGAAACGCTGTATCTTCGATTCTGACTAGTTACCAAAGGAACTGCCGGGAAAAGTTCAATAAACACAACTGAAATAATTCAGGCCTCAAACAGTGATTAGAACAGACTTTTTATCTCCCGCGCCAATCTGGGTGGCACTATCGCAGGGAGTCTGGCCAACATGTGCTGGTTTATTGAGTCTACTGGACTTCCCCCTCTCTCCCTCCATTTTCTCTCAGCGTTCAGGCTGTTGTTCTGGCAAATTCACGGAAGAAGAGTGCGGAAGAGGAGAAAAAAAATCGATTGTCTTTAAAACATTACAAAACGCTGGCTGTAAAGCTGGGTTTGCATGCGTACGGAAACAGAAACGTCAAAAATCCATCGAGTCGTGAAAAAGAAACTGCGTTTTCATGTGTACGAAAACGGCATAGAAAACAAGTCATTCTTTCTGTTTCACTACTGGAAGGGTTTTTCACGTTTCCTTTGCCGTTTCCAATTCCGTTCACATGAAAACCCAGCTTTAGAATGACTAGTTAGAATAAGGTATCAGTCTGCGGAAAGTTGAGAGAAAATTAGTGAGTCTTAATGTTGTTGAAATATTATACAAACTACAGAAAATCTGTGGGCACGCAGCGAGGCCTTAAGCAAAGACAAAATACGGGAAAAAGAAAAAGTTGTATGTACCAAAGCCTTCCGTAAGAAATAATACAGAAACGAAACAATAAATCCCCTTTCCTTTATCGTTTCTGAATTACTTCTTACCCGCGAGGCTTCGCTACATACAAACTTTTCTGCTCTATATATACAGTAAACAGCTGTGGTAGATCTAGTTCAATCTTACTCCGACCATAATAATAAGGAATTATATTTTTATTCGTGTTTTTTTTTTAAAATAATTATTATTAAATTAAAAATATTTCAAGTCAAACTCAATTCATTTTTAAACATTACGCCTTCTGTCCTCCTTATCAATGTCACAAGGTCTAGTTATACAATGTTTGTTATCATGAACTATATCTCTATAACATTTTCAGAGTTAAATGCAAATTGCACAGCCAGTGAGAGGACCACGATTTGCTTCTGTGGCTCCCCATTGAAAAAAAAATACAACAAAATCAGATAACCCCGTTCCAGACCAGAGTTATCTAGACCTGGAAACTGGGATTTTCCCCCTTGCACGCACAACATGAAATGAACATTCTGTGTTCTGTGAGTTGCTTGACAAAGAACATTTAAATTGAGCGCTGAAAGCCTGCACAAACGGAAGACTTTCTTCAGGAAGGAAAAAAAAAACCGGCAGATCAACGTTATCATTCTCTCTTTTATTATCACCTGTAGATCCCCTTCTTTCTCTCTCTCTCTCTCTGTATGTGAATGTGTATATAATCTTCCTTTCTGTCTGTCTGTCTATTTGTGTGTGTCCGCTCTCTCTCTCTCTGTATCTGTCCGAATGTCTCCCTCTCTGTCTGTCTGTCTATTTCTGTGTGTGTGTGACTCTTTCTCTCTATGCATCTGTCTGTCTCTTTGTGTGTGTATGTGTGTCTCTTTCTCTGCATCTGTCTGTCTGTGTGTGTGTGTGTGTGTGTGTGTCTCTTTCTCTGCATCTGTCTGTATGTCTCCTCCTCTGTCTGTCTATGTGTCTCAGTGTATCAGTCTGTCTGTCTGTCTGTCTCTCTCCCTCTATCTATATATCTCTCTCCAGCTCTGTCTGTCTGTCTGTCTCTCTCTCTCTTTCTCTTTCTCTCCGTCTCTAGCTCTGTCTGTCTCTCTTTCTCTCTCCCTCTCTCTCTCCAGCTCTGTCTGTCTGCCTATCCCTCTCTCTCTCTCTCTGTCTATCTCTCTCAGTAAACACAATATGTAACGATTTCATGAATTTCCTTCAGCGTCTATTCCCAGCATATCTAACGCCTTACCAGAAACAAAGCTTGACTCATCTTCGTGACATACAACAACAATACAGGGAAAAAACAACAAAAAACAAATCACCTTTATTGTACAAAGACGTAAACGATTAGACAGAGCCTCGTGCATGTCGACGACTGGCACTAACAATCACCTTTACTTTAAAGGAAAATATACATACAAATAATGAAAAATATCAGGCAATAAGACCACAACAATAATAACAGTATCAGCAGCAACAACATTATTATAATAATTGTCGATGATGATATCAGCGGTAACAACGCTGATGTCAATAATGATAAAAGTAATACCAAATAAAAAGTTACAGGAACAACAGCGAGGGTAGTAATATTAACGATAATTATAGTAATAACAATAATAGAATGAAAAGAAAGGAAAGGAAAAGGAATTAAAAAACAACAACAACAAAAAACACATGTTGATCAACTGCTCTTGGCAAACAACAACATTATAAAATGGAACTGTAAGCAAAAAGAGAAATAATCCTATTGTTTTGCTGTAGGTGCGTCTCTCGGCACGAGGGATCGATATATCGATTGGCGGTAATCAGGGCCTCTGATGAATAAGTGATCAACTGAAAGATGATAAGACAGTCGCACGCAACAGGCTTGTCATTAGGGCCCGTCCATAAGGTATTGTAAGCTTGATTTTGTCCATCTTTTAACCTCTCCCCCCCCCCCTCAACCCTCTATCCTCCTCCCCATCCCTTATCGTTTTCCCCGTGTTGGTAACGGCTGCCATTAGATTGGTGAATATCCAAGAGAAGGCACTAATGATTTGAAGACTCCATGTTGCATTTTGCACAGCCTATATCGTCAGGTATTTACCATATTACTTTATGTGGGTTTTGGCCTTTTCGAGAAAATGAGGGGTTGAAGTTTGGACGGTAAAAAAGGGCTAAAACCCGTAAGACCTTACGTCACAAACACATGTCTCGAAAAGTTTTTAACCGATTGGAATGACACTTATGCATAATGAAATTGGGAGTGAGAGATCCACTTTCAACACAAAACCTGAAACTCGCCAAAATATGGCATACAACAATATGGCAAATACCTCTCGATATTTGACTGATTCAGTAGAAATACATGACAATGTGCTGAATTTTATGTAATCCATGAAATTAATTTGCCGAAAAAAAAATAAAAATATAACCAATCTTTTTCATTCCTTATCCCAATTCAAAAGCCTAAATCCGCTCTCCAGGCGCCCCCCACTCCAAAAACGCATGTGATTTTATGGGTGGCCCCTTGAAAAAGCATGCCCAGGCTGGATGTGATAGACACAGGTGATGACAGAGAATCAGATACCATCAGGAGCTATTGGGCTGTTGCTACAGCGCCGATCCTCATCTTTTTTATCTTTATCCCCAATATCGTCACTGCTCTGTGCTAACGCCATAGGTCATTTTGACCATTTTTGAGATATTAATAAAAAAAAAAAAAACTGTTTCTTTTCCTGTTATTTGGTGACTTATGCCATTATGATTCTACTGGAATATTCCATTTTTCCTATCTGCGCATTTGTTTTTCTGTGATTATTATCTGATAACCTTCCTGTTCAGGAATGCAAATTAAACGTCAGTTGCCTTTTTGGCACATGTCTGACATAAGCCATTATCGTAGAGCAGTGACGGTATGCAGGTTTTCTACGCCCCCCCCCCAGCCCCCACCCCCCACCCTTGACTCCACTTTTGAGGAATTTTAATTCAAAGTTTGAGCTACTTTGTACAAGAAATAATGAAAATAATAGAAATGTATTCAGCCCTACCAGGCCAGAAAGCCAATTACCCATGCATTGAACACCCTACCTATTTGCATTAAATACTGAAATGGAGTACCCTTCGTTAATGCTGCCTACTTACAACACTATAGGACTCTGTAAAGAAGACAATAACTGTTTTGTTCAGTTTTTTACCAACACAGGTAATATTCTACTCTGAATATCTTTGCAGCCAGCGGCTGCAACTAGTTTTCCTGAGGATTTTATTGTTAAACTGTGCAGTAATGAAAAAGTGGATCTGGCAAGGTTTAATCAGACTAGTTCGTTCGGATATAAAAGACCCAATCCAAGATTATTATTTTTTCGGTGGTGTTTCTTTGAATTTTTTTAAATACATGTATTTGGAATCTTTTTCAAGGAATTTCTTGTATTTTCCAAAAATATAGCGCGAAATAAAACAAAAACTGCTCCAGGCGCTTTACAGAAAGTCTTGTTCTCTCCATCTGCAATTCACCTCCCCCCTCTCTCTCTTTCTCTCTCTCTCTCTCGCACAATCTATCGTAAACATTCTTATATGCTACATACACACACATAAACATCACATGGGCACACAAGGCAGAAATTAAACAATAAAACAGCGAAAATAAAATGAATCGAGGAAATAGGTGGATTGGGAAATGGGATCTAGGAATGCACCGACCATTTTCTTGTCCATCTAGTTATAGTGAATTGGCGCAAACATGACTATTATCTCTGAATTTGCACCCTTGCATGAGTTGCTCTTGTGCCGCGCATTTGCTGGCGTCATTTTCTTATCATTAGCTTCGTGAGAAGTGACACCTGTTGTTTTTTTCACAGCCCTGTGGAAGCTCCTCTGTTCAGTATTCGCCACAACTGCACTTAGATGTTTGACGCCAAGCTGCATAGGAAAGCATTAAAACTCAGAGGGGTCTATTGTCCCACAGAAAGGATTTGTCCTGGCAAGAGAAACGAAGAGAGAAAAAGACAAATCAATGCTATTTAAATCTGCGTTCTTTTCAGCTCAAACTTGACTGTAAAAGAAGTCGTTGGCTGGGGAACAGAACGAATACAAGGTTCGGAATAGAGGGCTGTAGTGGCGAGAACTTTGAGTTTAAGACATCGAACTGAACCAGCACTTATTCCCCAGAGTTCCATTAACCCATTTGAGTCCTTACCCACAGGCAAACTTACCACGCACCCTTTAGTTTTATCACATGGGTAGTAGTGTCAAAGGTGAAGTGCCTTTTTTCCTAATGGAAGGACTCGCAATAGTGGCTGATTGACCTTTTTGTTTTTTCTCTCAGAATATTGTTTTCTCTGTGCTTGGCTTTTTTGTTCTATTGCCTGAAGGTCTTTGATGACCTACATCACAGAGCTGGCCTCTCTTATTCCTTTCAGTTCGAATTCTTCTGTGATTTAGAGTAACATTTCTTTGCTGTTTGTTGGGCACTCGAGGCTTTGCAACATTTAACATTTTTTTAATCACGTTTTGATAGCTATTTACAGCACAGTAAGTTGGAATGGAAGATTTTAAAACTCGCTGTTTCGGCCATGAGATTGAAAAACAAACGTTGTCGACATACAAATACGTTAACAACATCCGGCTTCTAAATTTACCTGGGATCTTCTTAACAAACAGACAAAACAACAACAACAACAGCAAGAAGAAAAATAAAATAAAATAAAAACAAACAGCCAACCATATAAACAAACAACTATCAGTTATAATTATGGCTGTTTTGGGATTTCCCATTGTTCTGCTTTCTTACGCACACTGCTTACAGCATCTAAAGACAACATTAATGGCGCTGCCGACATGACAGACAACACATTAAGCAATCTAACTGTCTTGGCCCGCATTCAGATAATGTACGTCTCCAAGAATGTGACACCTTATTTAAATAATGCTGTCAGCGTCTCTCTAAAGGCGTGGAGATCTTTGTTTTTAGAAGGCTTCAGCTAGGGCTTTCTAAATGTTCCATGAGCGTAGCCAAAAAAAAAAAAAAAAGCAACACATTGTGCAGGACCAGCAAAAAATGAGGGTGAAAATATTACAACTAATTGAAGGGATTAGTTCTACAAAGTGCCTTTGTCCACCCGGGCTTCCAACATAAATAGTATAATTGTGCATAAAGACCAGCTAGTAGACTGTCTTCCGCGCAAAGCAAATTAACCCATGATTTGTAGTGAGAAATTTGGGCACCTTGACAGAACTGAAAGTTTTCACAGTCAAACTATGCACGTAAAACACTTTTTGCTCCATATCTCAAGTTCAGCTTTCTGTGATCTTGTAACGATATACAACTAAGTCTTTCAATTCAGTATTGTTATTACTAGATGGATGCAGTTTTGTTTTCTCAAAAGGAAAACTCGTCCATTATTTTAAAAATAATTTTTTTTAATAATAATCACTGTTGTCAACTACACTCCTGTGAAAAATAAGTAAATAAATAATTAGAGGAAAGAATGTTGTATGCCGCAAAAACAAACCACAAAGAAACAGTTTTACAACTTCCAATGAAAGCATTCAATTATTGATTCCATCGTATATTATTATTTTCTCCTAATCCACTACGATCAAGCACGAATGTATATATTAAGCTCCATCATTAATATCTCGCATTAGTAAATTTTGCCATTAGCAGTCCAGGCAGTCTTTGTCTTAGTTTCCAAATCATCCCAAAACCGCGTGATTTCTATCCTATAATTATAATGTATGATGACTCTTCCACGCCAGGCCAGAATCAGTAGTTCAGGGCTGTCCTGGGATTGGCATGACAGCCACTTTATATCAACTGCACAACTTTATCTTCTTAGCTATGCAAACCGATTGGTAAATTAATAATGATCACGTCATTGCTTGGCAAATGCCATCAGAGCCGTCAGAGAACATTGGTATTTTAGCATTCACTTCTAATGTCACCATGACCAGGAATAAAATACCCTACTTAGCCATTATCTGCCGGGCTATGATCTGCAAACTTATTTTTCTTAGAGAAGGTACTATGGAACACTGAGCCATCCTTAATTTGATTCTGCATCAGATATAATTATACCGACAGATTCCCTTGCGTCGAATCCTCGTTTTGCGTCTTGCTCAAACCTGCATGACACAATGTGAACATCGTGTTTCAATGCATGGTCAGGCCAGGGAGAAGGAAGAATGGAATCAACATTCAAGACAAGTTTATGGAAGAAAAAGAGATTAAAACGTAAAGTACCTCATGTGCATGGAAACGTACCATTAAGCAATCACGCCATAATAACTTAGAAATAAATTCCAACTAGTTCAACTTGTTCCATTCGCTCAATTAGGTCTCCAGTTATGTAACTTGATGTAGGTGAATGAAAATGGCATGGAAATAGTGTTTTAATCGTTTTAAAACTTACTCGCACTTTCCGTACGTCGATCCATTGCCGATCTGAAGTTAAAATCTAATTATATTTTATTTCTTTGAAAATCATTCTTTTTTTCCCCCCAAATTTCTTCACAACAGTTACAAATTACATATGCCTCGAAGTACAGCCAGAGGTCTTGTGAGACATCATAAATATTGCAGAGCCAAGGAAATATTAAAGAATGAATGCTGTCACGAGTGGAGTGAGTGCAATTAAGGGGATTGCTACAGAGCGGGTGTAGAGTAAGAAGGGCTCACGGTGGACAATAAGTTAAGCGTGCTGTTGTGAGTAGTGGGAGGGTCTGAATGAGGCGAAAGCGCTGTATTACTATCACTGCAAGTTAGAAGGTCCTACGGAACGGACCTGTGAATAAGAGCCCATCGGGCGGACATAAGGGGAGCAGTCGAGAAGACTAGTGAGAGAGTCTTTCCAGTGATGACTGGTGTCGAGGACGGGCCGCAGAGCCACCTCGATGAGCACAGGGGATAGGCCAGCATAGGGCCGGAGGCCACACATAGGCCAGAAGTGAGGCTGTCAGTGCAGGACAGTAGAGGCACATAAAGTCGTGGCAGTCAGGCCACGGACAGGGACGTAGATATGAGCGTGAATGTGATAATGCACTATTACCATGCTGAGGGGCTAGTGAACTAATAATGTCTATTGAAATGATAATGTCTATTGAAATGATAATGTGTTATTGCCCTGCTGAGGTGCTAGGGGAATGCTAAGGGGTATGACAATAGGAAGGTGATATTGAGAGACTGCGGTGCCAGTGAATTACTAATGTACTATTAAGACCCTGAGGGGGGAGGCTGAGGCCGAAGTGCCTTCAGGAGTAACTACCGGATTGTGGATCCGAGGGAGAGTGTGTGTGAGAATAAGGCCGTTGTACGGCAGTTAATTGCAATAATATAATGTATGGAATTGCGCTATTATCTGTATAATTATGTTTAATAAATGTGTGAGTCTGATGGATTGTTCTGTTAAGTGTTAACTTGTTTGTTGGTGATTGTTGTCCTGTCATAACTTATTACATCTCCCAGTCTGGGATTTGTGACAAATGCAACAGAAAGTAGGTTCAGAATGAAAGTGTCAATAATGAGGAAGAAACCAATTATCTCGCAATCTTCCTGCCTTTACTAATCCAAACACTCTACAATATTTTCACTATGCAACTGTGGATGGCGGTCTGCCGTTTTCTGGAAGAAGACTGTATGGGCCAAAAACACCATATTTTACAGGCTCTAGAACATTAAACATCACGGTCCGTTTTGAGTTCGTTCAAGTTCCATTTTGTGGTAACCAGAAGAAACTATTATTCGTACAAAATTATTAACCAGATGAAAAGGCAGCACATTTTGTTCTCTCTAATGATGTTTAAAAGTGAATGTAATCTAGCCTGGCATGAAAGGTCTTTTTTTATTTCGTAATGCTGCCGAGTTCAGGATTTGTCCCATTGCGAACAAGCAAGTACCATCATGGAGTGTGTGATCCTCAACGTCCAACAAGTGGAGAGTGCCGATTATGGTGTGTTTGCTTTGCGTTTTCGACGACGAGTACTACAGAATTACCAGCAGCTGAAACATCCTACGGGTTTCGTTGAGCTAACAATGTCCTTAGTATTGAAAGAGTGCGGAGACTTGGCGAGGTCTGCTCAGAGTTGCTATTACAACTAGACTGAAATACATTGTGAATGCTGGTTCTGCTGGTTAAAGGCGTAGAGAAAACATCACTACAACTTTCGAAGTTTCAGGGATTGGTTCTGTGTCGTGCCAAGGTCGTGCAAAAGGTTTAATCTTAAAGGTAGAGAATAGTGTACTTTTCGGGACTGGCTGGCCATGTCTCTGAAAACTTCAGCTCTTCCAGGGTGTCCCACTCAAATGTTATAGTCCTGGAATGACAGGGAACTTTAAAATTGAGACAGAAAGAGAGAGAGAAAGAGAGAGAGAGAGAGAGAGAGAGAGAGAGAGAGAGAGAGAGAGAGAGAGAGAGAGAGAGAGAGAGAGAGAGAGAGAGAGAGGGGAGAGAGAGAGAGAAACAAAAAAGAAGGACAGAGAGAGTCGAACAGAGACAGAATGAGAGAAAGGAGGAGAGAGAGAGAAAGTTAGAGAGAGAGACAGAGAGTGTGTGTGTGTGTGTGTGTGTGTGTGCGTGAGAGAGAGAAAGAAAGAGTATGACAGCAAGAAAGTCACTAAAATGATAAAGCGAGAGAAAAAGAGAGAGAAAGTGGGTGGGGTGGGGGGGGGGTAGTGACAGAGAAAAACAGAGCAACAAGTCAATTTTTATATCATTTTTTCATGCCACTATTGCCAGTCCTCGTTGTCTGCGTTATTCCATCAAGCGTCCACACATTCTGGACGACAAGACAGACAGCCCCAAACTTGCTGATGTAACGGTCACGCTGATCGCTGATCGAGTTCTGATTGGCTGTCCGGGGCCATTCATGGGTCTAGCCTGGGGGCGAGGAGGAGGGGGGGGGGCGGACAAAATGATATTGGGAAGGACATTGACGAAAATAAAGAGAGGCTGACGTTGTATATAATTAGAAAGGAATGGAAGACAATAGCAGAAAAATAGGGGGGAAGTAAAAATAGCGAATTGCTAGAAAAATACCGTCAATGTTTTAAATTGTGTCTTCAGACTCTATAATAGGCTTGTCCAGCCTACGGCCTGTGGTCTAGAGGCAAGGTGTTCGCCTCTCATGCCGAAGGTACCAGGTTCGATCCCCGGTCGGCGCAGGCATGTTGGAATTTCTTTCCGGGGAAAAAAAAATTCCTGTCCCTGATCCTATGTTAGGCAGGATCGAGCACCTAGTCTTCCCGGATAAGGACGACAAATTGGGAGGGACTTCCAACTACCAAGGTATCTGCAACGTACGCATCGTGCATACGGACCCTCCGAGTTTTTCGTCCGTATCCGAGAAGACTAGGTGTTCGATCCTACCTGACATAGGATTAGGAACAGAAATTTCCCCCGAAATTCCAACATGGCTGCGCCAACCAGGACTGTAGGATCGAAGTGCCTCCCCTCTGTATCCAACTGTGTCTGCAGCCTCTAATAAAGGCTTGTCCAACGTAGGGCCTGGCTGCCACAATCTGATACGCCGATATCTTTTTATTTGAGCCGACCATTTCAATAGGCCTTCACTGCTTTTCTTTTCTTTTGTTTTTTAAACAAATCCAATTAATTAATTAATTTTTTTTTCAGGCTTTTAAAAGATTATTGATAGTTCCATCAAATGTGATATCCTGTCGTAGGACATTTTGCTTGTTAAAAATTTTGAATGGCCTGCCATGGGACTAAACTTTGCATTTCTGGCTCCCAATCAATGATGGCTGGACAGAACTGCTCTATAACGTCAGCTTATCATTCTGTCTGCCTCGTATCTCTACCTACTATTTATCCCAGTCTGTAGAAGGGCTTAAAAATTACTGCATTTATAATCTAGTTAGTCTGTATAAGATAAAATATATTGTGGTGCAGTTTAATCTGTATAATGCAGTTGCGCTAGACGTTTTGATATCATTACGGGATGCACACATCTGCTCAGACAGATAAATGATAGAGTGTTAGAGAAATGAGGTAGTGGTTTGCTGATAGGTAGGGATGTAAGATTACCATATATGATAGCCCAATAGAGAGACAGACAAATAGACAGGCACGTGGGCAGACAGACAAATAAACGTATGGATGGGACAGGCAGACAGATCTGGCGCCCGGAGATCGGGACGGGCGGATAAATAGATAGACAGACAGACATACGGGCAGGCAGACAGACAGACAGACAGACAGACAGACAGACAGACAGACAGACAGACAGACAGACAGACAGACAGATAGATAGATAGATAGATAGATAGAGAGATAGATAGATAGATAGATAGATAGATAGATGGATGGATAGATAGACAGATAGATAGATAGATAGGAGCAGATAAATAGATAGATGGACAGCCAGACAGACAGACAGACAGACAAACAAACAAACAAATAAACAGTCAGACAGACAGACAGATAGATAGATAGTTAGAAAGAACATCTCAACATAAAATTATCCTACTTTCACACGAAATCTCCATGGACATCTCGTTAACCAATCAATAAAAGGAAGTCAATGCCCTGCCAAAATTTAGATCGATCAATTTACTAGAACCATGAGAAAATTTGTTCCAGTAACAATATAGGGAGCTCACATGGCCCCCAGCTGTGGTGTCTCTTCCTGACGTGGTCGATAAAGTAAGCCTGCCTGCACTTCATTGTCCACTGATTTTAAGAGACATTTGTAAATTGCCAGTCAACATCCGCAAGACAAGAGTGTCTCGTAGTCTTTGAACCAACGGATTGGTCAGTCTATTGCATTCAGCCTATTCCGCACAGTAACTAACTTTTAAGACATGGACGTTTGGGGTCTTTTCTTTAAAGCTTGACACTGAGGAGTTAAATACTTGCCAGGTCATTCTGCAGTCTTTGAACTAACTGATTGGTCAGTCTAGCAAGCTCATCCTATTCCGCGCAGTAATTACCAGGAGTCTTTTTTGGGGACATGGCAATCTGAGTTTTTTTCCTCAAAAAAGCTTGACACTGAGGAGTTAAATACATGCCAGAGCATTCTGTAGTCGTTGAACTAACGGACTGATCAGTCTACCAAAGTCATCCTATTCCGCACTGTAACCACCACCCGCAGTCTCTTGGGACATGTATGGCAGTCTGAGGACTTTTTCCTCAAAGCTCGACAATGAGTACTTAAAACACCCGCAAGAGCATTCTGCAATCTTTAAACTAACGGACTGGTCGTCTACCAAACTCATCGTATTCATCATGGTTACTACCCGATCTTAAGTCTTTGGAGACATGGACATTCGGGGTCTTTTCTGTAAAGCTTGACAATGAGTAGTTAAATACCTGACAGAGCATTCTGTAGTCTTTGATCTAACGGATTGGTCAGTCTACCAAACCCATCGTATTCAGCCTAGTTACTACCCGAGACACGGACGTTCGGGGTCTTTTCTGTAGTTAAATACTTGCCAGAGCATGCCACAATCTGTGAACGAACTGACTGGTTAGAACATAAAGCCCATCCCATTACGCATCGTGATTACCCTACCCCGGGCTTATCAGCACTACTTTAGGGCCTTTAAAGACTGTGGTAGAGCAGATTTGAGTTTGAGTTTGGGTTTAACGGCGCGTCGGCACGACAGCGGCCACTTATGCCGTTCACTGTTTTTTTTTTATTATTAATATTTTGGTCATCTTATGCTGGGCTGACCTTCTGCCATCAGATTGTTATAAATAAGATCAGATAAAAGTGAAGTTAAAGATCTAAGGGGGGGAATGGTCCATACTGAAAAGTATGTCCATGTGAACCTTGTAAATATGATAAAAATCTGTTACGTCAACTTGTGGATTTCGGCTCCTACAGATACGGCAGGATGCGCTGCCGGTCCAAGTCAGCAAAAAATTCTTTCATGGTTCAGCAGGCCTAATGCCTTCTTCGCTGGCCTCCGCCTCCCCGAACAATATGCTTCTTCCCCAATCTCCTACACTTGGTGTATTCTTTCTTGAGAAAGTATTTTTATTGGTGGAATGCCATTTGTTTTATCTCCATCATCAAACATTTTAACCTTTACCCGTTTCTCCTATTACTCATTGTTACCTCCCTCCCTCCCTCCCCTCCCTCCGGTTAATACAGATAACGACCGGTCAGGCGCGCACGCACACACACACAATATTATACACACACAGAAAGAACACTACGATACTCATCACTCACCGGGCACATTCACGTGCCAAAACAAATACACACAAGTTCGCCGCTCACAGCCGCCGACAAACAAACCCCGAGTTACTCACAGCATGGCCAACTCGCGAGAAAGGCCCAAATATTTCTCTTCTCTGCGAATTCCTTTCTTTAGCGGAACCTGTGTTTTCACATCACATACCCACCCCCCCCCCCTTTGTTTGCTTTTCCTCCACAGACGCGTCAGTTGTGGTCACATGAAAGGCTGGTATTTCTTATCTGTGCTAATTTGTTTTCAGCCCTTTTCGTTTTTCATACTAACATACAATTCGCATTTCTTTCAGAAATTTGTTGATTTTGGTCATGCCAACGGGTACTATTTCTTATCTGTGCTAATTCCTTTGTATTGTAGCACCTTTGTTTTTCATTCTCATTAGTTTCTCTTGTACTTCACAGATATTGTAATCTTGTACCAGCAAGAATTATTATGTCTCCTGCTGTAAAATAAAAAATGGCTAATCTGTTTTTAAAAATTGTCAGTCTTGGCAAGAAGTTCACCTCACATTCTTTCTCAGCAAGCATCTTCGATGAAATGTGAGACGGATAATATTTTAGGAATTTGATACTAAACTGTTTAAAATATATGAGATAATGCAAAATGTCAGAGCTGTCTTACCTGGAGGAAAGAAAGGAGTATAATTAACAACAGGGACTGCAACCACAAAACCAATTATAAAACTGAACGTAAAAGAAAAATATTAACGTAGGAAACTGAGTAGATGATGTATTAATGGATGATAAATAAAGGCAGAAAAAAAAAATAGTGCACCGAATGAACAAGAGGATGTGCACCATCAATCATTTCACTCTCCGCTACTTATTACGTCAGAGGCTGAGCGCGTCAGACAACAAAAAACTACTCGCGACCTTAATTCTTGTATCTGCCAACTCCACTTTTTGCACAACTGAGAAATTCGACGTTAAACTTTTCGGGCTTCAGTATCGTGACAAGGAGTTGAATAAATCGGAACTGTGAAACAGCTTGATAATTAATGCCAGAACATATACTTTAAACAGAAGTCAGAGTATGCAATTGTTATACCTCATCTTCACACTAAACGATCTCCAGAAAAAATGGAGTTAAGAACAAACCAGAATGAAAGTAGCGTGCTGTTTCTTGTGAGCAGCAAACTAGTATTGAAACAAATCAAAGCCAGTGCCATAGTTGTCACACTACCATGCTCGATCCTCACGTTGAGTCACGAAATGGCCGCGTGAGCAAGATTTGAATTAGACGCAAATGGCAGGATAAATGTAACTCAATCTCATGCAGTGCGTTCAAAATCCAATCAGTTTGGAAAGTCTAATAATTTCCTGGACTTTCAGATCGATGTGCTTAGACAAAAGGTATTGTACGAGGTACAGCAAAATGAATAGTGTCAATCGATGCGAGGTCTCTGAAATCCTGAACACATCTGTAAATATAGCTTAGTACTTTCAGTCTCATATCAGCGCCTGAGTTTAGCTGTCTACATAGTTCTGGCTTCACACTTTGCTACACAGGTGTTAATAAGAGTAATTACTTTTAAAATGTAGGCTTGTCTTTCATTAATTTTCCCATCTATTTCCTAATGGGTAGCCTGAAAGTCTGTTATTATTAATAAATTTATGTTTGAACATTTGAGACGGATGGGTGGATGGATGGATGGATGGATGGATGGATGGATGGATGGATGGATGGATGGTTGGATGGATGGATGGATGGATGGATGGTTGGATGGATGGATGATTGGATGGATGGATGGATGGACGGACAGACGGACGGACGGACAGATAGGCGGATGGATGGATGGATGGATGGATGGATGGATGGATGGATGGATGGATGGATGGATGGATGGATGGATGGATGGATGGATGGATGGATGGATGGATGGATGGATGGATGGATAGGTCTGAGTAACTATTTATCAAAGCAAAATGTTAGAAATGAATAATTCACAATAATGCGTTTTGACGAATGCAGTTCACAATATACAAAAGATCAAATTACAGCCGTTAGACTCACTGGCAGGTAGATTGATTTCGCTCTCATTTGCCAATTTGTACTGACAGACAGAAACCACAAGTAGCACGCAGTAATAACCCCCTGATGAATGAGGTAAACTGGAACGCTGGTAGACGTCGCAGGCACGATACAATGCAGAATGACGTACGTGCGCAAAACGCCACCGTCGGTTCCAGAAAGGTCACCTGGCACCAAAGTGGTTGTTTCTGAAGCCATGACGAAAGCGCGTAATTGGTTAATGTACCCTAAAGGACAATCTGGTATTTAAAAAAAAAAAAGAATCATAGATTGTAAGAATCACCATGGTGCCCTTGTCATCTGTGATTCCCTTCATGCACATCATGTCTGGGGAGTCATTAGCGATTAATTCTGATGCCCGGGGTTCATACGAAGTGAAAAAAAACAATCTAGCATCAAAGTTCGTATAAATATAAATCTGGCACTCACGTGGGTATTGTCTAGTCAGCAGTAATTTCATATAGAACGAAGATTAATGGGAAAATAAATGAGTGTATAGATATGGCCAGAATGGCAGGTGTGTCAGTTAATCTGTGTTTACGTCAGTCCCTTTTCAGCACTCTGAGGTTATTATCAGAGAACAGGGTTGCCTCTTTCCGACAGGTCTCTGTCTGTCCAACTATTTGACTGTCTGTCCGTCTATCTATCTGTCCATCCATCGGTCTATCCATCCATCCATCCAGCCATTCATCCATCCATCCATCCATCCATCCATCCATCAATCCATCCATCCATCCAGCCATCCATCCATCCATCCATCCATCCATCCAGCCATCCATCCATCCATCCATCCATCCATCCATCCAACTATCTATCTATTTGTATGCGTGCTTGTTTATCGGTCTGTCTGTCTTCCTCCCTGCCTGTCTGTTTGTCCGTCCGTCCGTCTGCCTGTCTGTCTATGTTCAACAGATAACATAACAAAGAGCGAAATGATGCAATCGATGCTCTAATGTATGGAGTTCACATCCACACTTGTGCCACTTGTCTGAAATAGAATTTGTCACTCTGAACTCTTTCTTGGAACGTCTCGAACTGCAGCCAGACAAATCGAATTGGCCACTGCCAACTGGGAACATAAATTCAGACTAAACACGAGCATCAAGGGAAAAGCCAATAGCCCCAACGATCAAGACGGCACTGCACTTCCAAGTGCAAAGTTTCTTGGGTGCAAATGAGATGTCGCTTGTTCTTTCAAGAAAGCCGACACGTATATTCACACAACTGCAGATCCCAACTCTTCATTCGCCAAATGTACAAAAGAAATTTTGCGACCTCAGTTTTTGTTTGTTCCAACTCCACTTTTTGCATAACTGAAAATATTCGACGTGAAACGTTAACGGCTTTACTATTATGATAAGGAGTAAGAATAAAAGGAATTGTGGAAGAGCTTGAAAAGTGTCACAGCGCATTTTAAACAAATGTGAAAAACATTTGTCATACCTCTTCTACACACTAAAAGAGCCTCAGTTTTTCAGAAAATGGAGATGAAACAAAGAAACAAGAACTAAAGTCCCAAGTCGTGGGTATTGTATTATGGGTCAATTATATATATTTCACAGGTCTGTAATTAAAAATATCGTCGAGATAATGAATATATTTCAAGCAAAATTGTTTTTCTTTTTCCTATAAAATTAGATCCATGCGCCGTTCCACACCTAGGCCAGCGAAATTCAGACCCATTTTGAAGATCAGATACTAGAAAAATTTAAAAACAATCTAGAAAGAAAATAAATAACTTTTTAAATATGCTTTTAAACTCTATCTTCCAAAAATGTTGTGGGAGACCTTTTTTCTCCCGAAATATACAACTCTGAAGAGCTAAAGTGCACTTTCTGAGAAAACCGGTGGATCAAACACGGATGTCTGGAAGGTTCTCGAACAGTAAGAGTGCAAGACACTTCCCAGCAAGTTTCCAACGTAATCACTCACTCTGGGGCTAATCAATTCTAATTATTGGGTTTTCCAGATCCCAGACACGTACTGAAACAGCAAATCCTCTCAAGGCCAAGAGTCTCATTTCGCTGGCCCTGTCATGAAAAAATACAAAACACAAGTGTTTTGCCACAACTGCAGATGACATCTTTTTTTCTTGCCATATGCTCTGTGAACTTCTTAAACGAATTTTATTTTGTCAGTTCAGTAAAGAGGAGTACAATAATATCTGAACTGTTTATCTATCTTACTATACTAGAGCTAGTGGATGAACACGCCAGAACTTGAAACATTGCGAGTATGTGACCAAACATTACAAAACTTTGTATACTGCCTCAAATTTTTACAACACAGTACCTGGGCACATCCATTTTAGACAAATGTTAGCCTTTAATATTTGCATTTATGATATTTTGAGCTGCAAAAAGAAGTCGCCTTTTCGTCGAGTCAAAATTTGGCAAAAAGAAAAAGTTATAGGAAACAAAGCCTCGGATAAGAAATAATACCCAAACGATACAATGAAACGCAGACTAAAAGAAATTTTGCTACATAGAACTTTTTCTCTTTGGCCAAATTTTTACTTTGCATAGAGCCTTGCTGCGATCCCACAGTTTTTCTGTGGTTTTTATAATATTTCGGTATTTTCGTCGGGTAAAATCGAAAAAATATGATCAGAATTTCTTACTTCGCCTCTCTTCCACATTGGCTGTTCGAAAACCAACTTTATCACATCTATGTGTTCTGCAAGGAACTGGGGAGTGGGGGGGGGGGGGGTAACACTAAGTTTTATTAGTCTTTGCATAGAATCTGATGCCGTTGTTGGTGTGACCTGGATCTAAATCTCGATCTATACGGTTGGGCTTAGTACAAAGCATTAATTTGTAAGATTGATCTTGCTTGGGCCGGCTGATATAACTTCAAATGTACTAAAGTTATGGAATACACTTCAAGTAAAACTATTTATATAAAATTAAGTATTTCGCATTTGTCCGGTTTCCTGATAGTCCCAGCACTATTTTCTCTTCTTGCCACTACTTTCTCTTCCTTTCTCAAATCTCTTCCACCCCTGTACCAGCCCATAACTCTCTGGATGCCACTTCATCTGTGCACTTAGCGAATTAGTCAGCCAGCTTTTCAAAGATGAAACTCTTTCTCGACAGTTCCCCTGTTCGTCGCTGTTCTTGATTTTTTTAAGTCCACCATTTTTTCCCCTTTCTTGCAGCTCTCATAATAAACTTTCTCTTCACCCTTGGACCTACCAAGTGCCAAGAATTTGCTCAGAGATGCGCAACTATAGGAAAACGTGCTGGGATCCGTAAATGCTGGACAGTCAATTGAAGAGATTAGTTCTATATCAAGTTTGGACTCGGAAACATAGTGTACAGTTATGCACATACATCGACAAGAATGCCATTTGGGTACAGTACATTAAGCGACTGTTACAACTGGAGTAAAGGTATCTTGAACGAACTGGAGGTTTCAGAGGCGTATCAAATACTAAAACCACTTTTGCGTCAAAATCTCTTTGTTAGCTTTCAGTTACTTAGGCAAAGATTGAATTAGAATTAAACCCTGCAATATATTATTGTAATTAAGTGTATTTGTCAAGTGATGATTGCAAGAATACCTTCGCTGAGGATTCTGCTATATTTCCACTGACTAACTGAAATTTAGTTTGCTTTCGTTCTGTGAAGCTAATGGGGTTAGACTAGGGGTTCCCTACCAGGGGTAAATTTACCCCGAAGGAATACATTTCCCCTACCCAAACGGTAAATTAATAATTCTTGATTTGTGCACATCTGTTTTTATTATCTGTACCAAATAAAAACTAAGGTCGTAAATCTTGTATCAGGATGGCGATAATGTGCTTTCGAGAAGCTGGCTGAGGTACACAGGATGCAACAGTTTGGGAACCCCGGGGTTAGACTAATGCAATTACTAGGGCAAGCAACAATGCCTGGACCTTCCCCAATTTTCAAGTGTCTGTGCCTGAGTGCGTCTGCATGTCTGTCTGCGTGCACATACACAATCATGTTCGCGTGAGCAACTGCGCATGCCTGGTGGTGGTTCAGATTCGGGTGGTGGCGAGGGCAGTCTTCCATTTCCATCCGAAAGAGATACTCAAGGAAACTTGGGGAGTGAGCAATTGAATTTTCTTGAATGCTTTTCGCCTCTCTCTCTCTCTCTGTATATGTGTGGGTTGGGTTGCAGGGTGGGGATAGCAGAAATGCCTGTTTGTTTGTTTGTATGTGTGTATGACTGTCTCAATTCAACAGTATGTTTCTTCAAATTTACCATGTATTCTTTCATTTTTTCCCCACTTCTTTACTCTCTCTCTCTCTCTCTCTCTCTGCGTGTTTTAATTTTAAGTGCCACTTTTTCCTCCTCTTTCCGGCTACTATTCCTTTAACTGCATGATTCGTTTTTATTTCTTCCATTCCCCCCACCCACCCACCCACCCCCTCCTAATAAGTTGTCTATCTTTCTCCGTCTCTCGTATACTTGCCAGCATCCAGCACCCCACCCCCACCCCCCCCCCGTTAAAAAAAACAACAACAACTCTCCTCCCATCCATTTATATCTCTAAGTGTCTCATCCCAACCACACGATCCATCTTCCATCCAAAATGAGCAAATTTTTTATTCTGTCTCTCCTTCTCTGTTACTGCAAGTGTTACCACAGACCTCCTCCAAGCGTGTAATCCAGTTCACATGAAAACCAGTGTTGCCCAACAGTGAGTAGTGCCAGTACTGCCATTCTACAGGACACAAATAACTTGAGGTGACAAAGAGAGAGGACGATGGATCGGCTGAGACCTGTACAACTTGTCAGGCAGCTAGAAAATTACGGGACTGAAGAAAAGAGACAGAGAGAAGAGAGAGAAAAAGAGGAAAAGAGTCTTCGCGATAAAGAGGGGACATAGCAAGTTTCAACTGAACACTCACACCGCCTCTTACACTAATTTTGAAGGACCATCTGAAAGGGACCATAACTGATGCAAATATTTGACTAACTCAGTCTTGGAAAAACACTTTTCAAGTTGAAAGACCCCCTGAAAGTGCAAGGGCCGCAAACTCGGTTTCAGTGGACCATGAGGTTAGACAGAATCTCACGGACTAGCCAGACTAAAACAAGTCTATCTCACTAGTTGATTCAACGGAAAGTTTAAAAAAAAAAATTAGAAAAAGAAGAAAAAGAAGAAGCAGAGAAAGAAGAACAAGAAAAAAAAAACTGAAGAAAAGGAAGAAAAAGTTGCAGGAAGAGAAGAAGAAGAGAAAGCCGGAAGAACAGGCAGAAGAAAGGCAAGACACCAGAACAAAATAGAAGACACACAAGGAAAAAAAAAACTGAAGACGAGAAAGTAAAAGGTGCAGGAGACGAAGAAGAAGGAGAGGAAGCCGGAAGTCTTGGAAGAAGAAAGGCAAGAAACGAGAAAAAACAACAGAAGACAGGCCTACAAAGGGAAAGAGAAACAACAACAGAAGACAGGCCTACAGAGGGAAAGAGAAACAACAACAGAAGACAGGCCTACAAAGGGAAAGAGAAACAACAACAGAAGACAGGCCTACAAAGGGAAAGAGAAACAACAACAGAAGACAGGCCTACAAAGGGAAAGAGAAACAACAACAGAAGACAGGCCTACAAAGGGAAAGAGAAACAACAACAGAAGACAGGCCTACAAAGGGAAAGAGAAACAACAACAAGAAAAGAGAAGTGTAGATGCCAAGAGCACTGATTCTCCTAAAACACATGACCTCAAACCAAGTCTCACAGCTTCAAAAGAGTCGCAAAACAGAGTTGACTCAAGTGCGCTACGACTCGAACTGTCGTTAAAGCCAAGCCAAATTTGTGTGCGCAATGGCTTAATACGAGGAGTTTCACATTTTTAGCAACCACTTTCGACTTTGGTCTTACCTTCGTCACTAGGGCACGTTCGTGTAGAGGCAAGGTGTCCGCCTCTCATGCCAGAGGCACCGGGTTTCATTCAGCATGTTGGAATTTTGGGATTTTTCTCATATTTTCACGTCCCTGATCCAGTGGTAAGTAGGATCGAACACCTAGTTTTCTCGGATAGGTACGAAAAACTCAGATGGCCCTTGAGCAATTTGCGCAAGTTAAAGATACTCTATCAGTCGGAAGACGCGAAGAGCAAGCCTAACAAGGCCGCTGCCAGGACAAAATTAAAAAAGAAAACCCAACTAATACCCCCCCCCCCGCCCCCCCCCCCCAAACAAAACAAAACAAAACCGCCGTCCGGCGCTACACTATGGCGACGCCAGGTCTCCTCTAGCTGTAACAGGACTGCAATGACACTGGGGCAAATTTCCCAATGGGATTTTAAAAAAAAGTGTACAAAATACAAAACGCCAATAATGATAACGAAGGAACAAGATGACATTTCCACCAATAACACTTTCTCCGAGATGCAACAAAGCATAATAACTAAAAAAAAAAAAGAAAAACTCAATTCTCAAAACAATGGCAGTAAGTGTCGCTTAAAGACAATTTAGCTCTCACGGGCTGAATTTCTTGTGGAAGAAAACGACGTACGCGCTTTCAACTGATTGTGTTGGCTCATCATTCCCGAAGCTTCCAGCAATTTCAAGCAGTTCTCTTAGAGAGGTACATCCCAGCTAATCTAACTAGGGTCATATTGCCCTAACACATGCGTACACGGTTATTAAGATAGAACATGATTACAAAGGCTGCCTAGGCTTAAGCCTGTAGATTCCAACACCCCCTCCACATATACCTTTCAGCATAGAGGCCGACGCCAGTAATCCAACATCACCCCACCGATGTAAATCTCTATACTGAACCTCCCTCATTTTCCCAATTACTTCAGTATTGAGGCTGACGTCAGCGCCAACATCCACCCCCTGTCCAAAAAAGATACGCATTTCATACGCCCCCTCCGAGCGCATGTATTCCTTGGATGCCCCCAACATCATAACAGAAACAAAAATGACTGTGTAACAAGCGGTTTTGTTACTATGGATAACAATTTATTACTGCTCTCCGCCAGATACGGGCGGGAAACAACAGTGAACCAAGGGAAACAATCAGTGGAAAGCATCAATAGTTCTGAAAATGCGGTGTTGTCTTCCAGTGCACGGAACTATTCTGAGCTCTGTGCTATATTTTAGAAAGAAAGATGCTCTCTCTCTCTCTCTCTCTCTCTCTCTCTCTCTCTCTCTCTCTCTCTCTCTCTCTCTCTCTCTCTCCATTTCTCTCTATCTCTCTCCCCCTTTCTCTCTTTCTCTCTCTGTCTCTCTCTCAATTTCTCCCTCTCTCCATTTCTCTCCCTCTCTCTTTCTCTCTCTCTCTCTCTCTCCATTTCTCGCTCTCTTTTTTTCTCTCCCTCTCTCTCCAACTAATTAGGTAAAGCAATATTAAAATACACATTAAGAAAAACATTTAACGCGTTGAGAGAAAAGACATCACGGCCTTCGGA
>OZ007571.1:64081866-64110650 GCA_963931925.1 Onchidella celtica
TTCTGCCTACACCAATAGCACATAGAATATATCGTAAAAATGTAAGATTTTTTTTTTAATTCTGAAACAATATATTGTATTGTATCTATATCCACCTCAACAAAACATTAGAAAATACCGACGGTGAAAAAGTAACATAATTCAAAAGGTCCCGAAATGATTTGTTGTATCTACATATTGAGATCACAAAAATATACCGTGACTTCTAAGATTATTTAAAATCCCCGGAACGATATGACATACCTGCATCAATAAACCAAGAATATCCCATGAAAAAGGTAAAGATTATCAATACATCAAACGATATTGTTGTATCTGCATCAGTACAATATAAAAATATCCCTATGAAAATGTCAGATTATTCAAATATCCCACGAAAAAGGCAGAAAACAACGCCAGCCAACAATCCTGCTGCTTTCTCCACGAGAGAGGGGAAGAAACGGAGTATCTCCGATCAGCATCCAATTTGTCCACACAGACAATCAATCGAGGACTATCGATTTATAATAAACCCGTTTTGGGATCCACACGTCTCATTGAGGTGCCGAGACGAAAGGAGCTCAGCTCTCAACAAGGTTTTCAACTCTGACCCCCCGACCAAGCGTCCATAGTTCACTGCCTTCTCTCTTGGCCTACACCAAAATGTGTACAAGAACCAGCATTGTGCGGCCAGTCCATGCCAATAATATAGGCCAATTCTTGCTTTCTCAGAATTGGCACAATTCAACTCGATGAAGGCTGAATTCGTGAAGAGTGTGATAATCGATAGTTCCTTGGATCAATGAGATGTAACATTTAGGGGAGAGGGAAAGGAGGAGGGGGCATCACCCGATGATAAACCGAACTACAGTTTATTTTCCTCACATCTAGCGATTGATCAAAGCAGCACAATGCTGGCCCCTTTTCGTGCAAACACCCAAATATTTTCACTAACTGAGGATGATACCTCTATCTTCTATGAGCTCCTTACGGATTTTTTTTGAATTGATTGAGCGGAAGAATAATATTTCAAATATTTATTTATTATATCGCGGGGTATTTCCATATTGCTATGTGCGACATTTAGCCCATTTTTGTTATGAAAGTCGTTCTCTCACTCCTTATTTTATTATGTACAAAATATCATTCCAACCGCTTAAAAACGTTTCGAGATGTGTTTGTGACGTAATGTTTTATGCGTTTGAGCCCTTTTGCCGACCAAACTTCAGTCCTTATTTTCTCGAAAAGGCAAAACTGCACATACAACAATTATGGCAATTACGGGACGATATATTAAGGTAAGGAATATTATTACCTCAAGAAGAACAGTTTTCTTCCCTCTTCTGCAAATGCAGACCTTTAGGTGGCAGGCGATAAGCGTTCTTCTGTTCGATTAGATTAAAGCTTTTTTTCAGGGCATTCTCAGGCTCGTAAGTTTCACAGTGTATTCTTGGACTGAAGCAGAAAAATGTCTTCTAGTCTTCATGAATAGTATTCTGTGGTCTATCTTTTCTGGTCTTAGCTTAACGAAGAGTAGTATTTGGTGTATCTTTTCTAGTCTTAATGAACTTTTCTTCGGTGCATCTGTTCTGGTCTTAATGAAGAGCAATTTTTTGGTGTATCATGTCTAGTCTTCATTAATGAAAAGTATTCTTTGGTGTATCATTCTAGTCTTCATAAAGAGTACTTTTTCATATAACTTTTCTAGTCTTAATGAGGAGTATTCTTTGTGAAGTAAATATAGCCTACTGAATAGTAAATAGCAGTAGCCTAGAAGGGCCACTATCTTCGCCTGCGTTAATCACTTTCACACATTCTATGATGAAAAGAACAACATCCCGTATCACTTAAGCAACACAACGTCAGGTGGTCCACGGATACGGTTAATTTGCTTGGCTACATAGATGCCTCACACAGGTCCATGCGTGATCTCACACCCCGCATGGGCTAAACCTTTAAACGACCCACCAGGCAGGCCTTACCTACGTGTGCTGTTCAATTATTGGTATTTTCTAATGGGGACTGAACTTTGCCCTTAGGACATTGTATCCAAACAAACATATTGAGCGATGTGTACGTGTGTGCTTTGTGCTGCTGCTGGGAGTGAATCTCTACCGTGCACGGCGCGCGCTTGTGTGTGAGTGTGTAGTGTTTATTTTGGACTTTTTTTTTATTCGAACGGGAAGTGATCGATACAACGATCGCATTAGGGAAAGTTGTACAAGGTGCTGCACTACCACGCTTGCTATAAGTTACACAGACACTGTAAATAATTTTTTTTAAAAACAACAGACTTCTTAAGTAACCTGTCAAAGCTGTGTTTTGTGAGGTCAGATCAAAATTAAAGCCAAATTGGCAACCACCACGTCAAATACTTATTTTCCATAACCCTGTCCGTTTTTCCTACTGCACGATCGTAGCGCTGAAATGAAGTCTTTACATGAAAGTGCGATCCTTTTTACGTTCCCATTAATATAAAATCTTCTTTTTCCGCCACTTGTTTATTAAACCTTTCAGATTTTACTTCTCTCTTTATATTTTTCTGAAATTGCTTCTGAAATTTTAATAATGAAAGTAAGAAAGAAATTTTGCTATCACCATTATTTCTTCCCCAATAGTCAATGTTTCGGAATTTTAGTAAATAGAAAAGAAAACAAAATATTTAGCTGATTATCTGATTCTGAATAAAACTGTCGGCAAATCGAACACACTCCAGATAGCACTTGTAAAATGCTTTCACAGTGCACATTCCGTCACTGAATGAACAACAACCGTTACACACTGCACCAATGCATTCTGTGCAGAATACTCAGAAATAAGGCATTCAAACAATATCTTTCCTGTGTTGGTACTGTAATCCGCCCATATGAACACGAACAATTTCTACACGACACCTTTATGTCACACATGTGGATTAATAACAAGTAATAACTTGAGTCTTTTATGAAAATGTCGCTGCAAGGACAGTCTTTTTGTTACAAGCCGCTGCACAAAAATGGTACCTTTCCTATGCATACATCCGATCTACACATGAACACTCATAATTATTGAGGTATTTCCCTCATACATATTGATGTACATTATAACACATGGAATAACGCCGGTATGTTACATGTCCAAGAATGCACTTGTAAGGTCAAGCTTCCTACTTCAAACGGCTGCACAGAAACGGTGTCTTTCGATATTCAGACATAAATAAAACTGCTAAAAGGCGCTTTTCGCTCATACATATTATGTAAATATTACATCCAATATTGCTCATATTTTATACATTAGAAAAGAAAAAAGACCATAAGGACGTAATTCATAATTCACAAGGTTGCACTGAAAAGGTGCTTTTTCCTATCCAGATATGCACAACTGCTAAATAGCACCTTTTTCTAACATGATGTCTATATAACACATCCAGTATCGCCTATTAGTTATATAGTCATGACTTCAAGACTGGCAATGATAATATAAAATTATATGTTGTCGTCCCCCACTCTTCAAACTGTGAAAAGAGTGGCACAAAAGGACAGAGCAGCAAAGCTTATACAGAATTGATTACCACCGCTGATATAAACATTGGCTCTGTCAACGACGTTCGCAGCTAAGCGGTTTTACGCCGGGGCTATTGTAATGTCTACAGAAAAGAGAATCATAAAACTCCAGCCTGGATCTATAGAAGCCTTGGCACTAGCAAGGAACGGCCAGAAACTCACATAGGACACAGAGTGAATCATAATATTCCATAGCAGTTATGATTTCTGTTCTCCTATACAAACATAGGATTTGGGAAAGAAGGATTTTGTTCGTAAAAACAGCTGAGCTTGAACAGAATAGCACTTCTATTGCACCTCAGATAACACTGTCTTCGATTCTTTTAACATTACTTTCAAGGTATTTGGGTTGAAAACAAAGGTGTCTTTATTCATCTATTTATTTATTTATTTTTATTTTCTATTTACTTATTACTTAAACTTACAGAAAGCAAACTACAATCCAAAACACTGGATGGCTGTCACTACTTCACGCTACAACTACAAAATCCAGTGTACACGGCCTCTGAATGCTTAGATCCCTGATCAAGATAGATATAGTATCCAAGCTGTTTTTATTCTATCTCTATAACACTGCAGCAAAATGCTGCCAACCGTGCGCTGTTCCAGAATTCAATAGCGTGAAAACGGTCATGGAATAAACGGGTCGTAGGTACCGCAGGCCTGTCTTAACGCCGGCACGCAAATACAACGTAAACTTATTACAACACACACCGAATGTTTGAATGTGAAACACGTCTATCTTAAAACATCTCACACTGCATTCGCTTAAACAATAACAAGCGGCAAGGATTACAGAGTTCAGGCAAATGTTTTGCTACCAGAAATTCGTTTTCTAAACTTACATCGCAAGCAGATTTAAGTGACACTATGCGCCAGACAACGAAAGAAACAGTTTAGAGAAAACGTAACACTATCGGGATATGATGCGTTGTGGATCTGTGCTAGCGAGTTCTGTTCCAGAGAGGTTAAAGACTCGCCGTGTTTATGAGTTAGGTTATGATTAATTTACTAGGGTTCCCTGGCTCCGTGTCGTCCCAAAGGACGATTTACCCAGCGTGGAGTGAAATCAGTCTAAGCTGATTAGTTACGCACGGCAGAATGCACGGAGGGCTAAGGAGTTGGTCCCAGGTAAAACGAGGTCCAGTACCTAGATCTGCCGTGCTTCGGGAAAAAAAGACTTAGGTGCAAATCTTAGATCAAATTCACTGTCTGACATAAGTTTAAAGATTGAAACTGAGGGGTCTGTGCCATAGTGTTGTATGCGTCATTTTGCCGAAAGTTTTGTCATCAACGTGGTTCTCTCACTCTTAATTTTTGATTAAGTACAAGTGCCTCTCCAATCGGTTTAAAGCTTTTCCAGGTATGTGTTTGTGACATGTTTTAGTCGTTTTAGCCCTTTTGCCGACCCAACTTGAATCCTCATTCTCTCGAAAAGGCGAAAGTGCATAATTATACAACAATGTGGCAAATACCCGACGAAATCATGCTCTGTCTGACTATTTTGGTTATTGTGCGTACGATTAAGTAGCTTTTTTGTTTTGTTTTTGTTTTTCGGGCGACACAAGAAAGAAATTCAACAAATAATAAACTGAGGCCCAACGCGTTTTCTGTAACATTTTGTTTCTTACGAATACCGTCTTTTGCCATGACGCAGCAGAGCTCTAGCTTTGCCCCCAGCATGAGCATATTATGCATGCTTCATGTACAGCACTGTAACCTGTTTCAATCGGCTTGTCTAAAAGGGGCCGACGGAAACTGTTTTGGACATGGCAGGGCGATTGTGGAAGAGTGCTGAATACGAAGGTATATTTGGGTTGCATAATGTTATTGTTAGAGAACTGGGAGATAGATAAGACAATGACATTTATAGAAAAGATAGATGGATGAGCAGAGAGCCGTACTGTTGGATGATGGTTGAGTCTGGGTTCTACGATATGTCAGCATAATGTTTTGTATCTCGAGCCGTCTGCGGTTTACAGTTGAAAAGTCTTATCATTCGACGACAATGGCGGGAAAAGAACAACGATAAGTGGTTTTCTGTGGTAAATATATCATGTAGGTTTTATTGGATATGTCTGTCTAGGACGAGAGATGATTCAAGATAATGTGGACTTTTTTCAAAGAGTCGTCGTTATGACTCTTATATTTTAATTTTATTATTTTGTTTTATTTCTTTGTTTATTTCTTTCATTCTTTGTCTTTTTCATTTATGAGTTTTTATGTATTTCCCTTCACGTTTAAATTCAGGACTAAATTCAGGACTGAATTCAGGACTAAATTCAGGACTAAATTCAGGACTAAATTCAGGACTATATTCAGGACTAAATTCAGGACTAAATTCAGGACTAAATTCAGGACTAAATTCAGGACTAAATTCAGGACTAAATTCAGGACTAAATTCAGGACTATAGTTCTACAACTGAAAAGTTTTTTCACCTTTACTATTTTGTTTCATTTATTTATTCGCTTCCTCCTTTCTTTATCCGTTTGATTTATTTCTTTATTTATGTTCATTTGTTTATTTATTTTTGCTAACATTCAAGGAGACGACAAATGAGAATTCTTGCTGCCCATTTTCCCCACAGCACCCCCTTCGGGCCAGGTTATTGTTCAATATCGATTAAGAGAAACCGCAATGCAAAAACACACATATAAAAACAGGCTTCAACACTCTTTTGAATTCTCATGCTGCATTCTGAGCACTGATCAATATGCCGTGTGCTGTAGTAAACGCTGGGGAAGACCATTTAATTCAAGTTCTACACAATGGCACCACTTTTTGAAGAGATGGAAAGACATTTAGTCCTCCTTAGAATGACTAGGTTAGATCTCCACTTTTCGGATGAACTTACTGATTTACACGGTACACGCGCTACTTTTGCAAGCCTTCTCCATTGTGTGCCAAAGTATCAAGTTGATTCGGTGTGTAATTTGTAGGTATTACGAAAAAAAAATAATAATCGTATCTCTAAAAGGTATGAACACATGAAACTTCGATCATCAGTTTCTGAAAAGTTGATGGAAGGGAGTTCAAATCTTGCCATTCTAAGGGTGCGGTTTCTTTGTCACTGAGGCAAAAAGCACGTCAAGTTCACTGCTTAAGTCAGCATTCTGTGAATCTGTTTTGTCTGTAACCAAACACACAGCCATTTCTGCGACTATACTAACCAACCTTTCTGTGCAGGTTTCCTTCGGTCTGAAGTGGTGTCATAATATAATTCATCGATTCACTTGATAGGGGAGTTTTTTTGTTTTTTTTTACCCTTGTTTCTTTCCACAATGTTCAAGTAGAACGTTCGCTTTTGCCTCTGCTTGTCAAGCCAGTGACAAAAAACTGGCTGCCTCTGCAAAACACTACAATGTGTTCCAATATACCACGACCCTACCTCTTGTTTGTTCTAACTCCACTTTTTGCACACCTGAGAAATTTGACGTCAAACCTTGGCGGCTTTAGGTATTATGATACAGAGTGAGAATAACTCGGAACTGTGAAACACCTTGATCACTGCCACAGTGCACTTTAAACAAATGTAAAAAGTGTCCATTTGTTACACCTCTTCTGCATGCTAAAAGATCTCCAGTTTTTCAGAAAATGGAGATAGAACAAGCAAGAACTAAGTTAGCGATATGTGTATTTTAGTGCACGGAGTATTGTTCCTAGAGTATTCATATCAAAACTGTTCGTAACGTTAATGCACTGATGGTTTGAAAATGCACTTTCTCTCTCTTTCAGAGAGTGGCCTAACGGATTATAAAGGTGTATAGTATTGTTATGGCTGTCCTTTGCTCGTGAATACCATTGTAGATTCGTATTCAAGCAAAAGGCCGTGGGGTTTTCATGCAAATTATGGTGCGGTGCATGAGAAATCTTAATGGAATAATCAATGAATTTCTTTACGCTTGACTGATCGTGTTATTAGCACGTATAAAACTCTGATAGATCTGAAGAATATATAACGAGTCTGGCAACTCGAAGACTGGTTCAAACATTACCTGTCAAAACTTACGTTACTAAGCTTATAACTGAGCTAGACGTTGAACAAGACGTAATCAACTAAAACTTCGTGACTGCCCGCTCAAAAATTATGAAACTTTGTGAACTGCTTCAACTTTGTATGATAAGTTACTCAAACGCCCCCGTTCTGGACAAAATTCAGTCTTTCAGATTATTTATTCGCCATTTTTTTGGAAACGCCAAAATAAAAATCGAAATTTTCGTCGGGTAGAATCGAAAATTGTGACCGGAAATTGCGTTCTGCGCTACTCTCAACACACTGCCGGCCCGAAAGTCAACATAATCACATCTGTGTATTCTGCTAGGAATTGTGGTATAGCAATAACTTGTAATTTGTCTTCGCATCGAATCCAAGTTCCGTTGTTAAAATGACCTAGATCTAGATGTAGGGCTGGATTTAGTACAAAGTATTTGCAAGGTTTATTTTGTCCGGGCCGGCTAGTATTCTTAATGAGCTTATTTATGCATTTCGAAAATATACAATTATTTCAGGTTTTAAGAACATACCAAGTACGCCCACTCAAAAGATGTATAAAACCTAATTATTCAGCTACAACGAAATATCATCAAAATAAACTCCTGAATACGAATACAGATTATTTCTGCGCTTGCAGAGTTTCGTTGTGATTTACTGACACTAATCCAATACAAAGAATCCGTATAATTTATATCACAATTGTCCAGAATCCTATCCGAGATTAATTATTTGTGAGACGAGGCATCAGCAGCGCACTCACCAATTAATTAGTCACAAACTCCCAGAGTGAGCGAACCGCGCCGCTTTGACCAACGGCCATAGATCACACTCAGTGGTAGTGGTGGAAGTGAGTGATTATCTCTATGTCATAATATTAGTTGTCCTTAAACATTCGACTCGACCACTTATTTTATGATGTGGGTATCTCCACCTCAGACCCCCACCCCCCCCCCCCCACCTCAACCAGGTAGGGAACCAGTGCACTCTAGTGAAACAATTTCTGCCCTTCCATCTCGCAGCGAAACACGGACCAGCACTGCTCCCTGTGGAGCAAATTAAGTCGTAGGCCTGCGCGACCATTACCGACCTTGTGGAAAACTTCATCCGCCCTCAATTACATTCTTCCTCTCTTTCACTGCCTCCACAATGTAGTGACACACACGTGCATGTTTCTGTTCACCCCAGTAAACCACAAAACAGCCTGTTTGACATCAAATTTGTTACTTCTACCACTTCGTTTTTTTTTTTCTTTCTCGGGGAGGGGGAAGAAGCGGGAAAGTATAGTCCAAAGAAAGAGAGAGTGGGTGAGCGAATGAGAGAGAGAGTAAGAAAGAGAGAGAAACAGACAGACAGACAGTCATACAGACAGACAGTCAAGCAAACAAATAAAATTTGTCCACAGAAAGAGAGAGAGAAGAATGAGTGAGTGAGTGACAACGAGAGAGAGAGAGAGAGAGAAAGACAGATAACAGTCAGGCAGATATGCAAACAAACAGACAGACAGAGAGACAGGCACACAGACAGAAAGATACTGTACTTCGCAAAGCCTCGCGTTAGAAACAGAGAACTACAAATCTTTCTTTCCTGTATTCATTCTTTCCATCTTTCATTTCACCTTGTATTCACGTACCAATTCCGTACCTTCCAACCCAACAGTCAGGCCTGTGGCACACTGCGCCGAGTCCTGTCTCGCATAAGTTTTCACAGTACGCAAGGTCTCTCTTTCCGCCTGCAGACTGAAGACAGTTAGACGTGCCAGAGCGAGTGGAACAGACTTGTTGCGAACTCACTAGTGCGCCAGGACCCGTTTGATTCGGTAGATCACATCTAACACTAGACCTGAGGTGTAACAGACTTGCTCAACTAGCTTTTTCTGAGTTTTCCTACCATGTCACTAGCTGAAAATGAAAAATGCATTTCACCTACGGTTACAGTGACTGCACGTTCTAGGGCAGCATGCTAGCAACAGCTGACTTTATTGAACTAGGAACTTTCATCCTTTATCGCAGTGAAAGTGGTTCTGAAAGTGCCCGTTAATTGATAAGAAATCGATTTCATTCTTTATGACTGGCTACTCTCGCCTTTTCTTCAGTCAGGGTTCAGGTGAGGACACAGCCTTTCATACTCTTTGGCGTTAGAAGCTATGCAGATACCTTCCCTTCCCCTCTGTTCTCCCGTATACCTTTTATTGGTGAGGATTTCTCCCACTTTCATTCCTCCATTTGTTTTTTTTTACTTCAGTTCCTATCTTCTACGCCGACGATTTCGGGGTGTTTTTGCCCTTGATCTAGTTTACTCAGTGTCTCTCGTTTTTTGTGTTCTACGTCGACGGTACTTTGGTCTTGACCTACTTTACTTAAGTTTCTAATCGTGCCATGTCTTTTCACCTTGATCTAGTTTACTCTGTCCCCCCAATCGTTTCATGTGTCCTACGTCGCTATTTCCGGAATGCCATTTGGCCTTGACCTAGTTTATTCAGTGTCTTTCGTTTCCTACCTTCTACGTTGGCGGTTCCAGAGTGTTCTTTGGCCTTGACCTAGTTTGCTGAGCTTTGCTCTATCCTGCTGACCGCAACGGCATCGTAGGAGGCTCATTAAATCATTATCTGTGTCTCTCTCTAGAGATCTCTCTGTTCCTCCATCCACCCGTCCATCCATCCATCCATCCATCCATCCATCCATCCATCCATCCATCCATCCATCTGGATACTTTTTCAAAGTCTTTCAACAACTCCACTGGTAACCCACTTGCCCAGGTTATGGTGGCCGCTGCCTTGCAATATGCTGTATTTCATGCTTCAGATAATTAAAGGGCATCGTGCCTAAATCATAAAAAAAGCTACAGCTGAGATATGAAGCAAAAAATATTCTTCGTGAACCTCTCAGAAACTAGTGCACTCTCTGACAACTTCGGTATTTATTTTTAAAAATGCGCCCCACTCCAGTAACAACAGTCCTGGGTTAATGCCCCTTGCACAGGGGACAATGTACTCGCTGATATTTATGTCAATGGACAAATATACAGTTTGTTTTGGGGAGCTGGTGAGCTTAATCATGGTGTACAATAATTAGCCTCTTCAATCACAACGCTATTCTAACCTTTGTTCTCACAGCTCCCCTTCATTATCATTGGATGATTATGATGATTATGAATAATTATGATTATTAATACTACTGGCTGCAGGCATAGTAAAAGCCCCCCCCCCCCTTACCCGAAATCTTCCCTCCACCGCCTCTCTGCTACGCCCGTCCCTCACCTAAACTCCTCCTCCTCCTCCCCCCCCCCCTCCCGGCCCGTCACCTAATCTCTTCCTCCTCCCCAGGTATACAAACCATAGCCTTCGTTGAAATCAGAGTATTATGATGATTATTGTAATGATTACGATTATCATTTCCCGTTGAAATGGTACATATGCAACCCCTTCCCTTGCCACAACACAATCCCACATCTCCGAAAAAAAAATGGCTTCCAATGGTGGGGCGTGGGACATCAGAACAGGGTGGGGGGGAGGGGGGGGAGGGGGGATAGTGTATTTAAGCTTAACTGTACAGTTAACCTGTTGTTACTGAATCTTTTTTTTTTTTACTCTTTTTCTTTATAATGTATACTAACTTGGCCCGATCTTGGTAGGGCGTACACTCTGAACTTTCATTTTTTTTACAATTGAAAAGGGGGCGTAGTACAAAAAAGGTTGAGAACCACTGGTTTAGACACTATTACTTCTGGGTCTCCTCTCCAGTTACAGTAAAGGGAAGGCCATGCTTAGTAATGAGCCTCGGCTTTGCAGGGGTCAATAGAACTGCCAACTTGGCTCTCTTCTTCCCGTGGACGGGCAAATCTACTAGCATCACTCCACGGTCATTAGATTATCATGCTAAACCAAAGGGGGAAAATCAGCCAATTTCCCCTCTTGTATTTCCCATGATAGACTGCTCGCATTTTCTTGAGCTTACCGCCCCTTGATTATACCATTCACAGTACCAGTCTCGTTCACCGATGTCTTCACGTCATGAGTGACGCGTCCAAAACAAGGCTATGATATTATTTTAGTTCGGGGTAACCGGATTTGTCTGAGTGGAATAATAAGGACGCCAGGGCCTTAATATATTGCCTGCCTAGACCGAAATCGCGTTAAACGGATCAATTTTCTATCTCGGAATTTTCCATCAAGAACAACATAATAAAAAGGTTGGATAGGTCAGTGTAGACAAAACAACGGGATTATAAAGAAGTGGATTATAGAGGACGAAATTAGATTCCTTAACATCGGTGAATTGGGGAAGAGAAGGGAACAGAACCAAAGCAGACAATACCAAGGTGAGGGGGCTTCCATGTGATTACTTCATGTATGTCATGGAGGGGGGAGATAGATAGATAGATAGATAGATAGATAGATGGATAGATGGATGGATGGATGGATGGATGGATGGATGGATGGATGGATGGATGGATGGATGGATGGATGGATGGATGGATGGATGGATAGATAGATAGATAGATAGATAGATAGATAGATAGATAGATAGATAGATAGATAGATAGATAGATAGATAGATAGATAGATGATAGATAGATAGATAGATAGATAGATAGATAGATAGATAGATAGATAGGCAGACAGACAGGCAGACAGACAAACAGACAGAGTGGCGGACAGATGAGCAGACAGACAGACAGACAGATAGACAGTTTGATAGAAAGACGGACGGACAGACAGACCGATAGATATCACTGCCACAAAATCCTACTTTACTACCAGCCCGACCATTATGTGTCACAAATCACAACGAAGGGAAGTAGGAAGATATAAAAAAAAAAAGAAAAAAAAAAGTGCTAACAAGTACAGAACACACAAAAAAATTCTCATCACAATTTTCTTTAAATCTCATAGAGCCCGTCCAATGGAGATGACCTGGGCGGTCTAAAGGGAAAAAAACAACAACAACAGGGAACCGGGTGGGGGGGGGGGGGGTTATTCAAAATAACTTAGCCACAAAAAGTCAAGAGATGCCATAATTACACTGGTGCACAGTCCCCTACCCCCACCCCCGGGGGAATAACCACCCGATACTGCCCTCAGTTACTGAATGTATTCATGCCGCACTCCGCCTTTAGTGAACCGAACTTGTCCGCGGCTCGTTGCCTCAATGTCACTGCAGTAAATTATTAGACTCTGCGAGCGTGGTGCCATCGAGTTCAATTAACTCGGGTCTCATTTTTTTTTCGTTGGTGTTGGTCGTTCAAAAAAGGTGTCCAAAACCTAGAACTACAAAAAAACGGGAGATTTGTGTGTGCGTGTGTTAATTTCGTGTGGTTTTTATCTTAGATAAACAAATAAATGAATACATAAATGCATATCCCAAGAGCCTAGAATATCAAATATTTATTGAAAATTGAAAGGGGGCGTTGTACAAAAAAGGTTGAGGACCATGATGTCTTTGTCAAATGATTAAAGAAAAAAAGGGAACACAATAATTAATTAAAACAAATAAATAATTTCAAAGAAATACGTTAATAGACGAATAAATGAATAAGTAAAAAAAATAAAATAATTAGCGTACTGTGAAAGATTTAATGTCGGAGAGAAACGTGACAGGAGAGACACACACACAGTTACACATACACCCACACATACCACGGCGGTGACGGGAGAAAGCACGTTTATCTCAGACACCGCCAAATACCTCGTCTAGTGTTTTAAACACAAACTGATGACATGCTTCACATCGAAATATTCGTCTCCGGAAAGCGCAGTGTTTTTGAGTGTATGACTCACCATAACTTACTGTCAGATTTCAATACTGATAAGAAACAAAAGAGGCAGTAGTAGAATCGAACGAGTGTTCTGAAGACCCCAAAATGGAAAAGGGCACAAACCAATACTTGACAGTCGTTCAGAAAAGCAAAAGGCGACAAAGCCCATTAGTATGATGACGTTTGTAGCAGTGATCCTCAAACCGGAGCTCGGAGGCAGTTCGTCCCTTATAGAATAATAAGGTACTTCCCCTGTAGAATGACAAGGTTCTAACTCCCTTCCACCAAACTCTTGAGAAATTGATGATCGAAGTTTCATGTGATCATAGTTTTTAGTGATACAAATTTGTATTTTTTTTTTTTTTAGCAATATTAAAATTTACAAATCAATAACCGAATCTGTTTGATACTTTGACACACGACAGAGACGGCCTGTACGACGTAGTGTGTAGTAGTCGAGACACAGGTTACCGAAACGGTTCATTTCGCCAAATTCCGTCCGTCGGCTTGGGCGCGTATCATCCATTTCAACAATGCAACAGTTCGCACCGCGTTTATGCGCGCGCAAGTTGTGGACATGCAGTGAAAGAAGGAATTCTCGGTATTCTGTCTCGGATAGTATGTAACTCATTCTAACCCAAAACGTGGACATGGAACCTTTTCATTTCTAAGCGGAAAACTTGGTTCCGGGGGGGGGGGGGAGGGGGGGGAGGAGGATTTCCAAATCTAAAGGGGAGGAATAGAGGAGAGGCGGAATTCCGGTCAGAGGAGGAACACCCAAACTGCGAAAGAATGTACTGAGAAAGAATGTACTCTGTACATAGTTCAACGGCTTTCTAGTATACTTCCAATGCACGCAGGCCAACGTAGACATCAAAATGAAATGAAAATTTTGCATTGTTGGGATTCCGTTATGACTCACTTTGACTTTAATTTCTTGATAATTAACACCACGCTCTCAGCTTTCCCCACAACATACTTGAGCATTCTAAATCAAACAACGGTTCCATGACCCTTTTTGAAGGAAGGACTTTTTTTTTTTTTTCATTTGATTGCGATTTGAAGAAATTCAGTATCGTAGACTGGTTCAGTAATTACCACTGTAATAATATAATGGTGAAAAATAAAAATTAGATGATAATTCTAAATGGGGTAGGTATTCAGAAAAGCAAAAGGGGGGGGGGGGGGAGGGTGTCTGGCCTGAGAATCTGAGAACCATTGGTCTATAGGCATAAACACACTGTTCTGTTGAATGACAGTAAGAGCATTAATGTTGTAGAAATAGTCTATGAAATTCCCCCGAAGCTGTCAGTTGTAGACAGGTGGAGTGGCATGTTTTCTATTGTTTAGAAACAAAATAAAGGTATTACAGGAAAGCTGTGGGATTTGGCACAAAGTTGAAATACGCTCAAAACAACAACAATATTTAATACTTCATACTAAACAGCAGTGTTTGTGTTCTTACTGATATTGATTGATGATGTGTTTTTCTTGCTTATAAATTTGTAGCTGAAGGTTCTTACTGTTAGTCGCCTTACAGAAAGTCTTGAACGGGACATCAATGAATATGTCAGACCATAGTTAGTAGAAGAACAAACGAAAAGGGAGGGAGAGGGGCAGAGAGGGAGAGAAAGACAGGCAAGAGAGAGAGATGGGGGGGGGGGAGAGAGAAAGGAACGTGAAAGAGACAGGGAGGGAGAGAGAGAGAAAGGAAGGAGAGTAAAAGAGAGAGAGAGAGACAGAGACAGATAGAGAGCGCGCGCTTATATTTCAAAAGCCCTGAGGCAATGACAAATAAAACTGAACGCAAAAAAAAAAAAAGATTTAATGAAGACTAAATTATCATACAAAGCAACGAAAAAAAGACTTTTGGCCACTCAACTCTGCTGATGTCTTAAGTTATTGTTCAGTTCCGTAACCGCTACAAAAGGCGTCAGTTGTCGAAGCACGAAGTCTTGTTCCTTTTACACACCTCATAGTCAGTGGGTTGTCTTGTTTACTAAGAAGGTTTATCAGGATAAAATTTGAAAAAAATAACAATCCCTTTTTGTGGAATTGTTTCTCGAACGCCGTAACTTCTTTGGGGGGAGGAAGGGAGAGACAGAGAGAAGGAAGCAAGATTGTCCTGTTTCCCTTTCTTCACCGGTGCTGTAAATCAATAACGAAATAGTTTTAACAGTTTCGGGCTGTTTGTGGTGAAAAAATGATCTGAGAGGTATAAAGTACTGCGACACCGGGCACCGAACAGCACCGGTGCGGTTTAAGTAGAGAATGAAGTTCCCAAGCACGCGACTTCCAGAGAGCGATTTCCTGTGCTCAATCGTCTCGCTGCGCAAATGCAAACCAATGAGCAGGAAATGGAGGTTTTAGGGTCACATGACTTGATGCAATGGAGCCATCTAATGGAATTATTAAATTGCGTTCTGCCGACCTTGGATTTGGACGGAACACATTTAGTGCACACGTGAAGACACACTGGGCCCAAAGCTTGATAAAATGTATTATGTCCTGTTGTGTGTGTGTGTGTGTGTGAGTGTGCGTGTGTACGTGTTTTGTGAGGGAGGGGGGGTAGGGGTGTCTATGTATATGTATATATGTGTGTGTGTGAGAGAGAGAGAAATGACAAAGACAGAGAGAGAAATGGTGAAAGAGAGAGAGAAAGAGAGAGAGAGAGAAAGATAGTGAGAGAGATGACAAATAGAGAGAAAGAGTGCGATGCCAAACAGAGAGAGAAATAGTGAAAGAGAGAGAGGGAGAAGGATAGTGAGAGAGGTGACAAGTGAGAGAAAGAGAGATGACAAATGAGAGAGAGAGACAGAGAGAGTAAAACGGCCAGAGGTAGAAAGAAAAAGAGAGAAAGAGGGTGAGAGAGAAAGAGACAGATGGCAAATGAGACTGAGAGAGAGAGAAAGAAAGAGGGAGAGAGAGAATGCCCTGGCAAAACAATAAAAGAAAACAAAATGTCCCAGTACCTCCTCCCCAAACCCTAACATTGAAAATCTGTGTGGTAAACAAACAAGCGAGGGTGACAATACAATTGCCGTTTTACATTCATTTTGTTGTTGTTGTTATTGTTTCTTTAGAGAGAGTTATCAAAAGAATTTTTTTTACTTTAATAACAAATTATCGCACGGTGATGACAGTGTTTAAGCATACAATCATCAAATTAGTAACCCCTTGCAGTGTTATTGGGTCTGACGAAATCCGATGTGGTCGCATGCATCGAGACGGCAATAATTATAATTAATTTTATTTATGAGGTTCAGCTTTGGGTATTATGTGGCATTATTTCAAGGCCCGATAATCTCCCCTAAAGTTACTGTAGTCAGTTTCCCATGGCTTGCTGAGGTAATTTCATGGTAATTACAGGACTTTAGTGTGTCAAAGCAATATAGTCACAGTGCGTCAGTGATTTATTTCCCCCTTGTTATTCATAAACACACGCAACGATATTCTAGTCTGGACCGGCTCAAGGGCGAACATTTCTGTCTTTCTCTTTGCCTGTGTGTTTCTCTCTTTGAGTCTGTCCTTCTGTCTGTCTGTCTGTCTGTCGGTCTGTCTGTGTCTGTCTTTCTCTTTGCATGTGTCTGTTTGTGTATCTCGCTGTCTGTCTATCTCTCTCTTCTCAGTCTGTCTCGGTGTCTCTTTCTGTCTTTCTCTCAGCCCGTATGTGTGTCTCTCACTGTCTGTGTGTGGCTCTCTCTTCTCTGTCTGTTTGCCTATCTATCTGCTTGTCTGTCTCTCTTCTCTGACGGTTTGCCTCTCTCTGTTTGTCTGTCTTTCTGTATGTGTGTGTGTGTGTCTCTCTCTCTGTCTGTCTAAATCTGTCTGCCTGTGTTTTATGTGACTCTCTCTTTCTCTTTCTCAATGTCTTCATTATCTCAATACTCTTCATCCACAAGTCACTAGGCAAATGAAAAGGAAGCAAATCAAAACCTACTGTAATCTCGGAGACATAATCATCACATGAATACATTTGTACGTAATTCGTAGCTCTATCGAAACTGACAATTTCATTGTCGGTGTTTTGATCTGCATCATATCTAAATTCAGAACACTGCATCAAGTATCTCTTCTCCGACATCCTCTCTCTCACTTTGTCTCTCTCTCACCCCGCCCCTACCCCAAATCATGATATCTACGCCCCTGACTTGAAAGACAGCCGAGGCGATTACTTGTCACGCTTGTCGAGTGGAGAAGCGACGCTCGCGCCCTGTTGGTCGATAATGAGCGGCTCTCAAAGGCGTATGCGATGTGGCATTAGGGAGGGGAGGCCGGCGACGAGTGTCAAACCCATCCAATTGGCTGTGATCGGGCACATTAGCGATTCTACAGCCAATAACCTTAATTTCAACGTTTTTTCGCCACCAACAAAAATCGTTTATCATTCTCTGTTCAATACTTGCTTTGCCTTTCTGCTGCATTTGGAATACCTGTAACATAAAACATGCCTCTTCACAATGACAGTCTATTTGCGGCACACATCTACTGCTAAATTGCCATACGACGCTGGGAATTGCCAAGCCAACACACATAAATCTACAGGTTATGAAAACTAAGGATTAGCTATATATCGTGTCAAAGTAACAATGATTAAATTCAGATATTGAGCAAAAAGTGTTTTTTTTCGTACTTGGTATGATTCTGAAAAAATCACTTCTTTCACCCTGACATACTCTAATAATAATAGAAGTCCTGGGTTAATGTTCTTTACACAGAGGACGGTATGATGTTCGTGCACAACTGCACCGTTTGTTTAGATGTTCAGGTAGAGTCAGCATAACATAATAAAAACAAACCGCTTCAATATAAATGCTTTCTTTGCTAGGTGCAAATGCCAAGAGCAAAGATCTACAGAAAAAACAAAGACCTCAAATAAATTCAAAGGTTTGGGCCCGCTGTGGAGGCCCAAACAAGTTAAAACTATTTTTTGTAACCAGTTTACGATGTCGTTTATTATTTGTTAACCAATTCATAAGGACCTGACTCAAGTTCCAAAACCCGCGAAGGGAGACCATGATCCTCCACAGAACAATCCACGGGGCCACGCCTCCTGTCGCTGCTGTCCCTTCCATGCAGCGACAACACTTCATCAGATGAACAAAAGCAATCGATCTCTCGTCGTCACACTGTCCGTCAAATGTTCGAAAGTTCTGGATCTTTGCCTCCACAGGCCATTTAACACGATGGAGGGGGGGGGGGGGGGGGGGGAGAGGCGTGTCACGTCTCATATCGCTTTCTTCACAATTTGTAAATGTTTTTTTTTTTCATGTTTATTTGAAACTGCCTTTAGTGTCTTTTATGGCCTACACAGTACACAAATCGCGACCTTAATTCTTGTTTGTTCTATCTCCATCTTTTATTTAAAAAAACTGGAGATCTTGCAGTAAGTAGAAAACAAATGCACACTTTGATACTTGTTTAAAATGCGTTGTGGCACTTATCAAGCTGTTGCACAGTTCCGATTTGTTCTAACTCCTTACCATAATACTAAAGCCGCCAAAATGTTAAACGTGGAATTTCTCCGCTGTGTGAAAAGTTGGAGTTGGAACAAACAAGAACTAAAGTCGCGACGGTTCGTTTATTTCATTCTCACTTTCGTTTCAGTTCTCGCTTAGGTTTTATGTGCGCCCTCTCGATGGCAGCTGTATAATTACGCATTGCACATACATTGTCAAAATTAACCCTCTAGTGCCCAGACAAAATTTGCCAATCACAACACTTCTGACATAAAATGCTGAACTGATTATAAATAGTCAGATTAATACAAAAATATAAATATTTAACTGGGAAAATTATTTGTTAGTAAAATAGGAAGGGTAAGTATATCAAAGATGGGGTATTTTGGGCTCCAGGTGACCTATTTCAGATATGGTAGCGGGCTAAATTCTGACATCAGTGCTAAATCTCGACACCAATATATTTGTGCTGATCCCTTCCGGTCTGAAATGTTGTCCCTTTTTTTTTTTGGTCATCATTCGAAGAATGGGCAGTTACTAGTTCAGAAATAAATATTTATCTTTGGCAAGAAATACTTTGAGTAATAAGAGTTTTCCCGGTCTTTAGCGCTTGTCCCGTTTTGTGGCAAGGTCAGCAATACATTAGTATCTTCATAACACAATCAATCATATTTATTGCCGTGCTGCCGTCTCCAACCACAATTTCCTGAGCCAGTAAACCTTGACAATCGGTGGACCATACACGGCTGTAAATTTGCGGGTAGAACGGAATACAACACTTACTGCTGTCGAACCTTGAAAAAAGGATCATTTTACGGGGATGATTTGCTTGGTAGTTTTCTGTTTCGTTGCAGCTGTTTGTTTCTGCTAAGAGAGCTTTTTTGTGAAACTAGCACTACGTCCGTCGAACTACGGGCTACGATCTAACACTTTCTTTATAAAATATATACATATGTCATGTGTGTGGGGAAAAAAGGTGGGGAGGGAGGGGGGGGGAGAATATAGTCATTTCAAAGAAAGAGATAACTGGCTATATTCACCCTCCTCTCCTTCCCCATCCCTCAAAGGAAAGGAAAGGATCCCCCCCCCCACCACCACCACAATGTTTCTATTTTCGGGGGGGGGGGGGGGGGATCAAGGTCATATATGTTTCTATTGTCAGTATCAAACTTATAGTCCTTTGGAACAATATCATTTTGTATCGATTTTACCCACCCTTTCTGAAATAAACAACAAAACTTAATAAAAACGCAGACTTAGGAACATTCTCCACCTTTTTCCTCTCACGACAAGCCCAGCCCCCTCGATATTCATGGCAGAGTTCTGGCCCTTTAGCCCCCATGTCAGATTTGAAAACCCCGAGCTTTTTCAGCGCGGGAAAGTGGATTACGACCTCTGTCCGCTGCCCTCAATACAGATGCCAGACTGCCCCGCGTAAAATAAGCCAATTCGGCAAAGAAGCTGCAAATTACGAAATATTGTATGCACGGCATTGCCAGCCAAGCGCGTTTCTCCCTTTTTGTGTTGTGAAATCAGCAATGTGCTTACCATCGGGGAGACTTTTTCTTTTTTTAATGTCGACAAATAACAGCAAACCCGGACTGCTGTACGACAGCCATCGCATAGAGAATAGGTCTCAGTGTATCACAGGCTACAGAATGCCATAATGACCAATATTTGCATAGTTACTCAATCCTGGACATTTAAGGAGTATTTTACCTCGGTAGATAGCCAGCATAATGTTTAGATTAGCCCATCGGAGAATCATGGAATATCGACAATTATGCGGGAAAATGATCCATATAACCATATATTCATGTAATGCCCATTAGTTTAATTTAAAAAACAGTTTCTCGATCTCTTATGTTCCATGCACCACTTTAATTTTCATCCACGACCGGACAAAGTTAGCATACAGTCTATACAAAAATTGTCAAAAAATATTTACATAATTATTCAGTACGCATACATTCAAAAGAAACTTCAATTCAAACTTGATTTCAAGAACGTGCATAACCAGCCAGGTTGTGCATAACAATTAAAGTGGTGCATCGGTTAAGTTCGATGTTTTACTCCGAGCTTAAAAAGGAAACCACCAACATGACATAGACAAACAACAGTTAAGTTAAAATACGCTATGAAATTAAGATTTCCATGGAAAATCCCTACGCTCCATTCTGAAGTCCCACGCCCCACCTTAAGAAACATTGCTTTATAAGTCTAGGTCAGACCCCCTTTTCTGCAAAGTAAGAAATTGGCAAATAGAAAAGGCTGTATGTAGCAAAGCCTCGGGTACGAAATAATACCTAAGTGAAACAAGAAAACGCAAACAAAAAGGGCAGACAATAAAAAATATATATATTTCAGTGAAATCTCTTTTTCTGCATGTGGGGAACATTCTGACTTTGTGAGAAGTTGTTCTTAGGGGCATTATTAATGGGTTTTAACGATCATTTGGTTGATTTAGTGTACACTGTTGAAATTACTGAAAAATAACTTTTCTGGTCTTGAGTTCTTATGGGAACTGCAGGTGAGTGATACATTTCTGTGTATCATTGGTGATATACGATGCCTAGAGGATTAAAAGGTTTAGAATCGCTGCTCTATCCACTTGTCAACTCATGTCTGTCAACGCACAGAATGATAAGGTTTAATCAGCTCGGCCTTTTTCAACCCTAACGACTTTTTACAGAAAGAAACGGGGGGATATAAAGAGAAAAGACTTCAAAGCCGTATCTTTTTCCAAATGATAAACTGAAAGAATCACCTTCGAGTGGGAATTCAAGGCTATAAATTTGACTTTATATTCGCTGTATAAATATAACGGGGCTAGTCACAAAGGCAGGGATTTGAAGGCTATCTGACCGTTTCCCGGAGACGGGTGTGTGATATGTGGCGGGGTGACTTGATGACGTGACAGGGGGCATAAGGTTGTCTGGCAGGGGTATGGTAAAAAAAAAGGGGGGTGGGGGGTGATGTCCGACCTTTTGGCCTACAGGCAATTAAGTTCAAGGTTGTTGTTCCGGTTTTCTGAGCTGAACATCAGAGTTAAAAGTGCTGGCCACCAGTAAGAGTGCACGGAAAGCAATCAGAAACAGATGCGTCTATTTATTTTTCGGTCTGTCTGTGTTTCTCACTGTATACAAACTCCCTTTTTTTCTCTTTCTATCTATCCATCTATCTATCTATCTATCTATCCATCTATATTTGTATACTTGTACCTACCTATCTATCTATCTATCTATCTATCTATCTATCTATCTATCTATCTATCTATCTATCTATCTATCTATCTATCTATCTATCTATCTATCTATCTATCTATCTATCTATCCATCTATATTTGTATACTTGTACCTATCTATCTATCTTTCTATCTATCTATCTATCTATCTATCTATCTATCTATCTATCTATCTATCTATCTATCTATCTATCTATCTATCTATCTATCTATCTATCTATCTATCTATCTATCTATCTATCTAGAATCAATCAATCTATCTATCTATCTATCTATCTATCTATCTATCTATCTATCTATCTATCTATCTATCTATCTATCTATCTATCTATCTCCTAGCATCTGTCTTTTTCCAACAATATCTGGACATCTTATCTCCCCTTCTCCATTTTTTCATACAAGGAGAAATTCTCTCTCTCTCACTCTCTCTCTCCCTCTCTCTCTCTAACTCCCCACCCCCACGCGCCCCCATCTCGAGCTCCCGTTAAGAAATAACCCCTAGGACAGTCTAAGAACAGATAGTGAAACATTTGAATAGTAAAGCTTAAAACATAACGTAAAGCACCAAACAAATGCGCTGTAACAGACAGACAAAGGCTTATCAGTTTTACTCTATGCTCACCATCAATCCTTATTCCAGCCACCCATCTGTATTATGTATCTCGGTGTATTATCTATCTAACTGCATTACATTGTATAATCAAATATATATCTGGTTTTACCGTCTTTGCTTGCCGGCGGGAATTTGCACGTGAGCAGGACATTTTGTCGCCAGACCCCCACAATTCACGTGCATGCGCAGACAGATAAACTGGTTACAATTTGGAACAGGATTGAGCGACTCGAGGACAATGGAGCATTAATCAAGCGCGGGTATCGTCAAAAAAAAGAAGACAGGGTGAAAAAGATCCGATAAAACGAGATTAAATTCTGAGCAAAAAAATCACACGCACACACAGAGAGAAAGAGAGAGAGAGAAAGAGAGAGAGAGAGAGAGAGAGAGAGTAATAAAAGAGAGTACGCAGAGAAAGAGAGGGGGTAAAGAGAAACAGTGACAGAAAAGGAGAAGGAGAGACTGATAGAGAGGGGGAGAGAGAAAAATAGAGAGAGAGCGAGAAAGAAAGAAGGAGAAAGAGAGAGAGAGAGAGAAAGAGAGGGTAAAAGATAAAGAGGGAAAAGAGTGAGGGCAGAGAGAAAGAGAGTGACAGAAAATGGAAAAGGACGGGAGAGGGAGAGAACGGTGGGGTGAGGGATGGGGAGATGAAAGCCAGACAAGGAGAATCAGTGAGAAACTACACAGTGATATTAAAAGAGAGAGAGAGAGAGAGGGGGGAGTAGAAAGGACAGAGTCGAAAGACCAACAGGGAGAAAAGGTGAAACAAACAGAAAGCGAGAGAGAGAGAGAGAGAGAGAGAGAGAGAGAGAGAGAGAGAGAGAGAGAGAGAGAGAGAGAGAGAGGAGGACCAAGAGAAAGAGAGGCTACTATCACAAAGTCGGGCTTCATGGTCTGCCATTAACCCTTTACTTGCCAACACCGGAAAGTTACAATTTTCAAATTCCCGTTACTTTTAGATAATGACAACTGTAGTAGTTTCAAGTGGTTGAGGAGAATCTAAGTAGGGAAACATTAATTTTCTGCTGAGGACTTTCACTTTTCTATAATTTGGTAGGTAACATTTACAGTTGACAGTTCACGAGTCTGCAGTGCTGGCATTGAAAGTGTTAAAGAATCAAACAGATCCCAATCCTCCCTCCTCGGGTGACACGGTGGCCTAGAGGTATGGCGCTCGCCTCCCCAGCCCAACATATCGGGTTCGAATCCCGGTCGGTGCAGGCATCTTGGAAGTTCGGGATTTTCCCCATATTTTCCCGTCCCTGATCCTTTGGTAGGTAGGATCGAGCACCCAGTCTTCTTTGATAGGGACGGAAAACTCTGATGGCCAGTGTGCAAATTGCGCACGTTAAAGACGCCTTGGCAGTTGGAAATCGAGAAGAGCAAGTCGATCAAGACCGCTGCCCGGCTAAAAATTCCTTTAAAAAAACGAATCCCTACCACAGCAAGAAAAATAAAAAGAAGAAAAGTGAAGTGTAAATGTCAAGGTCAGCGAAACCTTCTAAATTAAAGACCTGGACACAACCCCCCCCCCCCACCCGTCACTACAAGATACCGATAGCAGCACCAACGGCAACAGTTACTGCACTACTTTTCCAGCCAATGCCTTGTGCCTTATCTACTGACAGCGATTGTTCAAAAAATTAAGTCGGTCTAATATAAAAATAATACAGAGATTATAAATTTAATCACAATTTCCAGATGAAAAAAAAAAAAACAGCAAACAACCGTACTGTCTGCATATTATAAGGAATTTTTTTTTTCTTCTGAGCCAATGATAAAAAGTCTTTTATCTACAACTCCAGAAATAGTTTGTCTAATGTGGACCTGTCTGTCTCGCTCTAATCTCTTTATAGTTACAGTCCACACTAACGGTATTCTGGGTTTGGTTTGGTTTTGTTTCTTTTTTTTTTTTTTTATAAACAGTTCCTTCTAGTGGTAGTGCGTTTGTTTAACATCCAAAGACATGCAGAGCAAAAGAAACAGACTCAGTAAGGAAAGAAAGACAAAAAAAATCTGTCTCTGTCTGTCTGTCACTCTGTCTGTCTGTCTGTCTGCCTGTCTGTCTGTCTGCCTGTCTGTCTGTCTGTCTGTCTGTCTGTCTGTCTGTCCTATCATTATGTTATATTCTGTCTATCGTCTTGCTGATTCCCAGCACAATGTGACTCTTATCGTGTCGACGTGCCTTCTCCAAACTCAAAATCTCTCTCTCTCTCTCTGTCTCTCTCTCTCCCATTCCCTTCCTCTCACAACGCACCAAACTAGTTGCCATTCCACTATAATAAATCTCCCGACGTCAGGTCATTCTATTCCATTTTGTCTTCTGTCCCTCTGCCTCTGCCCCAACCCTTTTATTTCACCATGATTGTATCAAATTCCCATATCCACTCATATTTCGATCTCCTAAGCTTTCTCTATCTCTCTTTCTCTCTTTTGCTCTCTCTCTCTCTCTCTCTCTCTCTCTCTCTGTCTGCCATGCTCTCTCTCGTTCTCTCTTTTTTTTCTATCTCTCTATCTTCCCCCTCTTTTCTCTCTCTCTTTTTTTACTCTTTCTTCCCTCCTCTTTCTTTCTCTCACCCCCCCCCACTCTCTTTCTTTCTCTCCACCCTTTCCTCTCTCTCACTCTCTCTCTTTCATCCTTTTTCTTTTTCTCACTCTCTCTCTTTCTCTCTCTCTGTGTCTTTCAAGCTATTTCTCTCTCTCTCTCTCTCTCCCATCCTTTTTCTCTTTCTCACTCTCTCTTTCTCTGTGTGTGTGTCTTTCAAGCTATTTCTCTCTCTCTCTCTCCCACCCCCTCCCTCCGCGTGTGTGTGTACGTTTGTCTGTGAGTTTTTGTCCTTTTTCTCTCTCTCTCTCTCTCTAAAAAAAACTGACTTCATTGGAAAATCCACTTCAGTCAACACCCACCCCCTCCCCCCGCATTATCCTATACTGTACATCAATTATCGTCACCATTCTTGTGTTTCCCCGCAAGTTGATTTCATTTTCCCAACACTCAGCCATTTTCTATTCTTTAAAGCTCTCCATCTCTAATTTAGCAGTCAGCCAATCCAATTCAGCCTTCTTGACAATATTGGCTTCATCTTAATGTTACTGTTTTTTAATGTACTTTTTTAATCTATTTTTTTGTTGTTGTTGCTGTTGATTTGTCAGTTCCCGAATTACTTCATCATCATCTTCAATTTTTTCTCTCTCGCTCAATTTCTCTCTCTCTCTCTCTCTCTCTCTCTTTCTCTCTCTTTTCTCTCTCTCTCTTTCTCTCTCTCTAAGGCAATTGGTCTCTCTCTTCCTTACTTTATCCTTCCCACCTTCTCTCTACCTTTACTTAAACGCCCATGTCTTTCTCTCTAGCTTGTTTTCTCTCTCTCTCTCTCTCTCTCATTTCCGTTTTCCTTCCCTCCTTCCTTCTACCTCTACCTGACCCTTTCCTCCCTCCTTCTTTCTCTCTCACTCTCGCCTTTCGTCTCTCTCTCTCTTCTTCTCTCTTCCCCTACCCAACACTCTTGCTCTCTCTTTGTCTCTCTCCCAGTCCCATTCTCTCTCTTTCTCTCTCTCTCTCTCTCTCTCGCTATTCATTACAATCATTTATGATTTTCACTGACATCAAAAACGAATATTTTCATTAACGGAGAAAACATTACAATACACACACACTATAAAAAGGCCAAATGAGTTTTTCAGGAAAGAACTAAAAAAAAAAAGCCCACAAAAGATGTAATAACTTACAGTAATTAGGCAGTAAAAAGTGGAGAAAAACGCCTATCACTAGAGGATTGTTGCTTTTGGCATGGGACAGGCAAAAACTACAACAAAAAATGGCTTCTCATGGGGCCCATGACAAGTGATAAATAACAAATCTGTTAGGGACATAAATCAAAATTTGCAAATACAGCGTTTTGCATTTTTTCTTGCTGTATTTTTTCATGGCTCCATTATAACCAAGCCCTATCTCATCCCCGCAGAGATGATAAGTTAATTAGTCTTGCCAAAGTGAATAGTCTACATAACAATGAAAGCCAACAAATTCCATAAATTTGCTTGGGAAATTCTATTGTCCAAATCACAAATGAACAATGTCAGTGTTATAAATTGTGATTATCCCATTTCGGGTTCTGCCCAGCTATCGGGATACGGGCCGTAGTGCTGCACTTTTGAAACTCGGGCTGGGACAACCACCGTATCGGATGTTAACAGCCACAAAGGATAAAACAGCTATAGAAATTGGTCAGAACACGACACCACAACGGTGGTCTCTAAGCCCGCCTCCCCTTTTCCATCACACACACACATACATACATACATACAAACACACAAACAATAAACACATCTAAAAAGGCTTTGTGGGTGGGGAGGGGGGGGGGAGAGAGAAAAGAGAAAGAAATGAAAAAGAAAAATCTCGATGTATCTTCCACTATACATTCAAGTCTTCGAGACAGCAGTGGCGTAGGATGGTCCCCAGAGCTCGGCTTTTCACACCAATATAATAATATTTAGAGTCTCCAAACGCTGAGCATCTAGTGTACAAAAGCAGCCCCTCCCCCCTTCCCACCCTCCCCCCCCCCTTTTTCCCTTGCTTGACTTGCCTCCTCCCCCAGGTCCTCCTCCCCAAACCCACCCCTTTAGGACGCCATTGCAGGTCAGCACAAACTTGATGACGCCACTCCCACGGAGCATCTGAGGCACCTCGACCCGATGAATTCCCCAGTTGGCCCGCAACTTGATAGGATGGACCTGATTAAATTTGGCAAGCGAGACACGTTAAACAAGTATAACGTCAGGATTAATATTACCCAAACAAACAACAGTATCTTAAGAACGCTATCATTTACATTCGTAGATAAAACCACCACTGCTCTGCACCAACCCGTAACAAACTCTACGAGATAAGAGACATGTATCTAATCCTGTATACAAAAAAAAACAACCACATTTCAGTTTCGATTTCATTGTAACACTGATGGGAAACAGGTCAATGGACGTGTAATACAGACGGAGTCGAAATATTATAAAAACCACAGGAAATAAATGTGGCGTCGCAGCAAGCCTTGAAGCAAAGATAAAATCTCTCAAAAAGAGAAAAAGTTGTACTTAGGAAAACCTCGCATCTATTATATATTTCAGTAACTTGCAACCTTTGGCATGACTAACTGACCAAACTATACACTCTTCAGGCCTTAAATTTGGCAGGGAGGGGGCAATTGAGGTAAGGAAGATGATGGCTATAATTAAAAGTTGTTTACTTCAAGCGTGTATTTTTAAAAAACTAACAGTGTTTATTGCTATGTAACATCTATATTTTTGCATGTTTGTTTCGTAATAATATATATTACCGTGCATGTCATAAAAAGTAACCGTATCAAGCGTTCAGTTTGGTGCGTAATGTTGTGGTGCGCATGAGTTCTGAAGCAAGACTGTAGTTATTACTTTTATTATACTGGGGGGAGGGGGGGGGGAATCACATGATTGTTTATTCTGGGCAATGCCCGGTAGCTCATCTAGTAAGAAATAATACAGAAACGAAACAATAAATGCAAATAAAAAGGGAAGAGAAATCAAGCTTTCGGGATAGATAGTTGTTTAAGGTACGTACGTGTCCTAAGTTTTTTTTGTGTGTTTTTTTTTTGCGCTAGGGTTAAGCATTTTAAAGCCTTTTTGTAAAAATACTCCTAGCAACAGCCTTAATTAATTATTCTTTCAAATTTCGTCTTTGTTTTCTTCCTGTTTTTTTTTTTCTTTGAAAGGGTAGAGGGGCAGGGCTGGGGATTCGATAAGATTTAGAATTGAGGATAAGGACGGGGTTAGGGATTGGTACGTAGCGTACGCGACTCTTGCGCAAAACGCTTGGGGTGGGTACGTACAAGTAACAACAGCCTTCTGTAAATTTAACTTCGTCAGAAAGAAAAAAAAAAGAAATTGTAAAAGGGTGGAAAATTGAACCAATTGAAAAAAAAAATGTATGTACAAATCCAATACGAGAAAGTCTTACGCAAAGGTCTTGCTACATACACATTTTTCTTTTCGCCATATTTTGCTATAATAGACTGAGTCAGTATTCATCATTATGCAAATTTTGTCCAAAAAAGAAAAACAAAGGCGTCTTTGTACTTTCACAATGCGTATATTGTTCGTTAATTAACGACCTAGGACGACCCCACCTTAAAATCATTCGCGGTTAATCTAGCACTGCCTTTAGCTATT
>OZ007571.1:64110850-64173350 GCA_963931925.1 Onchidella celtica
TGCAATTCGATTGAACTGCGTTGACATCATTCTGTACCTGGCCCAGAACAGTACTGACACCAGTTTGAACACATGAGATAACTGAAATAACTACACATCAATCCTCTTTAATTTGAATTGGGTGTGTCGTAACTGACATTGTGTTAATAAGTGTTTAAAATCTACATACACTTTCTTGAGACAAACTACGAGTGTATATTCTTGAGGTCTCACCGGCAGCCAAAGTCCCGAGGGCCAAATTTATAAGGTGACCTCTTGGAGCTCCCATGTCCTACCTATCAGGTCACAATACCCTTCTGAACGTGGTTATAATTAGTAACCCCATAATGTCCACAGATACATTCACTCAGCCAACCTTACAATTCTGAATTTTGCAAAATTTATTTTAAATGGTCGGATAAATGCAGAAATTAACATACATAACAAAACGCGGCATTAAATAGCAACCAAGGACAGGCTGAAGAACACGAGGACGATATTCAGGAAGAAGATGCTCAAGACGACATAAAACAGAGTTGGGGGAAAACATGCATGAGAAAAACATCACACAGAAAAGAATTGAAATCCTTGTCCGGGGGCTACATCCTGCAGTGGATGAACAGCGATAAGGTGAAAGGTGGAAGGTGAAACAATTAAGATACATCACAGAAAATCATTTTGATAAATTAAGAAATAATGCCTAACGTACAGAACATTCGACCCCAGTGACGTATCTCGGATATTATGGAATGCTGGCAACTTGAGGTTTAATTACCGTGTCAACTTTGTATTTGTCTTATTTGTTTATTTTCTTTTTTTAAGCTTTACTGTTTTATCTTAGAAGCCACTTCAGGCAGGCTTTAACAACAAAACAAATATACCAGTCACCCAGCACGGTATTATTCTATCTGTAACTTCACAAAGACAAAGCGAGACAGAGATAAGATTATAATATGACACAACAAAACGCATGTACTGCCATTCCTACGCAAATCCTGAACGTATCTGACCTCTGGGGAAAGATTTTTCAAAGGGTTATACTCAGCACTCTGCATGCAGAGTTTAACTACAAAATGTTGTAAGCAATTTTCTCCAAACGTGCTAATGTGGAGATGGAATAAGGCAGCACTATGCTGACTATACGTGTGTGTTATTCGGAGGGGGGAGGGGATGTGGGGTGTTACTCGGGGATTTCATGACATCATTGGTCATTATACATTTAGTGAACTCATGAAATTACTGAAGATTTCAGGGACTACATGAAATCTCAGACCAAACTATGGAGTTTTCATGAAACCACAGGGTGTTATATCTAGTGAATTCATGAATCCCCTGACCATTTCAAGGATTTTATGGAATCCCAGACCAAACTATGGCGCTTTTATGAAATCATTGGTCATTAATATATTTAATGAACTCATGAATTCCCTGAACATTTCAGGAACAGCATGAAATCCCTGGTGTTTTCGTGAGATCACTGGTCATTATATTTTGTGAATTCATAAAATCCCTGCAGACTGTAAGGATTACATGAAAGCCCTGACCCAAACGGTGTTCTCGTGAAAATACTGAAATGTTCAGAGATTTCAGTATAATCCCTGTAACCAGTGGCGGGCCGATGGAAGCCCTTCGCAAACCAACATCCAAAATTCCTTCCGAGATTAGGGGCCCTGAAACTTAAGCTTCATTAGTTTCATCGTAGATGCGCCACTGACTGTATAATAATATACATATTACATTGTGAAAAATCAATCCTACCTTGTTCTCCGATAAAAATAAAGCTGCTGGCTTGTCGAAGTTTCAATGGACGCCGTTGATTTAGATCGCGTGGACCTAAATTTAGGCGAGGCAATGATCAGGGGTACTTTCTGCATCCTAGTTGAATGTGACGATGACATCTATTCCGGTCGGCTTTAGTAACTTCACACAACAAAGTTAAACGTATTCCTTCCAGTAAGAAAAGGACGTCTGTTTAGCTACGGCAATTAACGTTTATTAAAGATCTTCGGGGTCTGTGCAATTTCTCTTTGCTTCTCTAAATACACACCGTGTCGTAACTGCAAAAATAATAGTGAAATAACGTATCAAAAGTGTCAAGATTTGCACTGTTTCTCCTTGTTGGCGTAGATATCCAAATACGCGGAGAGACTCAAATGCAAAATAATACTGGTTTCTTAAAAAAAAATAACGACAATGTTAACTTTTTCAACAAATCTTCGAGGATACACAAGTTTCTCCTTGCTGGCGTGGATATATCCAAATACGAGGTGAGACTCAAGTGCAGAATGATATCGATGTAACAGTAATAGTAACAGGTTATTCTGTGGCAAAATCTTTGAGATTCGCACAATTGGTCTTCACTGGCGTCAGTGCCCAAATACAAAGTGAGACTCAAATGCACAATAACAACCAAGTAATAATAACAATAACAATTTAACTTCTTGCAAAATCTTCCAGATTTGCACGACTGGTCTTCGCTGGCTTCAATATCCAAATAGGATATGATTTATGTGCAGTTTAATAATAAAATGCAACAATAACAATTCGAGCAATATTTCTCCTGGTTGACGTTCAGATCCAAATAAGCGAAGAGACACAAGTGCAGAATAATATTGAAACAATATTAACAATAATAAGTGCGATTCAAGTTCAGAACAAGAATAATAACAATGCAAGTTAAGTTCGTACAAAATCTTCGAGGTTCACAGTATGCCCTTGCTGGCGTCGATATCCAAATATCTGGTGAGACTCAGGTGAAGAATAACACTGAAATAACACTCAGAGTAATGAGTTAACTTCTGTCAAAATCTTCGAAGTTCGCACCATCACTTTGTTCGCGTCGATATCCAATACACAAAGCGTGACTCAAGTGCAGAGATAATAATGTAATAAACCTTCAGGATCTTCGTAGTTCCCACTTTTTCCGATTTACTGGCGTCTATATCCAACTACGCAGCCGGAAGAGAGTACAGAATAACACAGAAATAGAAATAATAACACTAACCGTAATAATCCAAACAGGCACTGGGATGAGAGTGGAGAATAACAGAAATTTATGCGTACCAACACTAATATCCAGATACGCAGTGAGATAACAGTGCAGAATAACACAGGAATGGTAACACCAACAAAAATAACAACAATAGTTGACACACTGATGCACCTGGTACGAAGAGGAAATTTTCTCAACTGTCCGGCAAACCTGGTTCTCTGAGCACACGTAATCTACCACACTAAACCCTTATCACTTTATCACCCGCCTTGCAATTCGGAGACGTTACCCACCGAAATGTCAGGCCTGTTCTAGAAAAAAGCCGTACAGGCCAAATTAGGTCAAATTCACTTTTGACGCAACTGCATGGCATGAAATCTGCTGTACTTACTTCTGTCTGTGTTTTAATAACTGTGTGCGGGGTTAAATTTCGTTCGGGTCAGCACAAAATGAAAATCAAAGGGGTCAGTTCAAGACCAGGGTTAACTCACATTTGTGTCATTTCAAGAAAAAGGTTTTAAAAAGTCAAAAAAACTTTGGACTTTATCTTATTCTTGCATTACTGTGGCCCACTTTCAAATCAAACTTTCTCACTGCTGGTTAACGATAGAAAGATGATGTTACTATAAATGGTATTTAATCTAGTTTACACTGATATGCCCAGTTCTATTTTTAGCAAGATGTGGCTTAACTTCTTTACTTGAACGAACCTCTTCATTGAACAGTCAGTAAAGCGCAGCCCAACAGGTGGTTTTCGTCTCCGGTAACATTCTGGTTTTTAGCTAATACTGTCTTTTGTCATAGCATGCCAAGCGTTAGGTTTTTAGTCGAGGGCTTGGTACTTCCGTTTATAAACTGGTGTCGTGAAAGATTGTCGCTAAAGAATGTAGTGTAGACACTCAGCGAAACTAGAGATGTCGTTGTGGAGTCTCGCAGTTCTTGCACAAGTCAAAACGATGATTCTTATTATTGTATTCTTTGTTCTCTAGTGTTTGGGGATACGGGCCGTAATGCTGCAGTTGTGTCACTATATTTATTACGATGTTAAGATCCCTATCCCCAAACCCAAGGCTGAGAAAGCGACTTTATATATCGGATGTTAATAATCACAAAGAAAAGAGATAAGTCAGAACAGGACGCCAAACCAGTGGTATCCCCCCCCCCCCAACACACAAACCCTTTTTGGGTATGTGTTGCGAAAAAACAGAAAATAGAAAAGTGAAATGAGACAGAAACAGCTTGATATCGTGTCCCAACGACTAAGAAAATGTTGCACAAATGACACACCCAGCTAGAAAGACTGGTACTAAGCTTATATCTCTAAGCAGTGGCGTAGTGAAGGTTCCCTGTACGCTAGGGGCGATGCCCCTGTAATATTTATAGGCTTCTACATTACAAAAATAAAGACAAGGGAGGGACTCTTATTTCAAATACAGTTTTCTCTACATAGAAAAATATCTGTTGGGTTCATTGTTGGTGTAATTATAAAGAGAAAAGATACTAAATTATGTATAAATCCAAGATTGTCACTACATTCTCCCGCTCATCAACCACTTGGGCAGTTTACGCGTGCAGCGAATATTTTTTCTGTACATACGGAGAGAACGAGAGAGACAGAGACAGAAAGAGAGAGAGAGAAAGAGAGAGAGAGAAAGAGAGAATGGAGGAGAACAGGAGAACAGTGAGGGCAGGGAAAGAGCGAGAGAGTGACAGAGGAACAGAGAGGCAACTAGAAAGAAAAAGAGAGAGGCTGGGGCAGAGAAAGTCAGAATGAAAGAGAGAGAGAGAAGAGGGAGAGAGAGAGACAGGGAGACAGACAGACAGATGACATAAAGAGAGAGAGGGAGAGAAGGAGAGAGAGGGGGCATGAAGGAAGGGCGGGGAAAGAAAGAGAGAAAGAGAGAGAGACGGAGACGTCGAGAGCAGAGCAGAACAGTTTTAAAGCAAATAGAATTTTTTAAGGCGATAGCCTAAGCGTTAACCGCCGAGAGAACAGAATAACAGAAAACCTAGAGGTATAAAAGACAAGTACTGTAGTATGGCCGACACGAGTAGCGACACGCAAACTATACAAGAGATAAGTAAACAAACGTAAGAGGTCCCAATTCCCTGAGATTTGACAGTAAAATGTTCAATTACCCTCTTTACGACTGTCTACTTCGGGTTTTAGTACTGCTATAATCTCTTGAACGTTTGCGTAAATACCGCGCAAAGATAAGCGCTAAGCTTGCGTCATGGTTTTATCAATGATGTAAAGCGAAGTGAGACTTCCTTTTCATTCTCAGCGTAACAGAGGTCTAAGGGTAGTAAGTAGGTTCACTCCTTTAGTTCTTGGTGGAGAGATTCATTGAGTTCTAGTCTGACCATTATAGGTGCTGGCCTATCATGAAACCGCGCAAGTGCCAAAGACCTAATTTTACAAGGCACAAACACTGTTTCCTTGAAATATCTTCCTTATCCTCAAAACATTTTAGTTATATAAATGGATATTTGAAAGGCTACCCCCTGTAAATAAATAGGGAAAAAATATCTGTCAAGCAGTGTATATATATGTTTTTTGGCCAAAGAAATAAAATTTTGAGAGAGAGAGAGAGAGAGAAAGAGAAATCGCTGGGAGGGGGGAGGGGCGTGTTTGAGTGTGTGTGAAAGAGAGAGGAGAAAAGACAGAGAGTTGGAGAGAGAGAGAGAGGGGGGGGAGGAGAAGGAACAGAGAGAGTAGAGAGAGTTATGGAGACAGGGGACAACGGAGAGGGAGAGAGAGAGAGAGAACGAACACAGCACATCGCTGGAAACAGAATAATTATTATCAACCAATGACAAACAGGTTGGTGTCCGGTACTTTCCACAATTTCTACCGAATTCCGGCACGGACACCAAGTGCCGGGAAAACATAGCCTGTCCAAAATGTATCACCACGGCCACACTTAGTGGTGTCGCCTATAGTAAATTAGTTGACCTAATTGCTTAGTCGTATTTCCGCGATCCTGCTGGAACCTTTCATGTCCGTGGGGTAGCGATTTTGAAAGCTGTTGTTTGGAGACGGCAGTATTTCAAACTGTACTTAATGTTAAACGACCCCCACCCCCCCTCCCCCCCCCCCCAAAAAAAAATCACGCTGACAATCCATCGTGTAACAATAATTGATGGAGACAAAATAGACAAAGTTCTCTCTTTTCAATCTCTCGACAGACGGACAGACTTACAGACAGATATACACAGATAGATAGATAGACAGACAGACAGATAATAAATAGATAAATAGATAGATAGACAGATAGATAGATAGATAGATAGATAGATAGATAGATAGATAGATAGATAGATAGATAGATAGATAGATAGATAGATAGATAGATGGACGTACGGATAGACAGGCAGACAGACAGACAAACAAACAGACAGACAAACAGGCAGACAAACAGACAGATAGATAGATAGATAGATAGATAGATAGATAGATAGATAGATAGATAGATAGATAGATAGATAGACAGACTCACTACCCCGTAACTCATAACCAATCATCCACTTCCAATCTGACTCTTGGTACTCACGAATCAAAACGTGAGTTCATCTACCAGCAGAATGCACGGGCAAAACAAACCAAGTTAAACGAAACTAAATAGCCGCGCCACACACGGTCGTGATTTTCACCCTCGTTTGTTATTGATCTTGTCAGGTTACGTGTGTGTCTGTTTCCGTGTGGGGCACAGGTGTCATTAGCTCACTAGACCGGCGGTGAATGGAACTTTGTTGTCGCGGATTCTGGACCGTAAGTGGCGAAAGCTAATTAAGGGTAGAAATACCCCAGGGAGAGGTGGGGAGAGGCGAAGGATTTGTTCATGTGGTAGAAATTATGGTCTTTCATCTTTGAATTGGATAGATAGATAGATAGATAGATAGATAGATAGATAGATAGATAGATAGATAGATAGATAGATAGATTCTAGAAAGAGATAGATAGACAGACAGACAGACAGACAGACAGACAGACAGACAGACAGATAGATAGATAGATAGATAGATAGATAGATAGATAGATAGATAGATAGATAGATAGATAGATAGATAGATAGATAGATAGATATTTTGTTATGCTTACTGCTAACATCTCTCTCCTTCTTTCTCTCTCTCTGTTCGTCGCTCACTTTGTCTTTCTGGCCCCCACCCCCCCCCCCCGCCGTTTTTTTAAATCGCTCTCTGTCTGTCAATCTCTTTCTATCACCTCAGACTCTCTTTCTATCTCTCCACCTCTGTCCGTCTGTCTTTTGTCTCTCTCTCTCTTTTCGTCGTTGACTCCCTCTCTGCAGCCCCCCCCCCTTCTCTCTCACAGAGAAATGTACCAGGAACAGATGGGAGAGGTCTCTCTCTGTCTGTCTTATTTCTATCTTTCCTTCTCCCCCCCTCTCTCTCTCTTTCTATCTCTCCATCTGTCTGTACGTCCGCTCTCGTCTTTTTCTCTCACTCTTTGTCTCTCTCTCTCTCTTTCTCTCTTTCGTGTGTCTTTGCCCCTGCTGCCCCCCCCCTCTCTCTCTCTGTATCTCTCTCTCTCTTTCTCTCTCTTTGCGTGTGTCTTTGTCCCTCGTGCCCTCTTTCTCTCTTTTTCTCTTTGCGTGTGTCTTTGTCCCTCCCGCCCTCTCTCCCCCCCTCTCTCTCTCTGTCTCTCTCTCTCTCTCCCTCTGTCTCTCTCGCTCTCTCTCTCTCAGTCACCTACTCTGTTTACTTAGCAATTAATTTGAATTCATGAATTTCGCACATTATTGGGAGGCGGGTCCTTCACCTAATGCAATCATGATACATTTTTATCCCATGTCCATTCCCCACACAAGCACACACGGGAACTAAAACAAGCACACATAAAACAACAAATAACACAAAAATAGCAACAAAGCACAGTATTTTTTTTTTTTTTCAGAAAATGCAAACTCTTAATTATAATTATCAATGTTGGTATAGAAAGGCCAAAAGACAGATATTTGCTATTGCATTTTTTTTCTTTCCAAAGCGAAGGTGAGCTATCTGCAATGTGTGGCATGCACAGAGGCATCAAATACACATCAGCGTTTGATACATGGGCCCTGCTCGGGTGACCTCTCCCGGCCATCCTGGGAAACACTGCTGGGCCCTCTGGCCTATCATGAAACCGCGTACGTGCCAAGATGCTAACGTTACTAGCGAGGAAAGACACCATTCTACTTTAAATCTTGTCTCAAATACTTGTATATTAGTAATATAAATAAATATTTGAAATAATATCCCCCTCTCCACTTTTCCGAAAAAAAAAAAAAGACAAAAACCCCATTAATCCATAGAAAGGTTAAATAAAAATCATGTCATTGAATATTTGGCCAAAAAGAATTGTCATCTGCAACTTGTGCAAATTAATGAGATTGTCACGACTGGTCGTGATCGACAAAGCTTCCCCCACTCTAACTTCAGAAATAACACAGAAAAACAATAGTTCAAAGTATCTCTAGAAATTATGACGGGAAAGTAACTTGGTGACAACAAAGTTGGAAAAGTTCTATTTGGAATCACACTCTTTAAAATAAATATAACGAATGTGATGCTGCACAACATTTTGCAGCAATGACCTTCTGCCACAGACTCAAATACACCCGTGGAGTATCATGATGCGTCCAGCGATACGCGATACACCGTACACAATCCACTCAGAGTCTGCCCAGCGATCATTGGTCTTTCCCCAAGACACTCATCGTCCATGAATCATTGAAACGAACAGGCCGAGAAAACACTGTAGCGCTGACATTTGGGTGATAAACTGTCATCACTCGGGTATTCATTGTCCTGGTGGAAGTGCCATTCAGGGGAGGGGGGGGGGGGGTCACCCGACCATACTTCCATAATTTAGATCAGAGGTTCCCAGCTTAGGGGCAAAATGCGGGGGGGGGGGGGGGAGGAACTTTTGTCTACCCATGGGTAAATTTGCTTATTTTACATTTGCACACAAAAAACAAAAAAAATTCAAGTTGAGAAGAAAATAATTATGAATTACGCCTTTTCCTTTTTTTTTTACACATGTTAGATGTGCTGTTATTAATGTTACTGTTATATAATTGAACTTAAAGTAATGTTTAAAACAACATTTCAGATTTCCCCAATGTCAGCAAAAGTATGAACTGAAATTACTGAACAAAACGCTGGGGAATTTATCATCGAAAATTTGCCAGAAGGTAAATAGGACGAAAAAAATTGGGAATCCCTGGTATAGAAAATAGGAAAGGGGGGGGGGGGCTCCAAACAGGGAACTTTTGACCCTAGCAGCGCTGAGGTGCCAGAATAATATAGGTCTGAATGATGACATCTTATACATGATACAGCTAATGGCAACGCCCTGGCTTCGGGCTACCACAGTAAATTATTAAAGCTAACTAAATGGCAATAACGTATCGCTAGATCTATCACATGGTAGTCTAGAGGGGGACACGGTAGTCTAGAGGCAAGGTGCTCGCCTCTTATGCCGAAGGTACCGGGTTCGAATTGCAGGCACATTCGGTGCAGGCATGTTGGAATTTTGGGATTTTTCTCATATTTTCCTGTCCCTGGTCCTATGGTAGGTAGGATCGAGCACCTAGTCTTCTCGGATAAGGACCAAAAAAAAAAACCTCGCATGTCCCGTGTGCACGTCGCGTACGTTAAGGATACCTTGGCAAATTAGAAATCGAGACGAGCAGGCCGAACAGACGCCTGCCCCGGCAAAATTAATTATCCCTATCCCCCCCCCCCTCCAAAAACGCCGACCAGCACAGCACGATGTGCTTACTCCAGTTGTAACTGGGCTACAATGACACAAAGGCAATGTTTCCCAAATGAGATTAAAGAAGTATACAAAATACAAAAACAACAACAACAAAAAACATGTGTGCTCGTACAACTGCAGATGACAATTCTCTTATTTGCCAAATACAAACATTACTACAAACTCTTAAAGAAATGTTATTTTACTGTTGACAGAGTAATAACTTCAAAGGTTTGTTTAAAAGAACAAAATATGTTTCAGACTATTTCTCTCTCTTCTCGTCAAAGTTCTAGACCATCCAGGAGCAGCAGAATAATACACAGTCATCAAAGCAGACGGAGAAAGATACAGAAGATCGTTTTTGCCCTCTGCAATTTGCCTCAATGGGACATTTTGGCTAGATGCGTCCCATATGTTACCAAGGTTCTATTCCATATTACTTCATATCTTACGTCTGTTATTGAATTGTGACATTTTCATATCAAAATGATTCGTAAGATGTGTCTACCATGTATGTGCTCTTATGTGCTCCGTGGAAATGAACTTCACTTAAGGGATAATAAAGTTATCTTGTCTTGTCTTATTTATCTTGAACTTAGGGCCTCTGTGTGTGTGTGTGTGTGTGTGTGTGTGTGTGTGTGTGTGTGTGTGTATGTGTGACCACTTCGTGACCAGAATCATCCCAAAAACATCAATTTGTTCTGAGATAGAGAGACAGTGAGAGACAGGGAGAGAGAAAGAAAGAGAGAGAGATGTAAATCGAGAGAACACGACTTTCTGTAAAGCGCCTAGAGCTAACTTGTTTGGATTAGGCGCTATATAAATGATCTCCATTATTATTATTATTATTATTACAGCGGTCACTTCGGCAAATAAAAAGGTCACTGTGGCCTGACAGCCAAACGTGACCAATTTTGTACCACATAGCCGTAATAGTCGCTTCATTTTTTCAAATGACGTGACCTCAGACGGATGGGTTGGATTCGGGCATTATCAGGTAACCTTGACAACACTGTAAACATAGACAAGATTTTTGTGTACAGGTAGATTTCCCGGGGCTGTAATCATGGCCTCACGTCCATCTTTGCTCTTCATATCGATTTCTGAAGGCTGTCGGTGAATTTTACTTTTTTAGAGAAGTAAAAAAGCAAAGTGAACCAGAGAGAGGGGGATGTTCATGACCAATACTGAACCACGACACGGCGTAATAGAACTTGATAATAATTCGCGAACTCGGATCTCTCCTGCTTTCTTTAACTAATAGCTCCTTTAGAATGACAAGATTCTATCTCTAGTTTGTAGCTGAACTGTGTAAGTCACTACACACTGCTTCTACAGGCCTTATGTGTCAAAGTATCAAGCGGACTCGGTGTGTAATTTATAATATTACTAAAGAAAAACAGAAAAAAAAAGTCGCATCTCTAAAAACTATGAGTACATGAAACTTCAACCATCAATTTCTCAGGAGTTAATGGAAGGGAGTTAGAACCTTGTCATTCTAAGGGGACTAAGGTTCCTTCCCATGACACTTCATAATTATATGCCTATTAATGTGTTTATCGAGTTGTAGGACATGTTTACGTAATGATGAGTAAGATGTGTGCATCATGTCTTCTTCTTCTTCTTCTGCGTTCTTCGTGTCAGACAGTTTATGTCAAGAGGCCGATAGCCTTTATGAAGGACGATGTGCTCCTGAGATCTTCCGCTGTCCCATAATGTGTAGTGCCGCACCTCGAGGCCAGCTGTCTTCCTTCTGTTGTCTGTATAGGGGGCATTGTTGGAGGACATGTTCTGCATTTTCTGGGGAATTTCCACATGGGCATGTCTCAGTTTCTCCAAGCCTGAATTTTTTGTAAAGATGCTGCCGGAGTCTGTTATGTCCAGTTCTTAGCCTAAAGCAAGTATATCGCATCATCTGTTACATGGCTTGGGTGACTTTGTTTTCTCTCGAAGTGTACCATGTAATACGCGCTCAAAACGCCAGGTGAAAGAGATTTTACCTCATGGGTTCATGAAGTGATTCTTGACTTATCTTAATTATAAAACGACTGCATTCAATCACATTATTCATTTCAGCCCGCGTCATAGAGTTCAAATTTAATTCAGTTTCACAGTAACGCGGGAGAACCTGTCATCGGTTTTTCCAAGTCTCGGGTCATGTGGTACAGATCTCATCAGTCAGGACTCTGGGGGAAGTTTTGCCCATTCCATCTCCTGTTCGACATAGTGGCAACCTCGCTGCGGCCACACATCCGATTTTATCTGATCACCGGTCTGTCCGCGTGTCTGTCTGTTTACAATCCAGACCATTGGTTCGACCCACTCTGCCGTGGTCTGGAAGAACACTGTAAGGGCCAAAGACAAAAGTTTACACCAAAAAAAAATTAATTAATTAATGTAAAATTATGAGTTGCCAGTGGCTGACCGACATTTTTGGGACCCTGAAGCTTGAACTGTTTTGGGACCCCATTGGCAACCAGCAATAGTAGAGCAACATAAAAAATTCACTCATTAAAAGAACTTTCTTCAGGGCCCTCCTGCAGGACTTCATAGTAGATCCGCCGCTGCCAGTTGTGCTCGACTTTAGTCGTGATTCAGTTTCCATTTTATGGTGTTCACAAGTAACAACAACTCGTACAGAATCACAATACCAGATAGAAAGACAGGGCAGATTTCATTCTCTAAACGCGGATCAACCGATTTTGATCGGGGGAGCACTAGTTGGATGGTGACGTCACGACGCTTGAGTTTTAATGACATCCAACTAGTTGATCAGCTGGTGGACGGGGATCTCATGACCTCTTCCGGGACGTATCACCGATTTATCGGTGCCAGTGAAAAACGCACTTGGACGTATCGCCGACTTGTATTGTATTCTATATTCAATTCTCTTTTATTCGATGTATAACATTTGACTTTACTATCAATACTTTTCTTTCGGTAAGCGTTTATCTGAACCATGCTGTTTTTTTTTTTTCTAAAATGGGAAACAATTAATTACGTCCAGACTTGACGGAAGCCCCTAACACTGACGTCCTGTAAAGCTCAATATCATGACTTCTCCACCCAACTAGATCTAGCAGGCCAGTCAAAATCAGACGATGCGCATCTAGTCTAACATGAACACAAGATCGTTTTTGCCGTCCGGAATTCGCCTCAGCTATAGCTAGACGAATATCATTTTTACTGAGGTTCCATGCCATTTTACTTCATGTCAAAATTGAGGAAAAAGAAAAAGTTGTATGCAGCGAAGTTCCACATGAGAAATAATACCCAAACAATACAAAGCAAACTAAAAAGAAGACAGAAAATATTCAAATTTTCGGATATCGCCTTTGTCAAGAAAAAAAAAAATGAAACAGAGAAAACAATCGAACAATAAAAGATTTCAACAGGAAATAATTATATAGAATCGAATCGAAACACGATATATGTGTACTTATGTACGAGTTCTTGCTTGTTAGCAGCACAAAAGCACAAAATTGCTTATAGCCCTCCATGCTGCCACCCCACAGTTTTTCTGTGATTGTTATAATATGTCATATTACTTCATGTAATAAGCCTATTATTGAGTTATCATACGTTTATGTAATGATGTGTAAGATGTATGTCATGTACAATGTATGTGCTCTTAAACGCTCCGTGGAAGTGAATTTCCCTCATGGGATAATAAAATGGTTCTTATACTAATCTTATATTAACCCTTTGTGTGCCAATCACCGATATATCGGTTCTTCCGCTGGTCACCTTTATGCCAGTCACCGATATATCGGCGCACAAGAATGCTGGGCTATTTTGTTTTGGGAAGAAAGAAAGTCGACTTTCTGTTAATAGATGTTGCTGTAGTCAGTTTTCATTCATCTCCCCCACTATTTTCTTCCTGTACCGGCAAACGTGGAAAAATTCATAGCACACAAAGAGTTAAAAAAGTGAATGTGATCTACATTGAGTTACGGCCTTTTTCCCTACGGAGACGGCACTGGTCTGTGGTCCCTGTTGGCTATTGTATTAATCCTCTTATCCGTTAGCCTAGATGTTCATTGGGCCGGCATCGCCCGGTTTTCCCACTCCGCCCATCTATTATCTTTTGTCCCCTATTGAGAGGAACAGATGGACAGAAACGCCAGTGACCAGTGGCGTTGCGTAGCGCGGCGTCTCAGAGGCGGTTGCCCCAGGCGCAATATTCTTGTGGGCGCAAACTTTCCAAAGAAAAAGAAAATGGTAAAAATTAATTTTAAAAAATACCCCCGCCCACAGAGACACACAAAAATACCCCAATGTTCACCCATTCTGCACAGTTTTTTTCAACTTGACGGGGCAGAAAAACGTTGCCATGTAAGATTTCTGGGGGGGGGGGGGGGGGTTCAAACGGGACTGGTGGAAGGGACTAGGGGAGTGCTAATGGTCCGTGGGTCAGGGGGGTGGGCGCAATACTAGCCTTGCTCCGGGCGCTGGCAATCCACGCTACATACGCCAATGCCAGTAACTCTCATCACACCGGAAAAACTGAATATTTCATAAATTTGTTTTCTGGTTGTTGTTATTGCTGTTTCGGAGATGGGGGAGAGGGAACATTGGGGTGTGCTAGTCAAACTGTAGCACAATTCTCTTCCCAGGTCTGATAATTTTTTATAAAATAAAAATAAAAAGGGGCGGGGGGGGGGGCAACGAGCTCTGCGCCAGACGGAAAGTCGCTCTCGGCGGGAATGGCAAAATTATGACTTCATGCGACTTACATCAGAATAAGATTAGGTGGCTCAAAACTAACTTAGATGCAGTAATTCACATTTTTATTTATTTAAATCTAATATTATTCACCCCAGACGCCTGTGTAAGCATTAACTATCAAAGTTATTAAAGATGTTTTAAGTTAATTTCAGTGTTTTAGATTTGCAAACGGATGTAATCAATAAACCAACATTTCCATTAACAGGCGCCAACAGGATGCTGTTGCTCCTTGCCAAATTCTCATCGAACACAGATCATATCTGTATATTACATTAGACAAACTCTGAGTTTGAGTCTGGATTTAACGGCGAGCCGGCACGATACCGGCCGCTTTGCGCCTTTCACGGTTTTTTTCGTTATCTTACTTTAGGCTAGCTTTCAGCCCTCAGATGCCTATAGATAAAATCAAGTAAAAGTGATGTTAAAAATCTATCGCGAAAAGGCCTGTATTAAAAATCTAACGGGAAAAGGCCTGTATTAAAAATCTAACGGGAAAAGGCCTGTATTAAAAATCTAACGGGAAAAGGCCTGTATTAAAAATTTAACGGGAAAAGGCCCGTATTAAAAATCTAACGGGAAAAGGCCCGTATTAAAAATCTAATGGGAAAGGGTCCCTACTGTAAAGTATGTCAACATGAACCCTGTAAACATGGTTGTTATATCAACTTGTAGGTTCGCGGTAATTTTATGCAGCGAGATGATTTAACGAAGCAACGGGCCGTGCTGTCAAAGTACTGAAACGTCACATCGGACAAAGAATTATTATTACAAAATGCGGGCAGGAAGAATAATTCTGTGCCCAAAATTCCACCCTTTCATTGCTGCAAACAGGGGCGAGGCTTCCTCATAATCAAATAATCAGTGATTACCCTTCGAATATTAATTCTAGAATTACTACGCTTTTCAGATCGAGCCCAACTCCAAGTCCATTTAGTCAGTTCAGCATTCTATTCTACGTTGCTATTTTGGGTTTGTTGTTATAGTCCAACACCCCTCACCGAAAAACACCTTTGTAGGGACTTACACCATATGAACTGGTCCAAAATCAGTGATTAACAAAGACGAAGAAGACTTGACTACATCCAGAAGCGAGCTTGAGCATAGCCTGTTTTCTTCAAAGCGGCGCCGCCGACAGCAAAATAGTGCGGGGAAAAAAATAGGTTTATAATCAAGGTTTGACCTGAATTTACGTACTTATGCAGGTTTTTCACTATGCGGTCGTTTTCATCCCAATCGAAAGGTAAAGAGTAGAGTGAAAGAGTTTGTGTGGATCTTTTTGTTTTTTTTGTTTGTTTGAGGTAATCTAAGAATAATTTACTCTACGCACAACAAGAGCTATCAAAGAATAATAATTATTATAGTCTAGATCTAGATATAACTGTGATCAAAATCAGTCGAACATAATTATTAAGAACATCAATTCACTTGATAGGTCGCTCGAACCTAAACCGCAACGGCAGATAGCTACTTCTCCGAAATCGCTACACACTGTTGTGTCACAGAGATGCCATTTAAGCACTTTCTACCATTTAATGTTAATGGGTCCTTTCCGAGAAACTTTATGACATGGTAGAATAACAAAATCTCTTGCTATGAATATGACAATGAAAACGTGCTGTTCAAATTATATTTTAAAAAATGGATGAAAAATATGCGTTTATAAGTCTGTTAGTATGAATGAATAGTTTTTCAGATTAGTTTGGCTTGTAAATTGCTGCATTCCTGTCCTGTTGACAAGAATAGTCCGCTCCTTAGATTTTGCAGTGCCTAGCACCCGTTTCATTGTTTTAGTCGCTGCATTTATAATTATGTACATATGATGTAGCGATACGTCCTATTATGAGCATCTTACTAGCTTAAATTCTGATTACCCTCTGCAGAGGGCCATGCTTCGCCCCTGATGCTATATTTTTGGAAATCATGAATTTAGGTGAAAACCACATTTGGGGGGGGGGGGGGAGGGGGGTTGTCTAGGAGGTCTCGGTGTAAGATTAACAACTTAAGTCTTAGTTTAGAATACTCGTGTATATAGATTCTGGTCCATGGCTATCTTGGCGTCTCCGTGTCTAAGACCACTATTCCACTATTTAGCCATGTTCTTTCAAAGTAAAAGAAGGGAAATCACTCCCTTTAACCAGCGCCAAAGGGAGATAAAAACATAATAAAAATAATAAGAAGAAGAGAAAGAAAAGACAGGGGCGCTATGGCATTTATGGGGAGATTATCGTGGTTTCAGCACATGCTCTCCGCCACCCTGAAGAGCTTTGTGTAAAGTCTGTCTCACAAAGCCCCAACTGGCCAAATATTGCCGGAGATTTTTCTCGAATGTCAACAAACATGCATCGATTGTTCAAAGTCTACACAATTTTCTGCCAGTTCATGTGTGCACAAGAGCAATCAAACACGGCAAAAAAAGGAAAGAAAGAAAGACAAAAACAAAAAAACGAGGAAGGAAAAAGAAGGAAATGACGATGTGGGCCATTAACATGGAAGCTGCCCAGCCAGGGGCGATAAAATACATTGATACCGAATAGTCAAGGGCGATAAAATACTCGGAAACCGAATGGTCAGGGGCGGATAAAGAACATGGGAATTGAATAGTTAGGGACGGATAAAGAACATGGGAATTGAATAGTTAGGGGCGGATAAAGAACTTGTGAATTGAATAGTTAGGGACGGATAAAGAACATGGGAATTGAATAGTTAGGGACGGATAAAGAACATGGGAATTGAATAATTAGGGACAGATAAAGAACATGGGATTTGAATAGTTAGGGACGGATAAAGAACATGGGAATTGAATAGTTAGGGACGGATAAAGAACATGGGAATTGAATAGTTAGGGACGGATAAAGAACATGGGAATTGAATAGTTAGGGACGGATAAAGAACATGGACATCCAATAGTTGGGAGCAGATAAAGAACATGGACATCCAATAGTTGGGAGCAGATAAAGAACATGGAAATCGAATCCCGCTCGTATTGCTTCCCAGGGTCATGCATCATTGTATGGTTGGAAAATACACAACACGTAAGTATGTGAATAACATTCGAATACTGGTGCAGTAAATTAATCAAAACCCGTACAGATTTGCCACAAATTAAATGCAAAATTAGTGTTTCTTCCTACGCCTCTCGCCAAACGCTGTCATCATGCCACATTATTATGCAGCTTCACGTTTCCCCAATAAACCAACATTGAACAATGCAGTTTTATTCTCCTTGCTTTTGTAATAGCTGTCAGCATGGGCGTAGGCTTGAATCTTTTCAGAAAGGATGATTTTGTGGGGTGGGTGATGGGTGGGGGGTGGAGGTGGGAGGAGGTGGGCCTAATTACAAAGCCAAAGTAGAGAAAATAGTGAGTTGTGTCCGCTGTTCAGCTATAGCTTTCTATGTACCACACTAGATCTATGTCTCACTAACTACAGCCTTTCAGAAATGCAATGTTATTTTGTTGATTGAGTAATGAACTAGTGCTGAATGGGGGGGGGGGGGGTGAATCTAAAATGCTGCTTTATTGTTGGATGCGTCTGTGACGTCCTTACGGCTTTATGTGTTCAGTGGTTAAAAGCGTCATTAATACTGGTTTCTTCAACAACTTCTCAAATGTCCATGTCATCGTAGACTCAAAACGATGTCTTTTGTCCTCTTACTCCAATACTTTGTGGTCATATTTAAAAGTGACATAATATTTTGTCGAATGCCATATAATAAAAGTGCACTGGAGCAATCATAATGTAACCGCCTGCCCTTGCTGTTCACATTAGGACAACAATTCACGTAAGGACATAACCATGCATCTTTCCCAAATGTCTTGTTCTAATTGTAAAAGCAATTGTGGGATATTGTGACGGCGATATTAATATCATATTTGTTTCGAGCATCTAGTCTCAAACGTCTTTGAGGACAAAATGCATTGAAAAGTAGAGTCGTAAAATGTATGCAACACTGTAGTCGAGGTTACAGGGTCTACTACAGAATTCAGGAAAGTATAAAAATAAAAATATGTAGCAATAGGACTCTTTAGAAGCCGCTTTTATGTCATAACAAATAATTTCATTTTCAGAATACATCGAAAAGTAGAGATAAACACTTGACATACATGAAATATGGTCTAGAACCATACTGGAGTATACTTTCAGATCAAGGCAAGAGACAGGATGTGAAAGAGTCTTCGTTTGTTCTATAAACTGCAATTTTCATTATACATGTATCTAAGACAGCTCTAAGAAGACGTCCAGGGCTATTCCTACTTGAAAGGAAGTAGGGAAAAAAAATAATGTTTTCAGACACAAGAAATACATATTTGGGCAAATTGTAAGGACAAGAGCTCAACGTGTGAACAGAAAGAGTGTGAGCATAAAAGTTATGTAACTGGCCTTATCATGAAACTGCGCAAGTGCGAAGGGCCTAATCTTGCATGCAGGAGTGGGGAAAAACTGTTGGTTTACTTGAAATGTATCCCTCGTCTTTTACATATTCTTAGTTATATAAATAAACATTTTTAAATAATGCAATCCTCTTTAATCAAGAGGGGAAAACTGTAAACTCATTTAAGACAATTGAAAACATCTACGGGGACAAAAATAAAAATGGGAAAGATTTCTGTGGGTCCCGACCACTTCCAACACGAACAATTCTCTGCAGGAATGAGATTGAGGATAAGGACGGGATTCGGAATGGGGATAGGTTTAGAATTAGATATAAGTTTAAGGTAAGCAAAAGGTTTATGGTTAGGGGTAGGAATAGACTAGATGGTCGGGACTTAAGATTCTTCCCAATAGTTGTCATCTGCAGTTGCGCAAAAGCACTTGCGTGCAGTTCCTTAACAAGGCCAGTGTTAATTATGTGAGTGGATCTCGCGAAACAGGACTTGCAAGACCAAATTCCTGACATTATCCCTCAAAAGGGGAGGGGGGACATTTTTCTGTGAAAACTTGGATATAAAAGACTAGCCATTTTTTTCCCCCATTCAATTCAAATGTGTTGCTTGAAATCATCTTAGAAATATTTTATTTAGTTTTTTTTTTTTTAAAGAGATATAAAATTTTCACCTTTAGCCCAGCATTGCCAGATCCACCTACATAATAATGTGCTACTTTTTTGTTGTGGTGTGTACACATTCATGTCAACTCAACAGTGGGTACTCACCGTACGTTGGCAAGCGTGTGCCTGCGTCCTGCACCTCGCCATAACTTCGAGACCTTCAGCTCGCTGAGCATATCCAGATCCTCGGATTCCATGGTTAAAGAATTTGAACAGACACTACACACTAATCCAGCTGGCTTGCTCTACTATCTCATACGACATCAAAACACCATCGGCATGATTATTTCTAACCTGGAATGTTTCACACAGTACATACAAGAGTACACACCACGGGTCTTCCTTCCTGAAGGCCACTCGTTTCAGGCCAGTGGTCACAGCTGACGAATGATTGTGGTTTACGTGTAAATAATTGTACGTCTCAACTGTGATTCGTGTGGAGATGAATGGGCCAGTAGTGGTCTACTGTCAAAAAAATCATTCATTGGTGGATTTTAAAGTAATAATATTCCAAGCTTGAACACCTTACACACTGAAACAGACCCAGTGGTTTTCCTTTTTTTAAAAAAAAGATTTTTTATCTTTTGATTTCTAGGTCAGACTTCCACACGCATTGTGAAGTATTTTAAGTGAAGGTCATTCCTCTCTCTCTCTCTCCTCTCTCTCTCTCACTCTCTCCCTTTCTCTCTCTCTCTCTCTCTCCCTTTCTCTCTCTCCATCTGTCTTTTCATTTTGCAGAATCAATAAGCCTGTGATACGTAAAAGACCCCCCCACCCCACCCCACCCCCCCCCCAAAAAAAACCCAGAAAAACCTTTATAATTATTAACATGGAACCACTTTACTATAATGAAGCTAGGGGGCGAACATATAAGCACCTAAAACTTTGTGACGAAGTGAGCAAACACCATGAAACTTTGTGTACAGCATCAGTTTTTGATGATAAATTACGTGGACACCTCCATTTTGCACAAAATTTAGATCTAATCTTTAAAAAATTTTATTTACATTTTTTTAAAGCCACAAAAAAGAGACGCAATGATGTAAAGCTGAATTGAAAAGTATGATTGGAAAATTTCCTTGTTTCTTTACAAACTGCTGAAAATGAAATTCAAACATTTTATCTGTGTTTTCTCCAAGTCAATGGCCCAGGAATAATAACAATAACAGTAATAGTACTAGCAAGAATAATAATCCTTCCTGTTTCAGTCACACAGTTAACCAACGCTAAATAAGACGAACAGCGAAGTAAGAGAATATTTAATACAGTCTAGACGTCAGTAGCGGAAACATAATGAAAATGTGCCTGCTCAAATCAAATTGAACAGAACCATTTCCCCTATAGACACCGCGCGCTGTACTTGACAGGCGAACTGCTCACGCAAAACCTACTCACGGATACTGGATGCCCAGAAACATCAAAACATAAGTAAGGACTGACAGCCTCCCGTGTCCGTAAATACTTCACATTGTCATGCTCACACGTTTACATCCATTGTTTTGTCCGTTATCGTTCAGTAAGTGTTGTGCTTTCTTCATGTCTCATTCTTCGTTCTGGTGCTACGTTCTGGTAAAAGACGGTTAATACCAAAAACAAAGATTTTACAGGTACAGGAGAAGAAATGAAAAAAAAGTCAGACAAACAGACAGTTGTTTCGAACATAGGACTGGACAGACATACAGACTGACAGACGCGCGCGACTGACGGACAGATAGACAGACGTGGAGGCAGACTATCAGAGAGTGATGGACAGGAAGGTAGACAAACAGACAGACACAGATAGTTCAATTTACATTTTGTGATGACCTTAGGAATCTCTAATACTATTTGCACGAAAATTATGACCCAGTTAGATAGACAGCACATTTAATGTTTCAATATTATTTGACCCACACTGGTATTTATACTGCCTTTTTCCGTAGCAGGGCAGGAATAACTAACTACAGATTCAATGCTTTCTTTCGTCTTTTTAAGTTTTTCACAGAGGAGCTTAAAAAACACCGTTTTTGGAATCTGATCCCCCATCTCCCCTTCAGTAACCATAAATCCCACCCCCGACCCCCTTTTCTCCTTCTTTTGAGAACCAAAGACCCCCTATTGGCTACCACGGGCTCTTCACCGCATGCATACTAAAAAGCCTTGAAAAAAAAAAAAAAAGGCCAAATATAACTCTGGTCACGCGACAAGTCACCGTATGTGTTATGATTGCTCCGATCGTGACATCAGAACATTACTGTAATATAAAACGGTGATGAAAATAGAAAGAAATCGAATATGTCCTATTAACCCTTTGAAGGCTACGGCTATGTAAACTGTGAACAGCTTGTCGCCTCGGTGACCACTGACAGCATTTCTCTACTGTTGAGTTTACACTACAAGCGGTCATTCTTTTACTTTAAAGTACGGCTGTTGATAAGTGACCACAATCCAATTACAAAGTAGCTTAGAGAAAATACTGAGTAACTGTAGCTTACTATGTAAAATACCACCATTCCCTTGGAGGATGTAGAAATCCTCTGCCATAGAAATGAATAATCTTATCTATCCTTTGGCATGATAGAACTCAAGTGGTTTATTTTTCCTATTTATGACTGAAAAAAAAAACCAAAACATCTTTCTTTTCTTTTAGTGAGGGTTCCATAATTATGATAACTTAATAAATTATGTATAATGTATTAGCCGTGATGGTGCCTTTTTGGGCATAGGAGTAGGTAGACCAAGTTAACTAGATGTAGAAACGAACGCTTATTTTCTTTTTTTCTATTACAAGCTAAGGTCCCAGCTTTGCCTGGGAAAATCAGTTTATAAGTTCAAAGTGATTATCATGGATCTCGTTAAAACTCCCACGCGTTTTTTATCATAAAGTCTGACCTGTTTACACCTTGCTTCCCGAAGTCTCCTACCTAAAGGCCTGTTTACACTGGTAGGTTTCAACACCTACCAGTGTAAACAGGCCTTTAACTCTGATCTGTAGCCAAGAAAGCCATCACAGTGGCCATACTCACCAAATCTGATTCCAGGCCTAATCTTAAACCGGAAAACGTTCCCCAAATTTCACGCTGTGCAAGTAAATTTCGCTCCATCCACGCATCAAATATCACCCAAAAATGGGAGTTTGAGTTTGGAATATAAAGATGCCATGTCATGCTAGGAAGACGATAGACAGAATATAAAATTTAACGTCATCATATCCGTTTAATCATCTTAACAGAATGACAGGGCCAAAGGAGATCCTACTAGAGGTGACCACCAACCACATGCCCCTTTCATAAACTGCTGAAGACGTTGGACCAGAAAAGGAGAAATCAAGGAACAAAATGACAACAGCATTATGCTAGGACCCTCGAGATATACAGTACTTGCCAGACCACATTAGAAGCCAGTATAAAAAAAAAGGTCAAGTAACAAGCGGCCAACAGCCTCTTGCTGAGACCCTCGACACTATACAGAACGAACTTCACCGACCACATGAAGGAGCTATAAGAAAAAAATCAAAGAACAAAACAGCCAACAGCTTTATGCTAAGACCCCCGAGTAAAACAGAACTTCGCCGAGCACACTGAGTAGCAGCTATAAAGAAAGACAACAACAAACAAACTGTTAGTGTTTCTGCATTACGCTTTCATCAAACCAAACTTTACAGTTCTCTGCGAAGGGAAGGTGCTAAATTGGTCACATTTAGGTTTGACGGAAATTGATTAACTTTTTTACGTTTCCAGATAAAAATAAAAATGAATAAAAAGCCAGCCAAAAACAAAGAAAGAAACAAACAAATATTCATTTTTTTCCTATCGTTGAAAGTGGACGCTGGACGCCACCTGGGAAGCGGAAAGGCAAGAAAATAATAATAATAACAATAAAAACAGAGTCATAAACTACTTTCTCCAGCGTCGTTACTTGACGGTTGCCAACAAAGAAAGCGTGCTGACCTTTCAAAAGCATGCGACTGCCTTTGATATGCAGCAAATCATGTGCTTCATTGTTTTCATTTGTTTTCCTGTGTTTACGTGCAATTCTTGTTTACTTTCCCCTTGCCTCAAATAGCAAACAAAACAACAGCAACAACAAAAACAAAAACGTCTTTGATCTGCAGTTCCATTGTGGTTAACATGTTTCGGCCTGAGACAAATTGCAGATTTCTTCCACACATCTGAAAGATATGGTTAGTTAAATTACCTTTATCCCTGTTGATCAAATTTTACAGTATTTTTTCTCGCTAATTACAGCCGTGCATCAGTATTTTCTGTATTTTCTTAAAATACATGTGCTTTTTTGGGGTTGGGGGGAGGGGGGGGGGGACTGGTGGTAGGGGAGTTCTACCGGTCCACGGGTCTGGGCGCTAGCCATCCACTGTAAAAGCCAAAATACCAACGAACTGATAAATTCTCGGTCGGGAAAGTAAATAAATAACAAGTGTGGTCAAAATGAAAATGCGAGCAAGAAATAAACATCTTTGAAGAAGAAACAAAAATCCTTCCTTTAATTCATGCCTCCCCCATCCCAAGACAATCACACACCCCTCTATATTCAAAACGATCTCCATTTGTTAAAAGGATCGCATTTCATCTGACCATTTCGATCTCCCCGCACATGTGCTTCAAAATAAAAATTGTATAACCGAATCGATTTATTTTTCTAGGGCAGCCACAGGCCGAAGGTCGAGTTGTCATAGTAAACCATCGGTACTTTCGATGAGAAGATCGATACCGGACGGCGAGAGAGGCTTAAGTCCAAAATTAAATGTAGTTTCAAATGCAAACATTGTTATTATGATGAGATAGTGTTGAAATCGTCAGTACTTTGAGTGAGAATATCGATACCGGACGAGGCGGGCGGGAGAGTACAATGGAGATTGAAATATTACGCGATACCTAATAGGAAATTCACGTCCCATCCGCTGTAAACACCATAAAATTTGTCACCTCACTGAGTGTGTGAAAGTGGGACACACGAAATGCTCAGCAGTAGGTTGTTGTTTTTTTTTAACCCTATTACTGTCAGGAAGGAGTTACTAAATCTCCTGCCAGGGGTGTTGGCACCGCCAGTCTTCACTTACATATTGAGCACTGAGGCAGTTTTTTTTTCATTTAGAAACCCCAACAAAGTATGCCTTTCTGGAAAGCTGATTTCTTTGGCTCTGACAGCCCGGGAATAAAAATAAATAAAAAAACAACTCTGTGACAGTAGCAGGGTTAACGATGCTAGCTGGAGTACCCGACATTCAATTTGCCCGGGATGAATCTTGTTTCCCCGTCCCGATCAAATGTGAATGTGCCAGAGATGTCAGTTAGGAAATACGGGCATGTATTCTTTTGTGAAAGAGAAGAAGAGATAAGAGAGGAGGAGGAAGTGGGGAGGGAAAGGGTAGAGAATGGGAGAGGAAAGGAGGGAGGACAGAGGGCAGGGGGAGAGGGAGAAAGAGGGAAAGGGAGAGGGAGAGAAAGGGATGTGAGGGAGAGAGAGGGGGGAGGGAGACAGAAAGAGAGAAGGGAAGGCAAGAGAGGAGGGGAAGGAAAGAAAACCAGAAAGAAAGAAGGAGGGGGAGAGAAGGAAAGAAAGAAAGAAAAAAGAAGGAGAGGGTGAGAAAGAGAGTGAGAGAAAGTGAGGGGAGAACAGATAAGAAACCGGTTAATAAATAAGGGATAAAATTAAATAAAAATAGAAATAACTAGATAATACATTATAATCTCCCAGACCTACATCTCTCTACCATGCTTGGGCCATTCCCCATTATCCCCTCGTCTTAAACGCAAACAACTTAGCAATTTTCTAGTTTATGACATAATTATGTGATAATATGAAAATAAATTTTAAATCCCCCCCCCCCCCTCTCTCTCTCTCTCTCTTTTTCTTTCTTTGTGTCATTCTGCGCTTTCTCGCTCTCTCTCATTCCTTCTTTATGGCATTCAGGGGTCTCTCTCTCTCTCTCTCTCTCTCTTTTTCTCTCTCTCTCTCTCTTGTTCTTTCTCTCTGTCATCTTGATCTCTCTCTCTCTCTCGTTCTTTCTCTCTGTCATCTTGGTCTCTCTCTCTCTCTCTCTCTCTCTCTCTCTCTCGCTTGCTCGCTCGCGTTCTCTCATTTTATGTCATACAGGGTTCTCTTTCTCTCTCTCGTTCTTTTTCTCTCTATCATTCTTTCTCTCTGTAATCCTGGGCTCACCCCCCCTCCCCCAAATCTCTATCTTTCTCTGCCTCTCTCGCTCTCTAACCCTCTATCCTCCCTCCCTCCTTGCGTGAATATGCATTTCCTTAATTTTTTTTACTGTTCATTATTATGTGGTGCACAAATCCAGTTAATTAACTCAGCGGCAAAACTGATGTCAATATTTGACAAAAATCATAAACGACATTCTCAACAAATTGCCTCCTTTGAGAATGCACCTCCCTCAAACCTTCTCTCTCTCTGTCACTCTTTCTCTCTCTCTCTCTCTGTCTCTCTGTCTTTCTCTCTCTTTGTCTGCCTCTGTCTCTCTTTCTCTCTCTCTCTCAATAAATTGTGTCCTTTGAGAATGCACCTCTCCCCCCTCTCCCTCTCAAGAAATTGTGTCCTTTGAGAATGCACACCTCTCTCTCTCTCCACGCCCTCTCTCAACAAATTGCGCCCTTTGAGAATGCGCCTCCCCCCCCCCCCCATTCTCTCCCTCTCTCGTCTCTCTCGCTCTTACTTCCCCCTCCCCCCTCTCTCTTTTAATCAGCCCCTTTACCTCCCACCTTTCTGAGGAAAAATGGCGATGACGAAATCAAACCCAACTGGAAAAATGAAAAAAAAACAACAAACGGCAACAACAACTGTGAGCAGGATATTCATCGTTCCAGAGAATGAGTAGGAATTAAAAAAAGAAACCTATCTGACAAGTAAAATATCTCTGAAAGTCTGTGCAGCGCTCCGTATCGTTGAACATGCTTCTGTGTGTGCGTGTGTGTGTGTAGGTGAGTGAGCTCGTTGGCTTCATCAGTCTCATTTCAGATAATGCATCACAAATTTGAGACGTATCGATTTGGCTTGTAGCTCTGGTAAAACTGGCAGTGGTGTATCAACTGTTGATGCTAGAGGTAGGATTTGGAGGAAAGGGGTTGGGATAGAGAGATGGGAGGGGAGGAAGACAGATATACAAACGAAGGAGGGCGAGAGAAGGGTGTAGAAAGAGAGAAGGAGAGAGAGAGAGAAATAAAGAAAGAATGAAATGAAATAAAGAGAGACAAAAAGAGAAAAGGAAGGGGGAGAGGCGGTGAAAGAAACAGATTGATGAAAAGACAGATAGAGAGAGAGAAGATGAGAGAAAGAGAGAGAATGACTTTTAAAAAAAGGACAAGAGAGACATAGAGATTGAAAATAGAGAGAGAAGGACAAAAAGGTAATTACGAGAGAAAGAGAGAGAGAGAGAGAGAGAGAGAGAAAGAAGTAGGGACAGATGGGAGGGAGAGACAGACAAACAGACAGACAGATGGAGACAGAACTTGGAGAGAGAAAGAAAAACGGAGAGGGAGAGAGAGGCGGAGAGAGAGAGAGAGAGAGAGAGTGAGAGATGAAGAGGAAAAGAAAATTGACAAGTAATTTGTTGATTAGTACGGATGGAGAGATCAGTTAAGGATATGAGTCGAAGTCGACCGGTCATGCCAACTGGACCAATAAATTAAATATTTACTCGGGCGAGCAAATACCAGGTAATAATGGCTAAAGGCTGGGGGAAATCGAAAACACCACAACGTAATCGAATAACTATGTCGATTTCCCGCATGCCCACGTTCTTGTTTGTTTTTCAGTTCCGGTATGACGTAGGAAATTCAAATGCTCTTCATTCCCTTTGTTATTTTATTAACCCTCTAATGTCGGGTATTCCATATTTTCACAATGTCACTTTGTGCTGCTATCAAATTTTGTTTATTTGCCTTTGCTTTGAAACTTTCTAATTTCTAAGGTAAATAAATTGTGTGTGACCACGTTGAAGTCCTTGTAAATTATCTGAATTTTCATCATTTCCAACTCGTTTGCTCAATTTCACGATTTTGGACATAAGAGATTCTTTTCTTTTTGCCCAATTTTGACTTTAATTGTGTTGAGGTCTGTGTTTTCGGGGGGTCTCTGCCCTTGGCATTCGCACCTTGAGAATATTCTAGATGCCAACCCTCAATCTGACGATTTTGGACATAAAACATTCTGTTTGCCCACCCTTGACATATTTATATTATTTTGCTTCTTCTAATTCTTTGACTATTCTAAATCATTTTCACAATTTTCAGACTGTTTGGGGTGGATATAATTTAAACAAATTAATTACAGCCAGGCACTTAGGGTTTAATACCAGTGAATAAAGCATTCAGTGTTTTAGCATTTGAGCGCTATGTCCAGAAAATAGACCATAACAGAGGCCGAGTTCCACAGGGATCCTTCTTTAATTTGTAGAAATATAGGCATATCTAACGAGATATTAAAATAATTAATATTGTTACGATGAATTCTTTTGAAACCACCAGAGAGAGAGAGAGAGGGGGGGGGGGAGAGAGAGAAAGAAAGGGATACAGACAGACAGACGACAGACAGACAAGCATACAAATAGAGATAGAGCGATGAGAGAGAAAGGCAAAGAGAGCCAGAGCGCGAAACAGGCAGACAGACAGAGTATTATTCTTTCCCAATTTGGAGTTCCTCCTATGATTGAAATACCTCTCCGATCCCCCCCCCCACCCTCTCGGATTTGATTTCCTCCCCTGAGGGCCAGGCGCCCCCCCCCCCCCTTTGAGATTCGCTGACCTGATATGAAAAACAAGAGTACATGCAATTCACTTTGGTGAATCCAGTGCCATTAAATGGTTTACATAGGCCAGTTACGTGAGAGTTTCGCCCCAGTGAACATATCAAACAATAAGATGGGACAGAGCAAGGTTCTATGACCCCTTCAGTATAGAACCTAAAAATAATATGCTCACGATAAATCTCAGCGAGGCTCTTGTTTAGCTAACCGTGAGTAGGTTTAACGGTCCGTAACGGCATACTGCAATAACGTGAATGCGGATCGTATGAGTTCCGCTAGGAGAAGCCTGAAAAGGTGACTTTTAGCTCCCGAGATGGTCGTCAAATGCTTTGTGGATTGCAATGGCTCTTGTGTTATTGATACGCACGTTTATAGATTCACCTTTTGGGTATTCACTGATTGATTTTCGCTTATCAGCGTAGGTCCTCCATAGTGAATTCCGCTAGGAAAAGCTTGAGAAGGTGACTTTTAGCGCCCGAACTGGTCATCAAATGCTTTGTGGAGATCAATGGCTCTTATGTTATTAATATGCACGTTAACAGATCCACCTTTTGGGTATGCCATGATTGATTTTTCGCTTATCAATACTGATTTCCGATGGGAAAAGCCGTAAAAAGTGACTTCTCGTTAGCGTTCTGGATACGCATCGAGTGCCTTGCGGATTGCAATGGCCTTAATGTCACTGGTGTGCACATTACAGAATCACTTTGCGAGAATTCTGTGACTTTTGACTTGCATTTTATCAGTGCCGGTTATTAAACAATAGGGTTTGGCAGTAGTGGGTTCTGGCGATGACAAATACATTATATAGCATTATTGAGCAAAAGTGTGAAATAAAGACAATGGATATTAATATTTGGTTGCGGATAGTTCTCTTCCCCTGAAGATCTCTTTTAGTTTCGATTGTCTAAGTATTTCAAATCTTCGCCGCCCACCCCCCCCCCTTTTTTTTTTCCTAAGACCAAAACAGTCTCAATATTTGAAAAAGATCAGGAACAGTCTGAATATTTGAAAAAGATCAGGAACAGTCTGAATATTTGAAAAAGATCAGGAACAGTCTGAATATTTGAAAAAGATCAAGACCATTCTGAATATTTGAAAAAGATCACCAACAGTCTGAATATTTGAAAAAGATCAGGATCAGTCTGAATATTTGAAACAGATCACGAACAGTCTGAATATTTGAAAAAGATCAGGAACAGTCTGAATATTTGAAAAAGATCAGGAACGGTCTGAATATTTGAAAAAGATCACGAACAGTCTCAATATTTGAAAAAGATCAGGAACAGTCTGAATATTTGAAAAAGATCAGGAACAGTCTGAATATTTGAAAAAGATCAGGAACAGTCTGAATATTTGAAAAAGATCAAGACCATTCTGAATATTTGAAAAAGATCACCAACAGTCTGAATATTTGAAAAAGATCAGGAACAGTCTGAATATTTGAAAAAGATCAGGAACAGTCTGAATATTTGAAAAAGATCACGAACAGTCTGAATATTTGAAAAAGATCAGGAACAGTCTGAATATTTGAAAAAGATCACGAACAGTCTGAATATTTGAAAAAGATCAGGAACAGTCTGAATATTTGAAAAAGATCACGAACAGTCTGAATATTTGAAAAAGATCACGAACAGTCTGAATATTTGAAAAAGATCAGGAACAGTCTGAATATTTGAAAAAGATCGCGAACAGTCTGAATATTTGAAAAAGATCAGGAACATTCTGAATATTTGAAAAAGATCAGGAACAGTCTGAATATTTGAAAAAGATCAGGAACAGTCTGAATATTTGAAAAAGATCAAGAACATTCTGAATATTTGAAAAAGATCAAAAACATTCTAAATATTTGAAAAAGATCACCAACAGTCTGAATATTTGAAAAAGATCAGGAACAGTCTGAATATTTGAAACAGATCATCAACAGTCTGAATATTTGAAAAGTATCACAAACAGTCTGAATATTTGAAAAAGATCAGGAACAGTCTGAATATTTGAAACAGATCACGAACTGTCTGAATATTTGAAAAAGATCAGGAACAGTCTGAATATTTGAAAAAGATCAGGAACGGTCTGAATATTTGAAAAAGATCACGAACAGTCTGAATACTTGAAAAAGATCAGGAACAGTCTGAATATTTGAAAAAGATCAGGAACAGTCTGAATATTTGAAAAAGATCAGGAACAGTCTGAATATTTGAAAAAGATCAGGAACAGTCTGAATATTTGAAAAAGATCAGGAACAGTCTGAATATTTGAAACAGATCAGGAACAGTCTGAATATTTGAAACAGATCAGGAACAGTCTGAATATTTGAAAAAGATCACCAACAGTCTGAATATTTGAAAAAGATCACCAACAGTCTGAATATTTGAAAAGTATCACAAACAGTCTGAATATTTGAAAAAGATCAGGAACAGTCTGAAAATTTGAAAAAGATCAGGAACAGTCTGAATATTTGAAAAAGATCAGGAACAGTCTGAATATTTGAAAAAGATCAGGAACAGTCTGAATATTTGAAAAAGATCAGGAACAGTCTGAATATTTGAAAAAGATCGAGAACAGTCTGAATATTTGAAAAAGATCGAGAACAGTCTGAATATTTGAAAAAGATCCCCAACAGTCTGAATATTTGAAAAAGATCAGGAACAGTCTGAATATTTGAAAAAGATCAAGAACAGTCTGAATATTTGAAAAAGATCACCAACAGTCTGAATATTTGAAAAAGATCACCAACAGTCTGAATATTTGAAAAGGATCACAAACAGTCTGAATATTTGAAAAAGATCAGGAACAGTCTGAATATTTGAAAAAGACCAAAACAGTCTGAATATTTGAAAAAGATCAAGAACAGTCTGAATATTTGAAAAAGATCAGGAACAGTCTGAATATTTGAAACAGATCAAGAACAGTCTGAATATTTGAAAAAGATCACCAACAGTCTGAATATTTGAAAAAGATCACCAACAGTCTGAATATTTGAAAAAGATCAAGAACAGTCTGAATATTTGAAAAAGATCACCAACAGTCTGAATATTTGAAAAAGATCACCAACAGTCTGAATATTTGAAAAGGATCACAAACACTCTGAATATTTGAAAAAGATCAGGAACAGTCTGAATATTTGAAAAAGATCACGAACAGTCTGAATATTTGAAAAAGATCACCAACAGTCTGAATATTTGAAAAAGATCACCAACAGTCTGAATATTTGAAAAAGATCACCAACAGTCTGAATATTTGAAAAAGATCACGAACAGTCTGAATATTTGAAAAAGATCACCAACAGTCTGAATATTTGAAAAAGATCACCAACAGTCTGAATATTTGAAAAAGATCACCAACAGTCTGAATATTTGAAAAGGATCACAAACAGTCTGAATATTTGAAAAAGATCAGGAACAGTCTGAATATTTGAAACAGATCACGAACAGTCTGAATATTTGAAAAAGATCATGAACAGTCTGAATATTTGAAAAAGATCACGAACAGTCTGAATATTTGAAAAAGATCACCAACAGTCTGAATATTTGAAAAGGATCACAAAGAGTCTGAATATTTGAAAAAGATCACAAACAGTCTGAATATTTGAAACAGATCACGAACAGTCTGAATATTTGAAAAACATCACGAACAGTCTGAATATTTGAAAAAGATCACAAACAGTCTGAACATTTGAAAAAGATCAGGAACAGTCTGAATATTTGAAAAAGATCGCCAACAGTCTGAATGTTTGAAAAAGATCAGGAACAGTCTGAATATTTGAAAAACATCACGAACAGTCTGAATATTTGAAAAAGATCAGGAACAGTCTGAATATTTGAAAAAGATCACCAACAGTCTGAATACTTGAAAAGGATCAGGAACAGTCTGAATATTTGAAAAAGATCAGGAACAGTCTGAATATTTGAAAAAGATCACGAACAGTCTGAATATTTGAAAAAGATCCCCAACAGTCTGAATATTTGAAAAGGATCATAAACAGTCTGAATATTTGAAAAAGATCACCAACAGTCTGAATGTTTGAAACAGATCACGAACAGTCTGAATATTTGAAAAAGATCAGAAGCAGTCTGAATATTTGAAACAGATCACGAACAGTCTGAATATTTGAAAAAGATCAGGAACAGTCTGAATATTTGAAAAAGATCAGGAACAGTCTGAATATTTGAAAAAGATCACCAACAGTCTGAATACTTGAAAAGGATCAGGAACAGTCTGAATATTTGAAAAAGATCACGAACAGTCTGAATATTTGAAAAAGATCACGAACAGTCTGAATATTTGAAAAGGATCATAAACAGTCTGAATATTTGAAAAAGATCACCAACAGTCTGAATATTTGAAACAGGTCACGAACAGTCTGAATATTTGAAAAAGATCAGGAACAGTCTGAATATTTGAAAAAGATCACGAACAGTCTGAATATTTGAAAAAAATCAGGAACAGTCTGAATATTTGAAAAAGATCACGAACAGTCTGAATATTTGAAAAAGATCACCAACAGTCTGAATATTTGAAAAGGATCACAAACAGTCTAAATATTTGAAAAAGATCACAGTCTGAATATTTGAAACAGATTAAGAACAGTCTGAATATTTGAAAAAGATCACGAACAGTCTGAATATTTGAAAAAGATCACCAACAGTCTGAATATTTGAAAAAGATCAGGAACAGTCTGAATATTTGAAAAAGATCACGAACAGTCTGAATATTTGAAAAAGATCACCAACAGTCTGAATATTTGAAAAAGATCAGGAACAGTCTGAATATTTGAAAAAGATCACGAACAGTCTGAATATTTGAAAAAGATCAGGAACAGTCTGAATATTTGAAAAAGATCACCAACAGTCTGAATATTTGAAAAGGATCACAAACAGTCTGAATATTTGAAAAAGATCAGGAGCAGTCTGAATATTTGAAACAGATCACGAACAGTCTGAATATTTGAAAAAGATCAAGAACAATCTGAATATTTGAAAAAGATCAGGAACAGTCTGAATATTTGAAACAGATCAGGAACAGTCTGAATATTTGAAAAAGATCACCAACAGTCTGAATATTTGAAAAAGATCACCAACAGTCTGAATATTTGAAAAAGATCACCAACAGTCTGAATATTTGAAAAGGATCATAAACAGTCTGAATATTTGAAAAAGATCAGGAACAGTCTGAATATTTGAAACAGATCACGAACAGTCTGAATATTTGAAAAAGATCAGGAACAGTCTGAATATTTGAAAAAGATCAGGAACGGTCTGAATATTTGAAAAAGATCACGAACAGTCTGAATATTTGAAAAAGATCACCAACAGTCTGAATATTTGAAAAAGATCAGGAACAGTCTGAATATTTGAAAAAGATCACCAACAGTCTGAATATTTGAAAAAGATCACCAACAGTCTGAATATTTGAAAAAGATCACGAACAGTCTGAATATTTGAAAAAGATCACCAACAGTCTGAATATTTGAAAAAGATCACGAACAGTCTGAATATTTGAAAAAGATGACAAACAGTCTGAATATTTGAAAAGGATCACAAACAGTCTGAATATTTGAAAAAGATCAGGAACAGTCTGAATATTTGAAACAGATCACGAACAGTCTGAATATTTGAAAAAGATCACGAACAGTCTGAATATTTGAAAAAGATCACGAACAGTCTGAATATTTGAAAAAGATCAGGAACAGTCTGAATATTTGAAAAAGATCACCAACAGTCTGAATATTTGAAAAAGATCACGAACAGTCTGAATATTTGAAAAAGATCACCAACAGTCTGAATATTTGAAAAGGATCACAAACAGTCTGAATATTTGAAAAAGATCAGGAACAGTCTGAATATTTGAAACAGATCACGAACAGTCTGAATATTTGAAAAAGATCAGGAACAGTCTGAATATTTGAAAAAGATCAGGAACAGTCTGAATATTTGAAAAAGATCACGAACAGTCTGAATATTTGAAAAAGATCATTAGGGAATCATCTAAATATTTCAAAGAGATCACGAACAGTTTGGCTGAATATTCAAAATCAGAAAATCACATTGTATAATCTTTATCAGATCCAGAACGTACTGCAGGTCCGAGGACATAGGTCACTTTGTCTACATTTCAGAGCGTCGAACCTAATGACGCATGTTGGAAGCCTTATTTCAGCCAATACATTGTCTGGCCTATCAGAAACTAGTCAATTTGAGATAAACAAGTTTGAAATTTGGTCTAATTTTAGTGAAAATTCAAATATTTGCAAGTAACTTCAACAGGGTCACATGAATAGTTTTATGAAATAAAGTCATATAGCTTGTGTCTAGAGACATTTAACAGCAATGAATAAAATTGGTCAAAACGCATTCTGGTTGATAGCTCACGATAAAATACTGTATTTACTATGTGACAGTCACTGAAGCCCCATTATTGTCAAAATGTGCATCCGGCTGTCTTAGTGCCACAGTTGTATGGTCTCAAGCGATAAGTGTACATCTCAGTGAGACATGGAATGTGGGATGCATTAAATTTTATATAAACTGGTTACATGTAGGGGGAAATCCTATCAGGCCACTCAAAAGCATTGCTTTCAACTGTAACTTAGACATTTCTCTTCAGACAATCTTCTTCTTCTGGGGGTGTGAATCCCTTATAAAGTTTTAGTCAAACTACACTGGAATTCTCACTTTTTACATTTGCTAAGATTAAAACACCAACACAACAGAAGTAGAAAACTAACACTTATTCCTTAAGATGATCTTGAAGACAATTAATTTTTCTTTCGTTCTCTCGCTTCCCCCTTTCTCTCTCTCTCTCTCTCTCTCTCTCTTTCTCTCTCTCTCTCTCTCTCTCTCTCTCTCTCCCTCTCTCTTTCTCTCTCTCTCTCTCTCTCTCTCCCTCTCTCTCTCTCTCTCTCTCTCCCTCTCTCTTCTCTCTCTCTCTCTCTCTCTCTCTCTCTCTCTCTCTCTCTCTTTCTCTCTCTCTCTCTCTCTCTCTCTCTCTCTCTCTCTCCCTCTCTCTTTCTCTCTGTCCCTCCGCCCGTCCGTCCGTCCCTCCCTCCCTATCTCTCTCTCTTTCTCTATCTCTCACTCTCTCTCTCCCCCCTCTCTCGCCTGAGGATGGGAACATTTAATAATGCAACGGTTGAACTCCCAGGATACATGACATTTTAAGTTTAATCACCACAAAAAGTCACCAGGATGACGTCACACTGCAAGAAAAAAAAACATTCCGGGCAAGATTACACAATGGACTGCTCGACCTCAATGTCTTAAATCTTCTCTTTGTTTTAAGGGTTTGAAACAGAAAGCCATGACTGAAGACTTGGTCCTAGTGGAGCACGGAAATAGATTTAATTATTCTCATGAGTACAATTAGAGGTCATCGGTAAAGTGCGGACGCTCTATTCTGGCGATTTTTACCCCCTCTGACTTGTACCCGTTTCATACTCTTAGCTTCAACCTCCAATCCTACCCGCGTGTAAGAGCGTGCGACTGTTAGAATGCTGAATATTCAAGACAAAGCCTTGTATATTTTTTTGAAGCTTAAAATGGCATTTTACATGGACTATTTCACTGTTTCATTAGAGATAATAGTATCAATTTTTGTTTTACAAATCTAATCTAACTACTTAATTTGCTCTGGCGAAAGAGAAAAAAAGTAAATAAAACCAAACCTTTTCATTTATTACCATAACTGCAAAGCGTACGTTGGGCAACCCCACCATCTTTTACCCATGTAGAATGCTTTCCGTACCCTGGAGGCAACATCCCCCCCCCCCACTTCCCCATTCGGGGCATACATACTTTTATGGATGGCCCCTACCAAAGATGCCTGCAGACCTTGACTCAGCTGAGTAAAATAAATTTCATTATTCCCGTGAGTGCTCTTAATGCAGACCTTCTGGGGTATCACTTTCCAAGAGTTTTAATGTCTTTTTCTCATTATTTTTTTTTTGGTTGTTGTTGTAATTTTACGTAATGGGTGCATCAATTTTTCATCGGGTAGAGGTGACGTGGTACTCCTGTTCGTTGCTGATGTGAACTACAGTGGTCCCTCTTTGAGGGCAACGGAGAACCAATGTCACAGCCGCAAAGCGAGTTAAACTGGTGTTGGTTTGAGGTCTTTATTTTAGGAGGTTCGCTGCTCTTGGCAATCACACCCCACTTTTCTGGTTTTTTTAATAAAAATTATTATTCATGTTTGTGTTTTTGTGGTAGGGATTACTTTTTAAAGAATTTTGCCCGGGCAGCGGCCTTGTTCGGCCTGCTCTTCTCGACTTTCAACTGCCAAGGTATCTTTACCGTGCACGACGTGCTCACGGACCCTCCGGGTTTTTGTGTCCTTATCCGAGAAGACTAGGTGCTCGATCGTACCTACCACAGGCTCAGTGATAAGACCCCCCCCCCCCAAAAAAAAAATTTAAAAAAATTCCAACATGCCTGCATCGACCAGGATGGGCACCAGGCCGCTGGTCGGGCAAAATATTAAAGCAACAACAACAACAACTAATTCCTGCAACAAAACAGAAACAAGATCAAGATTTAAAAAAAAAACAACCAACAACCAGCAAAGTCAAGTGTATATACCAAGGCACGGCCGGCAGTGAACATCCTAAAATAAAGACCTCAAACCAATTGGGGATCGAACCTGGTACCTTCGGCATGAGAGGTCAGCTACCTTGTCTCTGGACCAACGTGTCTCTCTGTCAGTTGTGTTGGTTATTCGATCAATCGATTTCTTAAGTTCTTGATCTGAACTACAGTGGTGCCCCCTTGAGGGCAATACAACGGGAGCACCCAAGTCACAGCCGCAAAGCGCCTTAACTACTGTACTGCTCTCGACGTCATTAATGTCACTGGAAGATTTGGGTCAGTCGTTGAGATGGCTAGGGAACTTGCGCCATAGATGGGGGTGAGTCAGTGTGGACGTTAGTGTGCTGGTTTGTCCCTCTCTCTCTCTCTCTCCTCTCTCTCTTTCCATCTCCTTCTCTCCCTCCACCTCTTTCTCTCTCTCTCCCTCTCTTTCTCTCCCTCTCTCTCCCTAACTCTCCCTCTCTCTCCCTAACTCTCCCTCTCTCTCTCCCTCTCCCTCTCTCCTCTCTCCCTCTCTCTCTCCCTCCCCCTCCTCTCTCTCTCTCTCTCTCTCACTCTCTCCCTTTCTCTCTCTCTCTCTACCTCTCTCTCTACCTCTCTCTCCTCGTTTTCGCCAAGGAAAAGTCCGTTATTTCAAGCAGTGGATATACCTCTTACATGCTCATTTCTTATATTATTACCCCATATGAAAGAGGAGGGGGGCCGGGGAGAGAGAAAGACAGAGACAGAGCCAGACAGAGAGAGACAGCGAGAGAGAGAGAAGGAGAGAGAGAAACGAGGTACTGTGTTGGGGAGGCAGCAAAGGGAGAAAGAAAGAGACAGACAGTGTAAGTGTGAATGAGTGAGTGATGAGATAGCAAGACAGTAATACCCCGCTGTCTATCCTATTATAACACCGGCTCTGATAGAAATTACACGCGTTAACCACCCAAATGTGAAATTAAATCCAGCTCAGCACAACTGGATATTCACAGTTTCTCTGCCACGCTCGGTGATTTGGTCTCCTTCACAATGTTTCTCTGTCTCTCAATAAATCTGATCAACGGCTGCACGGTGGCCGGAGTTAGAACATTCTGGAATTACTCCGGATTTCCTTCAACTGTTCTAGAAAGATCGCTTTGCGTTTCAAATGACGCTTACATGCCACAGAAGGCGGTTACGGAAGGTACATCAAAGCTTGCGACTGGACGACAATATATTTGGGGTCAAACAGTGTGACAGGAACTTGCGGGTATTGGCATACTTTAAGTGTGTTAATAGTCGTTTTTCCATGTCGCAAGATAAAATTAGTTTTCTGATGTCAGTTATCATTAATTTTATGCCTATGTTGTGGCTTTCTGATTGTCTGGACTTGCCTTGGGAACGATGGGCATATGGTTTTTGTTTTATTATTTGTTGATAATATAAACTTTAATGTGAATGTCACACTGCTTGAACGAAGTCTTTAGTGAATAAGGTTAGAGGCGCGGACTATGCGGGCCATGTGTGTGGATCTAACAAATCCGGGCTTATAATATCTTTTTATATCTCTTTAAAAAAAAAATCAAAATAAAATATTTCTAAGACGATTTCAAGCAAATATTTTAACTGAACGCAGAAAAATGGCTACTCTTTCATTTTATAAACAAATATCAATTTTCATAGAACATGTTTCCCCTTTGGGTGGGGGGGGGGGGGGGGGGGGAGGTTCTCAGGAACTTGATCTTTCACCTCAAGCCGGATTTCGCCAGACCCCTCCCCCCCCCCCCCCCCCTCGTATCTTACTATAATTGAGCTAGAGGGTGAACAATATGTAAGCAGCTAAAACTTCGGGACTACGTAATAAACAATCATGAAACTTGGTGTACTGTATCAATTTTTAACGAAGAGTTACGTGGACATTCATTCTGAACAAAAATCAGTCTTTACTATTATTTATATTAAAAAATTTTTAAACCGCAAAAACAGAGACGTATTTTCGTCGAGTAGAATCAAAAAGCATGATCAGAAAATTCGTGCTTGACCTCTCTTTACATACTGGTGGTCGAAAATCAGCATAATCACATCTGTATATTTCTACATGAAATTGTGGTGTAACAGTAAGTTCTATTAGTCATTGCATCTAATTCAAATGCAGTTTTAATGTAGCCTAGATCTAGATATATGGTTGGGTTTGGTACATGGAAAATTTGCAAGATTTATCTTTCGCATCTCGGCTAGTTATTACAATCAAATTGGTGACAATTGGAAAATAATGTTACAAAGTTGTGGCTACTTTCAGAAAAAAGAAAAAGAACAAAAAAAATATTGCGCGTTGCCATGAAAAAAAAAATTATGTGGCCAATTAGCTAAAGCTTAATACTAAACTCTAGACTAGTGCTAATTTCAAGCACTTGAAAAAAAAAAAAGGCAAGCAATAACTTATTTGGCCACATGAATATGGAAATCCCTCAGCTCAGCGAATTAGATTTTTATGTAACTGTCTGAGTAATTCTTTCACTACCTGTTGACAGATTGTCCCCTAAAGGCCTGTTTACACTGGTAGGTTTTAGGAATAGAAAAAAGGAATGGGAGACTTTGTGGGAAGAACTCCCCTGGCTTTCCCATTTTGGCTTTCCGATTTCCCACTTTGGCTTTCCGATTTCCCACTTTGGCTTTCCGATTTCCCCTTTCGAAACATGACCGAAACAAACGATGCGCATCGTTTCTCACTCAGAAAACGGACCAGTGTAAACAAACCGCGTTTCCAGGGCGGAAATCAGAAAAACAAAAGAGGGAAAGCCAGGGGAGTTCTTCCCACACAGTCCCCCATTCCTTTTTTCTATTCCTAAAACTTACCAGTGTAAACAGGCCTTAAGGATGACAAGGTTGTAATTCCTCTCCATCAACTTTTGAGAAATCGATGATTGAAGTTTCATGATTGTGCTCATAGCTTTTAGAGGTAAGATTTTTTCTGGGTTTTTTTTTAGTACAAATTACACACTGAATCTGCTTGATATTTTGACACACAATGGAGAAGCCCTGTGTAAGTAGTATGTAGTGTGTAACACAGTGCAACCAAAAAGTGGAAATAGAACATGGTCATTCTGAAGGGACGAAATGTTAACGGAAGACACGGTATGCAAGCATATTCAGGAAAAAAAAATCTACTTTCGTAAAGTTAAAAATTTAAAACCTTTATTGCCAGAATTATGGAGAAATTGGGAATGTTTTCAAGATAGCCAGAGATATAATGAATTACTTAAATATTTGTACTGGTAAACTGATGTCCAAAATCTTCCAACTCAAAGTCAAGATGTTAATGGAGAAAGATAGGGAGAGAGACAGAGAGAGGGAGGTAGGGAGAGTCAGACACAGAGACAGACAGAGAGACAAAGAGAGTCAGAGAGAGACCGAGAGAGGGAGAGAGACAGACATAGACAGACAGAGAGACAAAGAGAGTCAGAGAGAGACAGAGAGAGAGAGAGAGAGAGAGAGTAAGAGACACAGAGAGAGAGAAAGCGACAGAGAGATATAGAGTGAGAGGGAGACAGACAGACAAACAGAGAGCAAGAGAGAGAGAGAGGGGGGAGATAGAATAAAGAAAGAGCGAGAGAGGGAAAGGAAGGAAGAGAGTAAAAAGAGACAAAAACACACACACACACACACATACAGGCAGAGAAAGACTAGAACCAAACTCTGTGAAGCAACGGAAATTTTGATCAGATCAAATCTCAATTCAGTCAATGGCAGAATGACAGCCGCGGGGCACAAGGAATAGAGATGATGAGGGAAAGATCAACATTACGGAGGGTATCGGGGAGGATGAGGTAGGAGGGGAGTGGACGTAAAGCGGATGAACACAACGTAAGCGACATCCTATGACGTGGGGCGTGGTCAGTTATCGACGGACTATGGTCTGGCCAGTCCAGATCGGAACCTCTTGAGGATCACTTGGCCCAGCAAACCCGTAATGGGTTTCCTATCTGGTCAGAATTGTGAGAGATGTGAGAGAGACGAGGGAAAGAGGGAGAGAGAGAGACAGACAGAGAGGCAGACAGACAGACAGCTAGACAGCGAAAAAAATAGAGAGAGAGAGAGTTCGAACAGTGGAAGAAAGAGAGACACAGGGTGAGACAAGGGGAACACACACACACACACACACACACACACAGGTAGTTAGAAATGAGAGAGAGAGAGAGAGAGAGAGAGGCGACACGTACACAGACACACACATACACGGGGACAGAGAAAGAGAGAGAGAGATAGCGGGCCACACAAATGCACACACAGACACAGAAAGAGAGAAAAATGGAGACAAACACACACACACACACACACACACACAGAGGGAGAGAGAGAGGGAGAGAGAGAAAGAGAGAGAGAGAGAAGAGACTGGAACAGAGATCGGAACGTACAGCGGGAACAGTTGACAGGAAGACAGGGTTATAAACGACAGAGAATTGCGACATTGAGAGATTGCCTGTGTCAGTGGCTAGAGAGATTGACGCCAGGAAAGAGAAAGATCAGGGACTGAGAAAGAATGAGTGAGAGAAAGAAAGAAAGAGAAAAAAAAAAGACAGAAAGAAGAAAGAATAAGAAAGAAAGAAAGAGAGAAAGAAAGAAAGAAAGACAGTGAAAGAAATTGCGGATGCTTTAGGTAAATCAACAGGAACATAAAATGGTATTTTGTAGTTGAAAACCTGGATTGAACAGGTCGCTTACCAGCTTTACAAGACACACTTTTATGTTTCGCTCTTCTATTTCTAATGTAAATATTATGTGTCTTCGGTCCAAGAGTCATTGCAATCTCTTTTCGAAGTGCAATCCGTGCTAATCTATCATATTTACTTTACTTTGTGTAATCTTAATATTATTTTATTATTTTTTGTGTAATCTCATTCCATTTTAGCAATGTAATATTAGATTTGATTTTTTGCTTGTCTTAATTTGATTTCCTTTCATTTTTTTAGAATTTAATTTAATTTTATCTTATTTCCGTTTTTAATTTTTCAGTTTATCTTTCATTTGTATCTTATTTACCTTCCTAGTTGGAAAATGGAAGTGTTGGGGGTGCAGGGGCGTCAGAAATAAAGTTAAACTCGCTGATGGACTGGACATTGAAAGGCGAGTTCAACAAAAAATTTATAGCCATAAAATTAAATTTCTAAAGTGATTGAAGGCAACTTGGACAAAACGCACACAATACAGATGGATTCATAACTGGAGCGCAGTGCGGTTGAAGGTTCTACTATTATAAAGGAAGTAAGGTCTCCAATGTAATCATAAAAGACTTTTTAACCGCTGAGCCTTAAATGCTGCAAAATATACTTCGCATAGAAAGACGTAAAGGTGTATGTGGGCATATCTTAAAAAGGTCTTGAAGTTCGCTATACTTTTAATACCTTCGTTGATTTTGAGCCACAGCTGAGTTAAACCAAAGAAGTTAAACGTTTCTAGTCATTTCAGTGAATACAGAAGAAATAAAAGTGTTCCGACATTTTGAGCCGGAAAAAAAGACGTATTTTCTTCGAGTAGAATTAAAAAGTATGACAGGAAATTTCGTTCTGCACCTCAGTTTTACACATTGGTGATCGGACCTCAACTTTTAAAAATCACATTCTGTGTATTCCCCGAGTCAGCAACAGGAGAATGTTACAGTTTTATGCACACCGATTCAATTGATGATGGTACGATGTGCTGAAACAGGAAGAAGCAGAGAGACATTTTGTATTTTTTTTAATGTGTTGATCGGATTAGCTCTGAATCAGCATTGAATCTGTTCGATCTCATTACCTTTGTTTTGATTTCCTAGAACATAATAACAACATAATATAAATAAAAAAAATAAAAGATTTCAATTCTGAGATGGCGAAAAGATGTTGTAAGTTGTACAAAACTGTGGCCTAGATAGAAAGACCAAAAAAAACACATTTCATTCCAATGATCTCGAAACGTAAATGTGACATACTATATAGGCGTTTCCCATTAACTCCCCCCCCCCCTCAACCCCCCTCCGCTCCTTAATATCACAGGATATCGTCTTCCAGTCTATGTGCGCCTGCCTATCAAACCCAAAAACGAATCCGATTTTTAGAACAACCACGGGTTGAGTGATATCTGGTTGAAACGTCCCCCCCCACCCCCACCACCCCCTTTCTCCCCCTGGCATATCGGAACACGAGGCGACACCTCTGGCGGAATGATACGTGGGTAAATCGCCATCTCTTCCCCGAATACATCAGAAGTGGAGGCCACGCCCCTGGCTGAGTGATATTATCGTAGTAAATCTCCCCTTCCCAAACATACACCCACCCACACACACACTCACCTATCGGGACGTGAGATTACGCCCCTGCTTGAATGACTAAGTGTCTGAGTGAAATACTCCCCCACTCCCCACCCATCAGTACACGAAGCTACGGTTGAGCAGGTCCTGGTAAAACATCAGCCCCCCCCCCCGAACCATCAAAACACAAGGCCACGCCTCTGACAGAGTGACACCTGGGGGTGGAAACGCCGGATGGAGGCAGCGCAGAGGCCGTTTGACGTCATCGTGGCAAATCGTTCGACCTGGGTATGGCGTAAGGAACAGCTTGGCACAATACCGGCAACTGCCGTGACCTTCTGGCGCATTTCCGGGCGAGAGAAAACGAGAGAGCGATTTGGCTGGCTGTTCTCATTCTCAAGCCCCCCCCCCCCCTTTTCTCGCATAATTGTTATAGGGTCTGAATCTGCAGTGACGTAATTTTTGTATGTCATGTCGAAAGCCAGGAGGAAAGTAAAAGAGAAAAAGAAAAAGGTGGAGCCGCAGGGGGGGGGGGAAAAGATAAGCGTAAAAACCGTCATAAAAAAAAACAACACGAGAAGAACAGTTCAGTAGAGCTGACTATGGCGTCATAGTGAGACCCTGGTTTGCAGGAAATACGTCATCTCGATTAAATAAGCTTTCCTCTCTTATTTCCTTGAAATAATGTATGTTTTTTTTACGAGTCTTTAATGTCATCTTATGTAAACGTCGAAATGTTTCCAAAGACTAGGACTTTTTTTTGTTTTTCCACAATCTTGTCATGTATTTAATGATTCTCGATGAAAGCAGAGCTATTGGGTGATAAAAAAGGTCAGGGAATATAAAATACACTGTTTCTCCATACAAAGGAGAAACATAGACGTAATTACGAATATATTTTCAACAGGGAAAAAATTATTTATTCAAGAGGGAGGGAGGGAGGGGGAGAGAGAGACTGACAGAGAGACAGACAGACAGGCAGACAAACAGAGAGAGATTGAGAAAGAGAGAGATATATTGAGAAAGAGAGAGAGAGAGCGACAGAGAGAGAGAGACAAACAGAGAGAGAGAAAGAAAGAAAGATAGAGAGGCAGACAGACAGACAGTGAGACGGAGAAAGAGAGAAAGACAGACAGGCAGACAAACAGAGAGAGATTGAGAAAGAGAGAGATATATTGAGAAAGAGAGAGAGAGAGCGACAGAGAGAGAGAGACAAACAGAGAGAGAGAAAGAAAGAAAGATAGAGAGGCAGACAGACAGACAGTGAGACGGAGAAAGAGAGAAAAAGAAAGAGACAGAGAGGAGGACAGATAGACAAGCAGACAGAAAGAGCGAAAGAAAGGGGGGGGGGGAACGAACACACAAACAGAGATTGTAGGGAGAAAAAAAGAGAGACAGACTGACAGACAGAGAGGCAGGCAGAGAGAGAAAGAGAGAGAGGGGGAGGGAAGAGGGTCATAATGAACTCATCTTTCGCCCTATTTAACACACAGGTTTGAATCATGAGCTCCAATGCACGTCAACACGCAGCTGCAATACAAAAAACAGCGTGATCGACCATCTGTTGGAGAGTAGACAAGCTCTCCATTCAAAAGCCATTGGGTGAGCAACTTGCAACTCCAGCGGGTGCCCACCGGCACTTTCCATGTAAATATTCCAAAATGTCACAGGCATCAAATCGTAATAACGGGTGTACTCTTCTGAATATAATATTATGATGAATTTGTGTGGTAGAATATTCCGTTTTATACTAAGTTTGGCCAGCAGTTTGAGGGGATTAAAAACTAGAATTAGAAACAACTGGCTAGCCAGCGATGCTTAGTCGAGTCTACTATATCTTTATTTGAACAATTTTCTCCTACTTTTTGCAAGTGCAAAGTCTGTGTTCAGATAAAAAAAAATATTTCTTTGATGCCCCCCTTTCCTTGGTGCCCTAAGGCACGTGCTTATTTATTAATGGTTTATCCGGCCCTGACTGCAGGCAGACAGCGGAACTTGACCCTCACCTTGACGTTAATCCTCACACTTGTTTCAAAATTTAGTGTTAAACAAAACAACAACAACAACAACAAAAAACAAACAAATATGGCCAACGAACAAAAAATGGAAGGAGTACCATAATTATGTTTCACAACTTCAGTCAGGCACATAATTTCGTGTTCTGGGTGTTAATTGCCAAGCCGCGTGTTTACAATAAAAACATCCATCTAGAAAATTCACTCGCCGGAGGAAGGGGGCGGAGGGGGGGGGGGGCTCTACCCTCCTGGGACCCCACCCCCCACCCCCGCCCCCACGCTCATGGTAGCCCCTAAAGTCAGGTCCTTGTAGTATCCCGTATGTGCGACTCAGGTGGACTCGGCGAGGAGTCCTCCCCGACCAATGATATAACTACGTAAATCATTACAATCTCAGGCCGGTTTAAACCACAGGCCAAACTTTACACGGGTAGTGGATAGCCCCGCCTACTACTGGCTACCAGTATTGGCGGACCGGGTAGGTGAAACATCAAACAATAAAAGTTCGTGGCTGGCGCTGGGTAGGAATGAATTGGGGGTGGGAGAGTAGGTTTGACTAGGAATGCATTGAAGCAGTGTTTCTCAAGGTGAGGCGTGGCAATAATTATTTTGGCGGGGTGCTGGACTTCAGAATGGGGCGTGGGGATTTTTCATAGAAATCTTAATTTCATAGTGTAGTTTAACTTTACTGTATAGATAAACTGTGGCTTGTTCATGATGTGTTGATGGTTTCCTTGTTTAGCTCGGATTAAAATATCGAATTTAATATATCCACGACAAAACTGCTTTTGAATGTATACATATAAATATTTCTGTCTTCCTGTTAATGGACAGCACTGTATGTTAACTTTGTTCGCTCAACGTGGGGTGCACGTTTTAAGTCGTGTTTTCGTGTGTACGGAAATGGAAACGGCAAAAATCCAGTGGAAACGGCAAAAATCCAGTGGAAACGGCAAAAATCCACTGGAAACGGCAAAAATCCATCAAGCAGTAAAAAGAAAGAGTGTTTCATTGTGTACGGAAATGGCGTTTCCGTCCCCTTGAAGGCATTCTATTTCACTACTTGAAGGATTTTTGACGTTTCCGTTGCCGTTTCCGTACACATGAAATCCCGGATTTATTTGGAAAATTAAAGTGGGGGCGTGAGACAAAAAAAAAGTTTGGGATACACTGCATTAAAGCGTCTGGTCTTGGGAGATCAGAGGGAGGGGCAAACGAGAGGGGTGCGGGTGATAATATTAATATTGTGACGGAGACAGTAAAGAGAAACACAAAAAAAAAAACCCCGTAAGATTAAACTTTACTGTAAAGCTGATAAGCTGAATAAAACATCGGTATGTCTGCTATAATTATTTTCTCCTTCTGATCAAACATCATGCACAAATCGTTGGAAGTGGGGGGGGGGGGGATGGGCAGGAGGATAGAGCGGAGAATGGATGGAGGAGAGAAGGTGTTTGTATTTGAGTTGGAGAAAGCACGTCGAGATGACAACGCGCCACAATGTGCTAGGGAGAAGCAGGACGATAGACAGGATATAACAGCAATGATAGAAGGCGCTACCAGAAAAGCTCAACGACTACCCACTGGAAACGGTGTAGAATTAAGTATGTAAGTTAATTGGAAGAAGGATGCGGTACGTGAAAATTTTTTTTTTTTTTAATTCAAAAAGTAAGAAAATGCAAGATTAAAATTTTTCCTTTTTTTCCTTTGAAACGGATCAGCTCAACATTAATATCAGTTTGTCTGCCTTTGTTTCTCCATGCCCTGGGGAGAGAAAGGTTTCAGAGGGGGAGGGGGGGGGGGAGGTATAGATGAAGGAAGAGAGATGGTGTAGAGTGAACCACACATTCATCTGAGAAATGCAGTGTGTCTGGATTTCGAAATCAAACCAACAATGTAACGGCCACTGTTTCAAGAAGACCTTGCAAGCATTGTCGCTAGTTTAAGGCTGAGCTCTACTAACACCCTTCAGCAGAATTCGAACCCTAACCTTTTAGCATCAGATCCAGGGCTCTATCCACTGGACTGGTTCATTAAAATTTTATCTTTTTTCCCCTCCTTTTGTTTTGTTTTTTACTGATGACTTCGACCCTGTGTGCATTCCGTTACTCAGGTAAACGAAACAGAAAATGGAGAAATTAATTATCTTTCCGGTGATTTTGGTTTGTTTGTTTTTTTCCCACAAAATTGTTAGAAATAAATAATAACAACAAAAAAATGTATGGCTGACAATTGCTGTATGGGAACAATATGAGGAAAAAGTTGATTCAATTAGTTAGAGTGCTCTTCACAAAGAGTTCCACATTCGGCCGAACATGCCAACGTAATTCCAATTCTTGGCTTGCGTTTTGTAGCATTTCTGTCGCATTAGCAACGTAGAACGGTCTGTCACTTCATTTCTTCCTTCTTATCACTCCTACATTTTCTCTCTCTCTCTCCATCCATCCATCCATCCATCCATCTATCCATCCATCCATCCATCCATCATCTTTCTATCATCTGTTTGTCTGTCCGCCTGCCTATCTCAACCATTGTTAATTTTGTCTGTCTGTCTTTCTAACCCTGTCTGTCTGTCTTTCTTTCTGTCTGTCTGTCTGTCTTTCTTTCTGTCCGCCTGCCTAGCTGCCTGTCTGTCTGTCTGTCCTCCAGCCTACCACTCCACATATTCGCCCGTCTGCCTATCCCAACCATGGCTAATTTTGTTGCAAGGTGACAAAAATTGTCATCAAAAATCAATCATCATTCTTCATTCCACCCCCCCCCCCCCCGCCCCAAACCCTCCAAAAATCCCAAACAAAAAAAAAGTGATTTTAGCGCTTTGGCAGGTCCTTAATGTCGCCACATAATCTCCGGTTAAGCATGGCTAAATAAACTTGACATTTTCGTGTGATCAATTATTACCCCTTTCAAACGGATGTCTTCAGATGTAAACATACTCAATCTGTGAACTGTATGTTGGTGTTGTTTTACTGGCAGTTCGAGCAGATTAAGACCATTTTGTTCCATCTGTTTTATTGTTGGAAAAAATAATAAAGGTCCCCTAGGCTGTGAGCGCACCCATGAAGTTCCTACAATCGGTTGGGTAAATGTGGGGGGGGGGGGGGAGGCGGGGGGAGAGGGGTGTTTCTGGAAGTTCACGAAATATCATAAAAACCACAGAAAAACTGTGGGGTCGCAGCAGGGCTATAAGCAAAGTCAAAATTTGGCAAAAAGAAAAAGTTGTATGTAGCGAAATCCTGCGTGAGAAATAAAACCCAAACGATACAAAGCAAACTAAAGAGGAGACAGAAAATTTTGTATTTGTGCAACCTACAACTTTTTCTTTTTGCCCAATTTTGACTTCTGGAAGTATACGAGCGCTTTCCACTTATGGCAATAAATTAGGATTTAAAAAATCGTTTTGTTGTTGTTTTTTGCCCATCATAATGAGTTGTATATGCTTATATGAAAACGTGAGTGCTGGCTGTGTCACAATAATTATTATTGCTATAAGGAGAAATGCATGTTGCAAAGTCTTGCGTAGGAAGTAATTCACAAACGATACAATAAAACGGAAAGGATTTACCAATCGTTTCTGAATTATTTCTCAGGCGCGGCTTTGAAACCTACACCTTTTTTCTTTTTGCCATATTTTTGGCTTTGCTTCAGGCCTTGCTGTGGATTTTCTGTTATTATTATTTATTTATTTTTTAATTTTAAAAACATAGGCTTTGTAACATCACATGTGAGTGCAGCCAGTCTCCTCAATGCGCAGAGCATATATTGCAGAACTGCACACTCTTCTCAGCACTGCGAGAAACGTATTGGCCCCAGCCCACCGACCTGAATATCAAAACTCTATGGTGCTCTGCCAGAGCTGCAGAAAACCGTAGATTTTCTTAAAAGAACAAATTATCTGCAGATTTAGATTGATGAACGAAAGAAGAAGAAGAAGACATGGAACAATCCAATTAGAGTCCATGCAAAACGCAACAAAGATTTATAACATCAAGGTTTGGTCATAAATATTCATAATTCTGATGACCGTGTGCTCGCATACGGAGAGGGGGTGGGGTGGGGGCGAAAAGGGGGGGGGGGAGGTATGAAGCCAAGCGTATGAAAAGCAGTGTACTGTCACTACTCTACGGTAATAATGACATTATTATGCCAGACTTAAGCCAAGAGGCAATTGACGGTTCACTGCAATCCTGAACACGAGGGCCATCAGAAAATATTATAGAAACAGAAAGGCGCCATTAATTTAGGAAAAATGTCACAATCTGATACAATCGTAATGACAGGAAAACAAAAAGTTTTCCCCTAATATCTCGAAAGTGTCAGAAATGGCTTATGCCATTAGCGTAGGGCATGGCGATACCGGGAGGTGTGATTTTTTTTTTTTTCCGTACGAGCTTCAGGAGCAGGGCAGCAACACACTCCCAAACACAGTTAAGGGATTTCTCGTCCTATCGAACACTGCCATGGGTGCTGCAATCTCTGGACTGTGCCTGATAATTATGACTCTGAACGTCACTGAAAATCCCTGGGATGTGTTGGAGCTGTCCTGTGTTTGGGGGTCTGTTGCTGCCCCGCTCCTGAATTTGCTAGAGCTCGCACAGTAAAAAAAAGGGTGACTTTATATATAGGCCACATATCTTATTATAAAAAAAAATAGTGGCGGGAGTAATTCATTGCGGTGCAATTTTGCCTCTTTTTTTGCTCGGCACTACAGCCTAAATGACAGTTTCAAAAATCATAAAATTAATTTTCTTAAGTGTCAACTAATCCAGTCCAATCGCTTTTGTATCGACCGATTGTGTTGATTCAAGTTTCAGGTATTTTTAAATAAAAAGTTGTAAAAATGTAAAATACAATGATCTTTGTTTTGGCTCCCTGTAGTAAGCCCACCGCACCAGAAACGATATTAATACGCGTTCTCTTCTGTGCGCACAATAACAAGACTGTAGAACATGGGAAGCTTTGTAGACCCAAGAGAGAGAGAGAGAGAGAGAGAGAGAGAGAGAGAGAGAGAGAGAGAGAGAGAGAGAGAGAGAGAGAGAGAGAAAGAGAGAGAGAGAGAGAGAGAGAGAGAGAGAGAGAGAGAGAGAGAGAGAGAGAGAGAGAGAGAGACAGAGAGAGAGAGAGAGAGAGAGAGAGAGAGAGAGAGAGAGAGAGAGAGAGAGAGAGAACAGTGGGTTCACAGGTTTATCCCGGATAATGCCGGGAACTTCATCTAGTAGCCTAAATAATCATATTAAACTATATAATAAATATGTTTATTTGGGCTACATGTAGCCTACATAAGCAAACCCCACCCCTGAAACTTATTTGGGCTACCCGTTTCTCGCTGCAAAAATATTGAATCACTACGATAATATTGATCATGTAACCCAACCCTAACCCTACCTAACCCTAATTCTGACCCAAGCCCTGTCTAACTCTAACCCCAACCCCAACCCTAACCCTAGGCCTGCGGAAATATTGAATCGCTAAGGTAATAGTGATCATGTAGCCCCAATAAACGGGTGACATTATTTAGGCTACATATAGCCCCAATAAACACTCCCTAACAAAAAATCACGCTACCAGGAGAGGGGGGGGGGGGAGGGGGGTGGCGCCTATGGACAAAGTGTTTGTGACTTTTTCTCCCTCTGAACAAACTGATTCGAGTGAATAACTGTCTAGCCTGGCAATCCCTTTATTACGGACACAGCCATCAGACCCCCCAGTATCTGATTGATTATAGTCATTCAGACACATACTTGTTTCTGCAACGATTGTGCCACTGTGCGCATCGATTCAATTTGACAGACGCTGGCGATACTCGCTGACGTAAATCATCAACACCAACCCAATTACTCCTGCGGTATTCGATTGATCTTCAGGTAATGGGATGTTATGAGATAATCGGATATTGGGGTGGTTCGTTCTGGGGTCTGCCGAGAAAGGCCAATTATTTCTCGGAATCGTTTGAAGCCAGGAGATAGCCACTTTGGGCCTCAGGAAAATGTTTTGGCAATATTTCGGAGCAGTTTATCGGTTTCCATGACGAAAACATTGGTTAAATTTGAAGTTTTAGAAACTAAAACCTAAGAACTTAATGTCTTGCTGTGTTTTTAAGGGTCCTCACTTGACAATATTTGGAGGCCTCGTGTGCACATTGCGCACGTTAAAGATACCTTGGCAGTTGGAAATCGAGAAAAGCAGGCCGACCACGGCCGCTGCACGGGCAAAATTCTAAAAAAACAAATCCCTGCCATAACTAGAAAAATAAAAACAAGAAAAGTGAGGTGTAAATGTCAAGGGCGGCGAACCTCCTAAAATACAGACCTAAACACACGACAAGAGGGCTTACCCACACTCCAGCCGGACCCAGGAAAAGTAACAATAAATAATAATAATAATAAAAAATCTCATTGGTGAAAGTAATAGTAAATCCTGCAATACACTTCCAGTCTCCAACCGTCAAGGGTTAACTTGCGTTTGCAAAGCTGAACAGCCAAAACTGTGTTTCTCAATTCAGCTGAATTGTTAAACCACATGTAACACGGTGTAGACAATGAATTACGGTCAGTACACAGAGTAAGTAACAATGTCTCCGTAACAGCTTTTTGATTGGTTTGTTTGGCACACAGAATGGTCAAAGCTCACATTTATAATGGTTTGTTTTCCCCGCTCAGCGATTAAAAGAATTATCTATACTATATATATTTGTGGACTTGAGATTTTTCGTTGCAAAAGGCTCCTGAACCACTCAACATGCAGACTTCAAATTTTATATGGTGCATCAGAATGGACGTAAGGGTGCACAGTTTTTAATAGAAGTCTCAGATCGGTGTAGTTTTTTTTTAACTTGGAAATTTATTGTTTCCTCAATTTTCACTAGGCTCATTGACATGCTGTAGGTTTTTATGACATCCTCACTTCCTGAAAATTTTCGATGCGCACCACTGCTCACTGTGTACTGTCCTATCGCTGAGTTTTGGGGATGACCCTACGCATCTCGGCTTTTGTTCTTATTCCTTTCGATCTGAAGTGGTGTGCTTTGTTTTTGCATCTCTTCTCATAGGCTATCTATGCAGCATTAATGCCTTTCTTAGTTCAAAGACAAAAACAACAACGCACAAACCTGTTCATTGAACGGGTACTCAGCTGGTCATTCTATAATGGAGCCAAAGGGTGAACACGTAAGCACTTATAACTTTGTGAAAACGGTACCAAAAATTATGAAACTTTGTAGACCACCTCAATTTTTGACGATACGGTACGTGGACACATCCATTTTGGACAAAATGTAGTCTCTAATAATTATTGTTTATATACTATAAACAATAATTTTGCCCGGGCAAAATTGAAATTAATAGATTAAAATTTATCCATATCATCCCCCCACCAGCAACAACAAAATGTATTAGTCATTATTAGATATATATTATTATTATAAATATTCAAATATTATTTGAGTTGTGAGTTGTGAATTGCGCCTAACAGGCTGCGTTACAATTTGCTCTCAGATAGATAGAGGTGGCGAGAGAGAGAGTGAGCGAGACAGGGAGAGAGAAAGAAGCAGTGTAGTGTGTTGAGCGCTTCGCAGGCGCTCCATTCTGCTTTGTGGTTGACATGTTGCTTCTGTAAAGCGCATAGAGCATTTTAAAATGGATATGCGCTATATAAATGCCATCCATTATTATTATTAATATTTTTTAGCTGCAAAAAAGAAGCATATTTTCATCGAGTAGAATTGAAAAGTATAGAAATGGAAATTTAGCTGTGACTATTTGTGACCACCGTTTATCTACGGGATAATAAAATGATTCTTACGTAGGGGTGTAAGTGAATAAGACCACTGTCTTGATCAACAAATTACATACACATACACTAATCTGAAAAAAAAAAATCATACATCAAGTATAATTTTATTATTACAGCTTCACCATTAAGTGGCCACAATGGGCCAGCGTTCATATCTTTTTTTTTTGTCACAAAATAACTATCTTTACCCCCCCCCCCCCCAACCCCACCCAAAAAAGGGCAGAGGGTGGGAAAATCAATAATATGAACATGAACATGAAGAATGCGTTCTGTTCAACCACTTTGATAAGTGTCTGTAACCAAAATAACACTATATAACTAAAAACTATATAACACTTTTTTTCCCCCCGTTTCCTCTTTCTGGCTTTTCCCAACCCAGACAGAAAAATGTGAATCCCAGAAAAAAAACCCAACAAATTAATGGTTTGCTCAGATGAGATCAGACATAATAATGTAAAGGCAGAGGACAGTAATTTGTGAGCTACTCGCAGCTTGTGTGGTATGGCTGGGGATGGGTTATTTTTAAAAGCACATGAGCAGGACTGGTATTTAGGTTTCTTGTAGTTTTCGGGGAAGGTCGTCTGAGAAATGATTAGATTAAAAAAAACAAAAAAACATAAAATTTGTAAAGAGCTTCTTTTGGTATTTATTGTTCAGTTTTTCTGTATATTTTTATTTACTTCCGCACATTCCCTTTTTTGGTCCCGTTTGTTTGTTTGTTTCCTTGTAATTTACGCCAGTCCGACAGATTTGAACAGAATTTCAGTTGCATTGATACGATTACTGTAGGGGCGGTTTCCCTACATCCAACTGACGTCCGCACAATGTCGTAGCCAGCGGATCTACATAGGAAGGATAATCATTTCCTATGAACAGACTTGACCTCAATCCTACGGGTAGGATTTTGATAGGGTTGCTCTGGCTGGGGTAAGATATCGAGGAATCATGATCAACTTTAACCTCAGTTTCAACCGAAATCACCCTCTGACCACAAAAAGTGCCCCTTTTGCGCCCCCCCCCCCGCCTCCCATCGCAGGGCTACTGGGACTTATTTTGGCCCGGTCGAGAAACTGTCATAATTTCTATACTGTGACTTATCATTGCGGAAAAAATGCATTCCCAGACTGACGGAGGATGCATGCAGTGACGGAGTTTACTTCCGCCTGTGATCCCTCCTGGGACATGGGCCGCCAACAAGAGCTCTCCAGGCAACCCGGTCCTGGGCCAGTCGTTCCAGCTGCCCCCAGGTGCGACCCATCTTCTTGGTGTCTCTCCAAGTCCCGGCGCCAGGTGTTTTTCGGCCGGCCTGTTTTCCTTTTCCTTTGCGGGTTCCATGTGAGGGCTTGTCTTGTGGTGTTGGATGCAGGTTTTCTAAGCATGTGACCTACCCATCTCCAGCGTCTCTATAGGATTTCTTTATGTACGGACTGCTGTTTCGTCCGCTGCCACAGGTACTGGTTGCTGATGACTTCAGGCCAGCGAATTCGCAGGATCTTCCTAAGGCAGATGTTGACAAACGACTGGATTTTCTCCATGGTCGTGATGGTGGTTCTCCGCGTCCCTGCGCCGTACAGTAGAACGGGTTTTATGATGGTGTTGAACATCCTGATAAGGCATGGGATTTATGGGCTGCAGCTATGGGCCCCCGCCAGCTGAGGGCTTCTAGACATTAAATGAAATTACAAAGACCATGGGTGAAAAATCTTTTTCTTATCAAGGGCCTCAAGATTTGGAATTCTCTGCCTCTGTCTTTGAGAGAGACTGAACATTCTCTGACTTTTAAACATTAGTTGAAGAGTCATCTTTTTACACTCGGAATGTCCATCAAACTTTTGTTTTCCCTGCGTATGCCCGTGTATTGTGTGAGTGATTTACATGATATAAGTGTTGTAAAGCGCTTAGAGCCTGGTTGTTAACGGAATGAAGCGCTATATAAATGCTATGTATTATTATCACTATTATTAATATCAGAACCTTATTCAATTTTTATTTCAGGTCGTTCGCCTTCAAACAAATAGTATTATTTTTATGAAAATGTTGGTAGGTTTTATATTTAATAATTTATATGACATTCTATTGTAGTCGTTGAATAAAATTATTTCAAGAATCCCAAATTCGTCCTTGTATTAATGATTTCCGCAGTATCTGTAGCCCCCCCCCCCTCTCTCTCTCCATGCCGTAGTCTTGTGGACCGTTTGGGGCGCCACAGGTGATCTGGCAACCAGCATCCTCCAATCCCCTAGGTTTTCTGACCTCCCGATTGTATCGCTCAACCTCAAGCTCGTCCATTCTGGGATATTGTCCTCCCATCTCTTCCTCTGTCTGCCTCTCCTTCTCCCTCCTTGCACTGTGCCCTGCAGGAATGTCTTGGTAATTCGGTCCTAGGTACACGATTCAACTCAATAAAAAGTAGTCTTGCCTTGCTCCAGGTTTTCTCTCTCTGGCCCTAACTCCCCACTCCCTCCCTCTTCTTCCGCCAACTTCCCTGTCATCTCCAGGTCAGGTCCTATCTACTAGGAATGATCTAGAATCTCTATGGTGATCAAGTATAAACGTACCCCCATAAATTACAGTCAATGGGTTTGCACGTCAGTCTAGAACAAAATAACGATCCTCGGCGTTCAAGCCAAGACTTTCTGGCCAAATGGCAGCCCCTTATGGGATTTTATTACAGCAATGATTGGCCTTAGTTTGGGCCCCGGTTATAGAAAATTGGGGTCTGTGGAAGGATGATTCTGTGCACTACCGTAATTGCAACGCCAGCAAAATGTGGGGAAATGGATCTTTCAGGGATTACATAGGTGTCAAGTGTAATTATGTCTCTTTCGTTCTGACATTGGCCGGGGTTGTTAGAGTCTACGGTCAGCTTAGTACGGGAATAGTTGGGTCAGTGTCCATTGTATGCCACTGGGTTTTTGAATGGGCTCATGCGCCGGGTTACAAATCTGCCAAGTGAAGTATAATTTCTGTCTTGGACTTATGGAAATATACTATCGTCACTGTTCCTTAAAACTGTAGTAATCGGTTCTGGCAACTTTTCAGGAGAAGCAAAAAACTGTTATATTTTAGCACAAATGATGGATTTTTGAACGTTTGCTTTCCGATTATTTTTCATCTTGTCTATAATTATAACCAAGATCATTCGACGAGGTTTTGAATATGGTTGACTATAATTATATGAACATCAAGCTTTCGAATTTCTGAGTTATTAGATTGATGTGTCACAGGTTAAAAATCTTAAAGTCAAGGGTAGTTTCTACCGCGGACTTACAGGGATATAATCATGGGCTTCTGCCCATTTGCGTGTTGCCAGATTGTCCAACTGGCAAATGCTGCTTTACATTGTGCCGGCTTGAAAATCTCCATTGTCAAATATAGTTTCTACATTCGGACATATGGGTATTATACGCGTTTGGGTCCATTTGTATGTAGCCACCTTGCCTATTTGGCTCCTTAAAACCTACATATCAAAAGTGCACCAAACGAATACCAATTGATATTAAAAGTGATCAAACCCAATACTTTATAATTACTTTTCACTGCTCTTACCTCATTTGTGAGTTTCAAAGACACCTGGACTATCCCAAAAAGGCAGTTTTGAGAAAACTAAAATTAAGGACGTTTGGTCTCATATATTTTATGATCGACATAGCCGGCTACCCACTACTGATCAGAAACGAAACTCCTGACAAAGGTTATAGACAAAGCCCATTTTGGACGTGTGTGGTGAAATTCTAGATTTCGAAAAATGCGGAGTAGCCCACTTCTCTTTAAAATCCACAAATTTGAACCAAATGAAAAGGGAAAACGAAATGAAAACTAAGCAACTCTTCATAGATGTTCGCTGATTTCATAACCTCAGAAGTCCCTGGAGACGCCATGTATTCTGGCCTGCCTCTCAGACAACACTGTAACCTTGTTAAGTCAGGACCTTCAGGGAGACAACAAATACATTCAATATGCACCCGTTTTTTTTTTCTAAGAAACCCTCATTCTATTTGCACTGAACCAATCCTCAGATGTCTAGTTTTGCTTCTTTAAAATTTGTTTCCCGATTCAATTCACTTTCAAGTGTTTTTCGGTGTAAAATTTACCCTAGCATTTCCAGCCATCGATTTGTTTCCTTTGGAAGTGACTCAGACATACGAAGTAGAATTGATTCTCGAACAACGTTTTCGTCTGAACAACTCTGCTTGTTGCTTTTATTTATTTCTCTCTTACCATCTCGCAGTCGATATGGCTACAATTTTACATATATTTTTTATATATATATTTTTTTCATTTTCGGAAAAGAACACGTCTCGTCCATTAAGATGAGTGAGGGGAAAGTGGAATCAATCTAAAATGAAATAAACGTATTTTTCAGTGCTCGGAATTCCAACAATATTATACAAATTACAGGTCTTTAAATTTTGTGATGAAATGAAGCTACTAATCTATTGTTCAGAGTTTCTTTGGGGCTTCTTACTCAAACACTGCCAAACTAACTTCACGTTATAAATTGAAGGGTTTGGTTCTATGCCGTGTCTAAGCCACGAAAATGCTAAATTTCAATTATCGGGCCTAAAGTGTGGTATTATTTTGAAAACATGGCCAGTTCCAAGGTATCTCACTCTGGATTAATGTGCTTTGCACGGAGCACAGAATTCTCGGTGAACTTAACACACGATTTCAAACACTTTGCTTTGGACCTTCGGTGGACTTAGGCATATTTTATTTCGTCCTTGCCATCTTGTCCTATTGATTTGAAGTGTACGCAATCGCCGAAAGCAGGACTCTCTCAACTTCCATCCACTGGACAATTCTTTCTAACTGAATGCAAAGAAAAGTTCAACTCTTGCTCTAACAAAATTTGACCATACCGCTCCAGATCATGCGCCATCTCGTGGCAGGACACTGACTGTAAAAAAAAATATATATAGTGTAAGTTCAGTTCGACATCACGCATATAAAAGAACGGTTTGCATCGTTGCAAAAACTGTCAAATTTCCTACAATTGCATTGCCCCTAGAACAACGCTGTGACCTGGGGGAATAAAACTGTCTGGTTGATGAAAGTAAAGAGGAATCAAATGCGCAAAAGAGTTTCTCACATGCAGCCTCCACGAAACACAAAAGCTAAAACAAACAAACAAAGAATCAAGTAAACAACACAGTGAATTTTATTGACGTGCATGAAGCGAGCAACGTTTCATTTACATTTTCTAATTTTGTTAGGATTCTCATGTAACTTTCAGATTGTCCAGCGTCTTAGGGATTTGCATACATATCCACTATTTCCGTTTTAGCATCACTGACAATTTCTTTCTATCTATTCTAGGGAATATCTGGGGAGAGAGAGAGAGAGAAAGAAAGAGTGAGAGAGAGAGGGAGCGAAAGAGAGTGAGAAAGAGAGAGAGAGGGACAGAGAGAGAGAAAGAGAGAGAGTGGGAGAGAGAGAGAGAGAGAGAGAGAGAGAGAGAGAGAGAGAGAGAGAGAGAGAGAGAGAGAGAGAGAGAGAGAGAGAGAGAGTCAACTCACGTGAACTCGTGTCGTTTTGTTGACAGTCAGAGTTTTCACAAATTATACAAGTGAGGAAAAGAAAGAGGTGAACTCGTGTGAACTGCCATTGTTGACAATCAGAAAAAAAAATGAGGAAAAGAACAAACAGAGAAAGATGTTCATACTCGTGTGTGAACTCGTGTTGAGTTATCGGGGACAAAAAACAACCAAACAAACAAAAATAGAACAAAAAAGTGGCACGGGGACTCCAGCATACACTACCCTCCTTAGCACACCGAGTGTGCCGTTTGACCATGTAGTTGCGAGAGCACTTTTCCCATGACAAGGACGACCCTGAGCACGTATGTCTTTTATACGGTGCCCCTCAGGGTCAAGGAAGTAGGTTCTAACCCGTATGTTTTGTCCGGCCTACATCCGACCTAACTCCACCCCAACTCTCAATTCCCTTAGCAACGTGTTATGGGAGGAAATCTTGCCAGACCCAAAGCATTAAAGGTCAGTTTAGGCAAAAACTGACCGTGCAAGCACCTTGGTCACGCCGGACCTTAACGTTGCATGGGAAGAGGAGCCAGTGACCACCCGGGTTTCCCCAAAGTGGCTGTTATGTACTTATAGAAAAAACGAGCCCACCTTATATACAGCATGGTCGCAGGTCGACAGAACTTGTTTGGTTTTGGACGAATTAATTTACAGAAAGAATAATGTTGAATATTTAATCAATCCTTATCTGTATTTACTTCAAAACAATTTTTCCGCCATTTAGACGACTACACTACATATTTCCATGGTTCAAAATCTTTGTTGCGAATTAATAAACCGTTACAATTATCATTTTTACGAGAAATATAACTACGTCCGGTTCTTAATTTCCGCCATTTTGTACCTGACACCCCTGGCACCCTGACACCCCTACAAAGATCAGTAATCATTTTTGCTTGTTTGTTTTGCTTTTGCTTTTTACTACAGGCATTCACGTCTCAAAATAGCCCACATTAATAAGATGAACTGTTTTCAGAGTTTGCTTGTATTAGGACCTCACTACATAAACACTTAAAATAAATCTAAAATGTTATGAACTTGTATTCTTGTTGTAAAGTAGTGAGATTTTCAGTGTGATAGTTGCGTCTTTTACCTTTACTGGTTTCTATTATTGTTCAAGGACGGCACACTCTTTCAACTCCATTTTGTAATGAGACATTGATAATAACATCGGAAATCATTACTGGCGGCAAGGAAAAGTAAAGGTAACAGAGTCGATCCAGATTGGACTTTTCATGAAAAGAAAAAATAAAAAAGGGAAAAAAAGCGATACACAGACATCGTGAATGAAAGAGTGAAAGAGGCAGATAGAGCGACTAATATGGATGGACGGATGGATGGATGGCATGGATGGCATGGATGGATGGACGGACGGACGGACGAACGGATGGGTGAATGGATGGAAGGATGGATGAATGGATGGAGAATGATAGGGGGAGAGATAGAGAGAAAACGGGGCACAGATACAGAGAGACAGACCACTGGAAGATGGAAATATGTGCCCAAGAAGATGAAAAAAAAAAAGGGCAGAATATCAATATCCAGAGGCCGAAAATGGTCCATAAAATGTTGGTCGTGTTTCTATGGTGATTGTCCCAGGTTCCAGGTTCCTCAGCAAGTGTTGTGTTTGCTTTGGGACATGGCAATACCATTTGCTATCCAATTTCATCCCGCTGTCTCTCAATAGTCTCACATTTCATCATCAAACAGAGGAGAACAAAGTGAAGCTAAAACAATAACCTGGTACAACAGCTTTTAGAAACAAAATCCATGGTGTCTCAACAAAAGAAACATTTAACATTCAATTAATGAGGAGAGATGTTTATTTATTTTAGTTATCCTATGTGTTTTGAAACTGGTGGCTCTTCTGGGCCAGACACGATAATAACTTAGTTCAAACAAGTTTGCAAACAATATTTGGACACCTTATTTGTGTATACATTTATTTATTTATTTTGCCGAGACACCCAACGTGAAGACAGAGCAGAAAATGTTCTCTCTCTCTCTCCCTCTATCTCTCTCATGTGTCTGTTATTGTTAATGCTCTCTCTCTCTCTCTATCTCTCTCATGTGTCTGTTATTGTTAATGCTCTCTCTCTCTCTCTCTCTCTCTCTCTCTCATGTGTCTGTTATTGTTAATGCTGGATGGGGTTTTTTTTTGGGGGGGGGGGGGCATGTTTCACTCCCCTCCCCCCCCTCTCTTCTTTTTTCTTTCCGCCTGACAATCTGTTTGTCAACAAAAGGGAAGACAATGTCGTAATCATGCTCTCTCTCTTTCTCTGTCTCTTTCCTGTAATTCTCATCTTCACAGACATTTTATACCTCCTCATTACCACTTTTATTCCCAACGCCCATAAATGCTCCCGAAACAATGAACTTCTGAACGCGTGAACACATTAAAAGTTGCATATTAAAAATTTCTCTTTGCGTGACTGATACAACTCCAGAGACACAATTTTCACAGTGCAAGTACCCGGCCGTGAGGACATGGCCCCGAATAACCTTGGGTACAAGTGGCATGATGCCAGGACAGTATAATAATTATTGGATCTTGTAAATGCTCGGATGCGGTCGGTCGAATCATGGTTCTCAACCGACTGGAATCTATTCTACATGGACCCTGGTGTTTTTGTTTTGTTTTTAATGGGAAACGGGACAGGGAGGGAAGAGGAGAGGAGGAGAGAGAAGGAGAAATGAAACCCAGGTCCGTGCCTTCTCCACCGCTGTATCTTCAATTCACGAGCTTGTTACGCAGAAATAAAGACTGTCATGTGTCCTACTAATGTGCTTGTCTATGCAATATCAACTTCTCCTGTCAAAATGAAAAATTCTATTACAATGTATGATAACTTTTAAAGAACGAACTAGCTGGTTTGCTTGTTATTGTTGTTGTTGCTGCTTGGACCGAGAGGGGATATAAAGCTAGATAGGACATCACGAGTAGGGGGTAGCAGGTTTTAAAATGTTGAGAACCGCTGGGCTGGCTTATTGGAAACGTCCCTTCATCTTGTCGCTGTCTGTTTTACGTTCTCTGGTCATTGGGCCTGCTAACTATTCCCGGGTGTTCATCTACCTACAGCACTGTGAACTATTGTTGGTTGGGCATGAGGGGCCATTTACAAAGGACATATGCCCAGAAGTTTGTGGTGTGTGTGTGTGGGGGGGGGGGGTTGGGCGTGCCCTAAACAGCCCTTTTTAGGGCCAAACCTGCCCTTTTGGGGACTCGAAGAAAACCAGCGGAACAAGAAAAGCGCGGATATAAAAACAGAAAACACCACAAAGAACGAACAAGATAATAAAAAAAAAGGTATTAATGCGGGAGAGTGAGAATCTCCTTTAAACGGTAGCCTAAACAAAAGCCTATCGCCACCACAGTTCTTCTTTATTCCAACTCCACTTTTCACACAACTGAGAAATTTGACACTAAACGTTCGAGGCTTTAGTATTATAAGGCGTTACAATAAATCGGAACTGCGAAACAGCTTGATAAGTGTCACAACACATTCTAAAGAAGTGTCAAAGTGTGCATCTGTTATTTATCTCTTCTACGTACCAAACGACCCCCAGTTTTTCAGAATATGGAGACAGAATAAACAAAACCACTTAGATCACGATATGTCGAGGCTCTTAAACTAAAAGGTAAAGACGCCAAAACCAAGCGCACGTACTTTATGTCTGGCCCCTTGAGAATATGTTCCAATGCAAGGCAATGCTGACCGTAAGCGGGGCTGCTGATTGTTTCCTGCTGTCCAAATGCGAGTCCAATTGGCCAGCGTTTTAGACGAAGGAAAATTAAATGTGGGAGTAGTTTTGGCAACGCAAAAGAAATGTAGCCTACTGAGCAAGGAATGCCGGCAGCCAAAAGGACATATTATTTAGATTATTTCGTAAACGTTTCATCTTATCCTTGAGCATAAAAAGTCTTCAAAGTATTGAAGCAAATACAAATAGTATTTGGAAAACGTATAACAAAGTTTCCATGTTCGTGCCTGTTGTAATGCCCTATAACTATTACACTGCGCTCTTGACAACTGTTAGCTAAGAGCATCATACATCGTGACAGGTTT